>WEIU01008504.1:417493-498074 GCA_013389925.1 Aegithalos caudatus
CAGGCCCGGACCAGCCAGGCCAGGGCCGGGCCGCCCCCCGGACCGCTCTGGCCACCGGCCTGACCCAGCTGTGGGCAGGGGCTGTGCCCGCCCGTGCCGGCTGAGCCACCCCGGAGCAGCCACTGCGCGGGCACAAACTGGTTCCTCTGCACTTTGAGGGGGTTTTCTTTTTTCTTAGACAAGAGCATTAGCTTGAGTTAATTACATACCTGCGCAGCAGCCCTTCTTTAGTTATATGCAAATTGCCTTTGGGCTTCAAAGGGTTGCTGAAGAGCGTCTCATGTCTGTGGAAGAGCGTGGAGGACCAGGTCCTTTTGCTTGAGCTCCTGTTTGTACAGCTTGCAACACACCTTGACAGCGAAACGCTGGCGTTCATTTCTCTGTAACTCAATACCTTCTTGCTCACCCTCAAGAACGAGCTGCAGGTGGATAACTTTCTCCATTCCAGGTGTGCATTCCCACTGCCCCTAAAATACATAAACTTCCATTGTGTGCCTGTGAGAGAGTTGTTTCTTCAAAAGCTGAATCAGTCTGCAAATAACATTCTTCCCCCGTGATGACGGTGTGTTAAATTTTTAGATGGGGCTGCCTTAAAGGTCAGCTTGTGGATTCTGTATTTGATATGAGACATTTATTATAATCTGCTTTTTAATCTATGCAGGAGTAGAAGCTTTTAAGAGTGCAGTTTTTGGAGAGGTGAGCAAACTTGCTTAGAAGAGTGGTAATGGCTCTGGTAATGGTTGTTCATTAAGTATTTGGAGCAGTGGTGTGCTCTCTCTCTGGTTGCACACTTTCCCTTTATCTTAAAGTTGAAAACAGCAAACATTTACCTGAGACTTTATTTCTTCTGAAGAAACCATGATGGAAAAAACCATTTCCTGAACTTTAGATTATATAAACTGTACAATAGTGCTCTTTTTAGTGGCATTGATATTAATGTTAGAGTTAATACAGAGACCAAAGGAGGTGATCTAGTGACATTTAAAGCAAAAAAGTCCTGTAGGATTTAAAAATTCAGAGTGCTAGACTTGCTAATGATCAAAAATGACCTGTCTATTAGTATTTATATAGATAACCTCTACCTGGAAGTACTCAAGGCTAGGCTGGATGGGGCTCTGAGCAGCTCTGTGTTGTGGAAGGTGTGTCTGCCCACAGCATGGGTTTGGAATGAGATAATGCTCAAGGTCCTTTCCAGCCCTGACCATTCTGTGATTTTTAAGAGCTTTATATAATTTTATTGCCATGCTCTGTCTTGAGAATTCTTTAATGGATAGCCCAGCAATTTTAAAAATACTTTTTAACTCCAGGCTGGAAAGGTGGGCTGTGGGTTTGTAATAACGATGTTAAATATCATTAAATGACCTCCAGGTGCTGTGTTTGCACTGACAATAGCAGCAGGCTGAGGGTTGTGGTTGCATTGTGCTTCAGGAAGTTCTGAGTGTGGGGAACAATGTCTGTGAAAATATTTAGAAGCAGGAAGGAGCTGGGTGAATTTTGCCAGCTTGGGTGGGTTGTCCCGAAAGTTTGTGTTGCTGAAGCTGCTGGAGCTCTTTGTGCTGGCTCCTCTTTGCCTTTCTGCAGCTCCATCTGCTGGAACCAGCTCAGTGTCACCATTCCAGGGTGACACTGCACTGGGATCTGCAGGGATTCAGGTGTTTCCAGTACTGTGCTACAAAGTGTTGAAAAGCATACATCAGGATTTTGGCTAGTTTGTGGGAAAAGATTGCTATTTCCTTATTGTAGTTCACATTTTACTTCAATCACTCCTTTAAACCCCTAATGAAGCTCCCAGACAGTGTTTCCACCAATCTGAATTTGTGGTTTCTTTAAGTATCATGTATGTTTTGGGAATAGATTGAGATTATCAAATCATAGTTGGAGGAAAAATGATCTTAGTGGAAGGATTGGAAATGAAAACGAAACAGATTTTTGAGTAAGGGTGGTGAAAAATGACCTCCCATTTTAAAAATTTTCAGCTGTTGTCTTCAACTTGATAATAAAACTTTCAGTCATCTGTTGTGAAAAAGCAATGGTCAGAAGAAAGTCTCAGCCTTAGGATGGTCGTTCAGAAATACTTGAGTCGATGGCTGGAACCTCAGATGTATCTCAAACAGATTGCAGTGCTGAATTGGATGTCATTTTACATTTCTTTCTAACTAAAATTGCCATCCTGAACCGATGAAATCTTCCCACTGCATCTGCATTAAAGCTTTTACTTTTCACCAATCCTTGTTTCCTGTCAGAAAGGGAAAAATTGACAGAAAGATCCCAGCCTAACTGAATCAGAGTTCAACATCAGCCTCACTTAAAAAAGAAATCATTTGTGTTTCCTCCTCAGGTAGTTTGTTTAGTTGTTTTTTCACTCTGAAATGGAGAGAATAATAACAGTTTTCTTCTTGAAGCCACTGTGCCAAAGAATAACTCTTCAAAATGGCTTTGGCAATACTGAGTGCCAAGACAACTTTCTACTGGTATTTCTTTTTCTCTTCTTGAGTACTGATTCAGTGGGCAGGTTCAGGAGAGCTGTAAAGGTGTATTGATGTGCCATGCTTGAATTTTTACTTCATTGCAGAGAAAGTGGCATTGTTATTGGTCAAGGTACTGTGAAGTATGCTTTGCAGATGACTTCTGAAGAATAAAGTTGGGTTGTTGGAAGCTCTCAGGGAAACAATCTGGAATGTCACATAAAGCAATGATTAAAGGCAAAGCAACAATCCCCTCTTTTTTCAAGTATTTTGTGTCATTCCTATATATTGTTTTTATGGGAGCCTAAGAATCAGCAGTGGAATGATAACAAAAGCATGACTTTTTTTAAAGTTGCAACAAAACAGCTTACAGAGTAATTTATTTTGAATGTGCTTTGCTTAGATTAAAGAAAAATAAAAAAGAAAAAGAAAAACCAAACAAAAAAACCAAACCAAATTAAATAAAACCAAACAAAGAAACATTTCAACTCACATGAAGTACTGCAGGAAAAATCTTTTTGGGCCAGAATGTGTATTCCATCCCTTTGATGTTGGTCACCACACTGAAGTCTGAAAGAAGTGAAGTGCAAGTCAGCATAAACAAGTGCAAACCAGACTTCACAAACAGCTGAAGAAACGTGCCCAGGTAACTCTCTTTTTACCTACCTCTCAGCTTTTACCACTGCTGGGAGCTGCAGAATCCAGCCAACAGGGGGAATTGCCTGACATCCCTCCCTAAATTCTCAGAGTCTGATTTCAGAGGTAATACAAGCCTCTACCCTCACCTTGCAGTCCTTAGGAAACAAATCTCACAGATTTTGTCTGGCTTCTTACCATGAACACAGCAGAGTGAGTTTGCATTTTGCTTTGTGGTTTATTTGTTTGTCTGCTGGGTACCTAAATATACTTAATACCATTGTATGATAGTTGTCTAGTGCAGCTCTTGCTAATTTTTTTTTCTCATTACTTTTAGTGAGATAAGAATTAGACCTTTAAAAATTGAGAGTAACTATGTCAGAAGTGTAGGTGGACCAGAGGCAGTAAAACTGAAAAATCAGAGGACTTGGAAAAAAGAGCAAATAGTTATTCTAGGGTTGTCTAAAGACACTTAAAAACCCCAAAAGGAATGATATCAATCACATGTGACCTTCAAAGTGACAAACATTGTAGATCATCTGAATTTAAAAAGAGCTATTAAAGCTTGCTAAATATTACTGTGGTCTGATTTATGATGAAAATTTACTTCTAATTGCAACAATCCTGTTAATCTCTGTAATGCTGATTGTTTTATTTCAACATTGATCTTGTGTGAGGTAAATTTTTCTTTGTACATTCCAATAGACCAGTGCTGTTGCAGGATGTTTAGGATCATTTCTCTAATGTGCCAGACTGGTTTGTGTGTCTGTATATATTTTCATTCTGTCTGATGCAGGCAGTTCTGCTGACTGGGAGTGCTCACCCACAGTGGTGTGTTTTGCCCTCTGAGCAGTCATGGCAGCACAACAAGGAAAGGAAACAGTAAAAATGACACCAGCACATTCTGTTTGTCTGGACAAACCTATCTTAATGAATTTATTGCATTGTTTGCACATTCAAATACAGGATGAGAACTGTGAGCCCAATGCAAACTAGATCCTGCTTGGTTCAAGTTAAACATGGTGGGACCAAGGGCAGAACATGAGTCTGCCAGTTCCTTGGTCTTTGTGCTGCTCCCTGCACTGCTTTGCCACATCCCTTTGATTTGTGAGCCTGTGCTGGAACAGAAAGGCTTCTTAAAAGACCTTTGACACTGCTGAGGCATCAATAACTCAGTGATTTGAGAGCTGAATTAACCTCAAAAATAAATGGTGTCATACTTGATGTACAACTTGAAATACTATGGTATCCTGAATTCCAGAATTGTATCACTGTTGTGTCTCTATGCAGAATATTTGGAGAACACCAATATTGAAGTCTTTCCAGTTCCTTGTTGAAGTAGTGGCATTTCTACAGCACTGAAGAGTCTTAGACATGGGCCAAAAAAGTGTTCAAGAACACAGAAAGATAAATGCTGAGGTATTAACTGCTTGGCACTTAGAACAGGAAGAGATATGGGAGAATTAATTTTCTTGCATTAACTTATTTGCTTTTGAATTATGAAGACATGTCTATATTGTCTGAAAACTGAATAGTAACAAATTATTGTGAGAACTGCTCATTTATTCTTTTAATCCAAGATTATTTCTGATCTCGTGTGGCTTTGGAAATGCTTGCAGAAGAAAAGAATTCTTCCCAAGTGATGTGCTTTTTTTTTTCCTCTTTGACTGTAGAGATTTTTTTCAGGCTTGCAACTTGTAATGCAGTGTTGCTTAAATAAGTAAATTATTTGGAAAAGTAATAGTGGATTTAGGAATGACCTGGAGTACTGGAAGAGGCTAAAGGAAGTAACCCCAGGTGTACCCTGATATCTCCTGATGTCCCTGTGATTATCCAGCATTAGGAGAACAGAAAATGGTGTCATGGCAAGAATTTCCATATTTCTCTATATTTTGAAAATGGGCATTGGGAAGGACATCCTGGTGTCAGTGATGGTAGCATGGGATGTGAACTGCTGACCCTTTGCACAACAAAGGGCACAGGGGGGGACACTTGGGGACACAGCAGGGGCTGAGGACACCCAGAGCTTTTCCTGTTTATGCTGTGAGGGGATAACACCCCAGGGTTTCCTTTGTTTAGAGTCCCAAGCTCAAGCTGTCATTTTGTTATTGCACCAATATGAAATAATTTTAAGGATTGGGACACTGAGACTCTGTTATGGGAAACCTAAGGTTGAGCCTGTCTCACTGAGTGTGGGATGTGCAGCTGTGAAAGTGATGGCAGTGGGACTGCCAGTGGCTCCTGGATGGTCACACAGGGAAGTTTCCTTAACACTGAAACTGAGACCTTTGAAACGTGCTTTGGGGAGCTCCTCACATCTGTGAATGGTTGAAGTGTTAGCACTGGTGAAGCTTAAATGGTGTTTGATTTTTTTTTATTTTATTCTTCTCCAAATGAAGTTACCTACCCATGCACACAACCTCAGCTGACTTATGCAGATAAGGTAGATTTGGCAGAGAAATGCATCCATATTTTAAGATGTGACTGATTTAACTTGCTTTTAGTGTTTCACAGTACTGAGGGAGCTCTTGAATTACTATTAAAAGCATTACTACAAAGGCACAAACCTCAGACTTGCCTTTTTTTGTAAAGTTCTGGTAATTACTGAGGTTGAGTATTTTAGCATTTTGCACAGTATAGGGTTCAAGATATTTTTAATTGAAGAAATCTGTAAAACCCAGTGACAAATCACAAGCTTATGCACTGCAAACTTCTAAGAAACCAGTCAACATCATGCACACAGTGAAATAAGATTATGCATAAATATGGTAACTTCCATGTTCAAAAATCATGTGTCTCCTTCCTTTTGACCATGGAAAACATAAATTTTCTTTTCAATATGCTTTACTCTTCATTAATATTCCAGATTTTAGTTTTGCTTATTTCTGCTTATTCATTTTGTTTGATACTGCTGTTGAAATAGGAAGGATCTGGTGCTTAAATAAAAGGGGCATTGCCTGGGATGTTTAAAGGAATCGTGTTTCCAGCTAGGGACAATGGGGATGCAGTGGAGCAAGAAGAGCAGTACTTACTGCAACTCCCAGGATATACTGTGGTTGTGATTTGTGAAGCAACCCTACTCACTGTCCCTGGGGCAGAGAACATTTCATAAATAACAAAACCACAAGGAGAACCATATGACTGTCCTTGCAAAACCTGCTGCCCAAAAGCAAAAAAAAGGAAAGAACCTTGTAAACCCTGCAGGGAAATGGCCTAAATGTGGAAATATTTCAGATCTGAGTTTTTTACATTTGTTATCTTTAGTTAAAAGAAAACACGTATGTGGGAAGGAGAGGTTGCATACTGAAGATTGTCTGAGCATATAATTGTTTCTAGAGAAGTGGTATTCAAAAATGTGCCAAATTGAGTCTTGAAGAACTTTGCAGAGGCAGCCAGAGCCTTCACCATACTGGGCTTTAAGGACTATTTGGAGAATACAGTATTAATTAGAAATTGTACAAACAGCTAGTAAGAATGATGAAAAAAACTTTTCAGACTAGCCTGTGTTTCCTGCCTTGGAAGCAGCCAGTTAATTTTAAGTTGTAACCAGTAGTTATTCCCAACTAGGGGAAAAAAATAGTAATGTCTTTTATCTCCTGCTGTGGCCCAGGTACACAATGCTGTTAGGAACATGTAGTGGAGTCATTACTGGGGCAGCCTGGGGATCTATTACAGTAATTTTTGTACCAAATGCAGCACAGGCTTTCCCTATCCAGGATGCCATAAAACCAGCAAGAGATTTAATCAGGTATGTTAATGGCTTCAGAGTATCTTCCTGGAATTGTCCTTTGGTTTATCATTTTTGGGTCTTCCTACAGCAGTGTATTGGTGTATATTGGTACTGCTTTGTGCCATCTAGCAGATGATTTCTGACATTAGATGCTCTTGGAGAAACTAATTTATGTAAGTGGATCATGGCTAATCAACTTCCACAGTCCAGCTCTCATACAGACTGGAAGGACTGGTAATGTTGCTTGTAGTTGTGTGCAGGGCTGGTACAGCTGATGTGCCAGCAATGCAGTTCAGGGGGATACACTGTTTCATTTTGGGCAAAATCAGCCAGATGAGCTCACTCCACTGATTAAATTGACAGTGCCAACTCGCCTCATTTTCCGTGGCATTCAAGAGACATTGTTACAAAGAGCGTGTAAAGTCTCAGTTCCTCCCAAAGGTACAGAACTAACAAAAAGCAGCAGTTTGGCTGCTGGCTTGGAGCCTGTTTAGTGGAGAATCCTTGCTGGGAAGAGGCACTTGCTTGTGTCTGTCGCCTGTGTGCTTCTCACATTTGCAGCAATTACTGCCTGAGTGCCGCCTGTCAGCTGCTCTCCTTTGGCTCTCCGTTCTGCTTCGCAGCTTTCTGATGCGGGCCACTGCCACATGCAGTAATTCTTGTTTCGGGTCTGGAATTACAAGGGTATTTGGCTTCTGCCTGATCTGGACAGAACAAAAGGTGGCTGATGCTGCTGCTCGTTCCAGGCAGGTCTGTAGATCAGAGATGGGCTGGCAGCCGCCAGCCCCTCCTACACAGAGGTACCCAGCTGTATTTGGATCCCTGGTGTGCCACGGGCTGGCTCCCCCCGGGCTGGTCTGGAGCACAGGCCGGTGGATTAGCCGTGCTCCTGTTCCCGTGGCTGTGTCCAATCGCGGAGTGGTGCCGCAGGCGGGCGCTGCCCTGCGCTCCCACCGGGGCTGTCACTCGCGGCTGGCTCAGGAGCACCGGGTGCTGCTGATGTTCGAGCCTAAAAGCTGAGTGGGCTTACAATGACTATGTCAGAACACGCAGGAGACTCAGCTGAGAGGTGAGTAGCGGCACACAGCGTTTTGCATTTGGCTTAGAGGCAGTCCTGATCCTGCTGTTGGAAGCAGGAGGGAATCTGCAGCCCACTGAGGCATGACTAATCAGTTTGCTGAAATGCTGAGCACCCTCCAGTTTAAAGTATTTCTGCCCTATTGTTAACAGTGATGGTTTGTAGCCTTTATGTGAGGTGTGTATTTTGCCCAGGTCTAAAACCCTTGACTTGGGAGCCGCATCCTGTGGCAGGTTTCCTTGGAGCGTGAGGGAAGCGTGCAGCTTGTGTTGCTGCTGCTGCTGCTGTGGGTAGCACTGTGTCGTTAATTGTTATTCCAGAAAAGATGCCAAGTAATTACTGTATCTTATTTCTGCTTTGAGCTTCAGCGGTGGCTTTATTCTTTGTCATCTTTCTGTTTCAAAGGAATATTTTGAAAAGGTTTATTTGTTTTGAATGGGGCAATTCTCCTGCATGACAAGAAATGAACAAACAAAAAACCCAGGTAAAATGCTAGTAGTCTAAATATTTTAAAACAGGGGAAGATGTGCTTTATTTTTGTTAAACATGTTACTTGGTTCAGGGACACGGATTAAAAAACAGGAAGGTCGGAGTTTTAATACAGTAAGCAATAATTGACCAAGTTTTAATTATTAAGCAGGGCTCAGAATAGGCAGACATGATATTGCATTTTGTATGAGACGGATGCCAAACCTTGATTAATCAATGCTTGCAAAGCACTTGCAGAGTGTCTTGGGTGCAAAAGGATTTGCAGTGGATCTGAAGTTGTGATGACAAAGCCACCAGCAAATAGTGTCACATAATGTTTCTCTCAAATTTAAAGTCCTCCTCTTTGTATATATAATTATACTCTTTATTTCTTTGCAGTCATTATTACTAAAACCAAAACCAAACCACAGCTGCAGTGGGTGGTTATTACTGATGCTATCGGCTTGTGCTGTTCTCCCCTGCCTTTCCCTTAAGATGTTATCAGGACTTTGCTTTCTGGTTTCCCTTTCAGCATTCTATGTTGTGCCACTTTTTAAGGAACTGACACAGTTGCTAAGTCACAAGATAGATCACATTAGTTAGAAATATTCAGAATCAGGAACATAGTGAGGATTTGTTTGTATTTTGTTGCAGGATGTTTTGTACATGCTTGTATACAATATATTAGTGCAGTGTAGCTCTTTGATCATTAGATGCAGATGTTTCAACTGTCCTAACACTGGCTAGGTGACCTTAACTTCATTAGTGCAAGGCTTTATTGTTTCTTTTGTGGAATTTTTTTTTTTTTTTTTTTTGTCCACCAGTTCTGGTGGTGATGAACTTGGGCCAAACTAACTCAGCTGGTCTGTATTATCCTGTTGCCAGTAAACTAAACACCAGCTGAGAAGCCTTGTGACAGGTCAGGCTGACATCTGAATGTTCTAAAGGAGAAAAGTACAGCCAGAGTAAGTCACTGAGAGTCTTCTGACTGAGATACTGCAGTAATTTCTTTTTGAGTGCAGTAGCACTTCTTAGGGACAGTGATGTTCCCACAAGCATGCACAACAGGAAATTTCAACCCAAAGTGAGTTTGTAGTGGTTTGTTGCTCAGGCACCACTCTGAACATGAGGTGAATGAAGGCAGATGTTCCAGCAGCAGTTGGTGTTATATTCTGATGCAGATTGACAATGTCTCATCCTTAAAGTGATAACATGGTCCTGATGTCACCAGCTGGAGTCTGGCATCCTTACAGCGAGATGTGCATTGTCACCCAGTGCTTCTGTGTTCCTGGTACCTGAGCTCATCAAATTGCTGTGCTCCCACATGGCAAATTCTGCATGTCCAGGTTCTTATGTAAAGTATGTGCAGTTTGTATTTTTTTTTTTTAATTTAAGAAAATGACAGACTTTAGTTGCTTTTTACGTGTTACTTGGTGAAAGCATAGTTTAAAAAAAAAAACCCAAAACCCAAATCCACAAACATAATAGGAGTCACTTTCACTTTTTGCAATCACTAGAGGTAAAACAGCAGGTTATGCAAGGGAATAAATCTGGAATTGAGGAAGGGGGGTTCATATGCAGCAGTAATGCACTGGTGGAAGGAGAACAGATGTGCTGAGTTTATTGTCTCTTCTGGCAGGTCATCTACGTCAGACCTCAACGTGGCACTGCGTGAATGTATGGCAGCTCTGGATTTATTTCTTAACAACAAGTTCTCTGATGCTTTGGCTTCTCTACAAGCAAAGTAAGTTGATAAGATTTCCTACCTTTTCTCTGTTTATTTTTCTTTGTTTCACCATCTCTCAGGGGATTTTGACCAGACAGCTGGCTCTCTCTTAATAGTTGATAAGTCTGTATGGCTTTGGTTCAGAAGGGAGTGGTAAGTTCATGTGTTAAGTTTTGGGGAAGATGGATAAGTAATATAAAAAATAAAAGCTTGTTATTTACTCACACAAGTGTAAAGTACTTACCTGTCTTCGATGTTTATAGTATTAATGTGCAAAGAAATAACTCCTCAGCTTTAGTGCAGTATGTGAGATTCTTCCTCCTGGAAGAGTAAAAACCATCTTCTGTCACATTTTATTTTTGTCTCCTTTCCCATCTTTTTCTGGGGAAAAAATCTTCTTCATAATTTTCATAATTTCTATAATTATTCTGAATAATTAGAGTTTTGTGTCTAAATGAGCAACTGACCATGAATTGAAGGTTTGAGAAACATTAGGTATGAATTCTTTCTTTGTTGTTGTAACCACTTGCAGAAACTTTCTCACAGCTTATTTTGCAATTCAGTGTTGTAGCCATGCACTCTGTTTCCTAATTATGTTGCAGCCCAACTTGTAATGAGTGGCCCAGATGCAAGCAGGGAGGTCATGAAATAGTTCCTAAAAATTGTTTTGTCTTTACAATGTCTGTGATCTGTCATACCCTGTCCTGAAGTTACCTGGGTTCTTGTGGTTAATTTAAATTTCTCCCCCACCCACCCAATTTGCTCCATTTATTTTTGAGCCACCAGCAAATTGCATCATGCCTTCTTTTATGACACTAGACTATGAAGCAAGTAAAATTCATAGTGTGTAGTATATATGCATCAGGGGTAACTACAATGAATACTACATATCTCCTTTGCTGAGGTACCAGCCTCCTATTTGATGCCAGAATCTGTACCTTAGTAAGCTTTGTAAGTACACTCTGGGAAAGACATTAATGATAAATTGTAGCATCAGCTGTATTAATAATGCTGGGTTTATTCACAGCAAAGTTGTTTAATGTTAATATTTCATCAGAAGATATAATAAAAATGGTAAGAAGAATAACTGTGTTTTCATTAAATCCTGACAGTAAAGCCCCTGTGCCCATCTGGGAAGGCTCACTCAGTGCTTAGCATAAAACTAAGGGGATATTTTATTGCAGCAGGTTTCCAAAACACTGCAAAAGCTAGTGAGGCTATGGGTTGTTTTTTTTCCTGTAAATCCATTTTTCTTCTGTTGCATATGGTTTTCATTCAGCTTTTGTTAGGCTCTGCAGAACATATTTCATGAGCTGATCCTGTTTTTGTACCTGACTCTATTCCACACTGCAAAACCATTTTGAAACTAATTTTTCATGTTAGCCTGTTGTTATGAGGAGGCCCTGATTCCTGTTGCCTTTGGCAGTGAGGGAAATAGAGACTTATGATCTTTGTGAGTGCAATGAAGAAACAGGATGCTGAATTTCCCCACAGATGAAATCCATTATGGACACACTCCATCTCTTTAGCAATGAGAAGAGTTGTAGAGTGGTCACATGTGGTAGTACTGAGTTATTTCTTTCAGAGCCATCAATTCCTCACTGTTCCCTTTTGGTGTGCTGAGATTTGAAATTAGTTTTCACAGTCCATAAACATACCATCACTGTTTAGAGAAGTACTTTTCAGTTTTTACATGCTTGTGAAGAATTTAATATCTTAGATTTTTGTGGCTTTAACACTTCTGGTGTAGGAGATACTCTGCTCTGTATTACATTAATGGAGATTCACTAAATTACTCACATTTGGCTTCCACAATAAATGTATTTTCAACTAATTTGTACCATGTGAAACTGACAGCATATTTGGCACAATGTGTGAGGCTTAGAATCTGAAAACCTTCCTAGCAGCTTAAAAATAAATATCTGAGGATGGTGTCTAGACTTGTGTTGAGGTAAAGATGTTTTTTTCCTGTTAGAAAAGCAAATCCATCATAAAGAAAAGCAAATCCATCATAAAGAAGAGATCTCATTTCATAGAAAAAATACATCTGGTGTTTTTGCCTCATGTTACATAACTTTTCTTGTTTCCTGAACTACCTTTTAGCTTTTAGAGTCAGTTTTCATTATTATTAACAATCACTGTACAATAGTGGGTCTGATTATCTTGTGCTTTCTGCAGTCAGTTTAATTAAATTTATCTTTTTTATGGAGTACTCACATTGCATCTAAGAACTCTTAAACTCCTGAAGTTCAGTCACCAAGCACAGCAGTGATTTTCAATATATCATGTGTTAACTGTTAACATGCATAACACTGAATCTGTCCAGTCACTGAAGCAGGGAAAAAAAAAATTCCATCTTCCTTCCCAGCCCTGAGACACGCAGTAGATCCATTAAATACTGACTGGTTTTTAGCCCTTGTGTAATTGCAAACAGACAATAATAAATTAAAGGTTGATTCTGATGAGATGTCCCCTTCCCTTCCAAAGGCAAATGCTAAAAATTTTAAAAATTATCCTGAAGGAAAACATGGCATAATCACCTGATAGCCTGCTGATATCAGATCCATTGGGAGAAGAGTAAATAAGATAAACTCATGACAGAATTATCTGGACCACTGGATGAGGTGCACCACATGTGTTGCTGCTTGCAATAGTAAAGAAATAAAAAGACAGTGATTTGTTCAAGGCAGTTTTCTTTATTATGAAAATAGACTACAAGAAGTACTTGTGTTGTTTGGTGGAATATTAATTCTAGAATGACTGGGCTTTGAAAGCTTTCCCTGGGAGCTGATGTCCCAAAGATCATCTGTGATTGTCAAATGGAGAATGGTGAAAGAATAGGGGAAGCACACCCAGGTGGAGTGAAGCTCTAGATGGTGCTTGGATAAATATGTTGCTCAAAGCTTGGGTTAGCTATTTATTGTAAGGAATGCCATGAACAAGAGCAAGGTTGTTATTTCTAGGAGGTTTATCTTTTTATACCTGAGGTCTGAAAGAACACTTTTATAGAAAGACTTTTATAGTCTTTGTAAATAAATTAATTGCAACCAAAACCTAACTAAACTGTTGGGAGCTGTGATGGTGGCTGACTGGAGAGGTCATTGCTGGTTGTTAACTTACTGCTACAGGGGGGTCTTGCAGAAAAAGAAAAAGCTTGTCAGAAAATAGTTCAACAAATTTGAGCATTTCTGTGAAAGCCTCTGCTATGGGGCTAGTGGGTTGTTTGGGCATTGGGTGGAACTGGGATCAAAGATGAGGAAAGCCTTCAGGGCCCCCTGACCACAATCTCCTGATGCAGGTTTGATTTGGGCATTGATCTCTGACTCTTGAGTCCTCCTGGATGAACAGGCTGGTTACTGGTCTGTGGAGGGTCTTTCTTACTCTGTGCTGTTGGATTTAAGTGTTGGAAGCATCTTGATACTAAATCAACATATGGATTTGAACCTGAGGTTTCTGTAACTTAGGAATGCATGTCCTGTCTGCTGGATTACTTTAAATGATCTACAGAAAAGATTTTGAGTGCTATTTTTCACAAAAGATTACTAGCCCTGGGTTAATTCTGAGGTCAAACCAAGCCAAGCTTTTTGATTTTCATACTTCAGCTGGAAAGCTGTGACTGTCCTCACTTAAAGCAGTTGTTTTAGAGCAGGAATAAAAGTGTTCTCCAACAGCTCCGAGAAAGGGCAGAGCTGCAAGATGATAATGATTGCACCATAGTTGGAGAAGAAGCATGTGGCAGAACTCCATAAGTGCCTAAAGATATTACTTATAATCCTCTTATTCAGTCATGTGATACCAACTACTGGGATAAGTCATTAATCACAATATTAGTTGCATTCATGTCATACAGGCTTGTTAACTTCAACAATGTCCTGAGGAAATTGCTGCTGAGGAATCAAAAGAAGAAAAGTAAAAAGATAGCAAGTTTCATTCTGTATCCATCCATATGAAACCCAGGCCTTAAAACTTCTGGGAATATGCCAGGATGTAGCTGGCAACTTTAATTGAATGGTTAATAGAAATAGCATAGATAAATTGCATTTCTGCCAGCATCCCCACCCCTGAAATAAAAAGAACAAATTTGAATGTTACTAAATACCAGTTGGCTAATGATAGACATTAATTATTATCTCCTTTAAATATTAGAAGTAAAATAGATGAAACCATTGATTAGGGGAGGGGTGGTTTGGTTTCAGAAACAAATTACTGGAGAGGGAAATCCCTCTTCACCACATGTATGTGAAAAGTACCAATTTTCCTTTTCGTGCAGTGAATTCAATATTTATCTGCTTTGCTTTAGAAAGCAAATTTCTATAATTCTGAGAGGGTACTATTTCAGTCACTTCCCTGTGCTTTGCATTTGAGCCTCTGGAAGGGTTTTAGTTTAGTAAATACAAGATGAAGTGTGTTTTTCTGCACCCAGTGAGGCTGATGAATAATCTAATGAACAGAAACACTTCATCAGTGTGTTCATTTTTTTCTACTTTACATTATCAATCTACTGAATGAATCATGATCTACAAGGCCAAGAAAGAGCTGTCCTAACTCCACTGGATTTTAAACTAATTTCTTTATTATCTGCCTGTTCTTCTTAGCTTGTAAATGAGATGGATGGTAGCATAGTCTGGGGGTTATAGCACTTATGGCACCAGGATATTTCCCAGAACAGCTTTTCTGCTAGATTGGTTTAGATGGTGAGGGCGAGTAGGAATTAAAGCCAGCCATAAAGCACTGACTGCAGTGAAGTTTAAAAATATGCACTGCAAATTCCTTCAGTGCAGCCATCCTGTGAATTCACCACAGTGAATTATTAGATCATTGAGTAATGTAGGGTGATCTGAAATTATCCATTAGATTTTCTTTCAATTCAGTCCAAATACCAAAACTAAGGGAGGCAAGTGTATTTCTGGGGTGAGAAATTACATGGATTGAGGTGTCTTTAAAGTCTGGCTTTACTCCTTAAAAACCCCTACAGAATAAGAGGAGATGAGATTGGAAGGCACCTCAGAAAATCATGTGGTCAAACAAGGCCATTTGGAATGTCTCCAAGGATACAGCCTCTACAACTTTTCTGGATGATGTGTGCCACTGCATGTCACACATGGTAAAAAAAAAGTTTCCTGATGTTCAGCCAGAGCCTCCTGTGCTTCATGTTGTGCCCATTGCCTGTGCTCCTGTCCCTGGGTGAAAAGAGCCTGGCTTTATCCTCTCTGCTTCTTCCCCTCAGGTATTTCTGTGTATTACAGGAACCTCCCCTGGAGCTTTCTCTTCTCCAGCCAGAACAGTCCCAGCTCTCTTGGCCTTTCCTCATGGGAGAGATGTTCCAGTCCCTTAATCACCCTCCCCACCCTGCTCCTGAGTGTGTCCATGCACTGAGGAGCCCAGAGCTGGGCACAGCTCTCCAGGTGGGGCCTCACCAGTGTTGTGCAAAGGGGAAGGAGCCCCTCTCTCATCCTGCTGGCAGCAACACTCCTCTTAATGCAGCCCTATCTTTGTCAAGAGCACATTGCTGGCACACCACTTTCTCCTTGAAAGAAAAAGAAAATGAAGAAGCACCTGAAGTAAACACATTGAGAACAGGTGTGCTGAGGGTGGAGCTTTTGAAAGGATATCCTTGTTTGACTGCAAGTTTTTTTGAATATTCCCTGCCATATAGAGCTATCTGATCTTTTCTAGAGTGTAAACAATTGGAATAGGAATTGTTGCTCCTTAACAATATTTGTCTTAAGATGTGCTATTTGTCAGGGGTGGATTAGCAAGGTCTACAGATAGTTTCTGTGTCAAGAATTTATCTGAGCTTGCCCTTCAACATATTTCTCAAGTTGTCCTTATTAGACTTCTATACCTGAAGATATTTTGATTCACATGCAGAGAATTACACCAGACACAGGTGAATGTTCTAAATGTGTGCAATATATAAACTCTTTTCCTGTCAGAGGAAAGGTGCCAGCAATGGCTGCACATAGGAATTAATTGTTTTCCTTGCACTAATGTCAAAGTTTTTTACTCTCTGCCAAAGTGGCACTGTCTGAAACCCTACAGAATAATATTTAAGTTGAACAGATTGGGGTGGAGGGTTGGCAGAAGTGGAGAGGAGAAAAAAAGCTGTGTTTTTTGATACAGACTCTAATGCTTCCGATGGGAAGATCTGTTTCAAGGAGATTCTATTTTGGCCATGGTTATAGTATTGTCTTACTTATCTCCTTGAGCCTGTATTGAGTGTCTATCCCAAATTAGAAGAATATCAGCTGGATTTGTGTCATATGTTGTAGCACTCATTAGATAATAAATATACCCCACCATGATTCTATTGTTTCTGAATGGTCAGCCATGTGGTTAATTCCTGTGCCTTGTTTGTTAAATATCTATCCTCAGCTCAGAATTGATACATTTTAGGAGAGTATGTAGAACTGTAGACATGATTTCTTGTACAAATCTCAATCTATTACTGTTTCTTGATTATTTTGCATGTCCTTTGTGTTCGATTGCTAGTTCATTTAGACCTTGTTCCCATGAAGCTGATACATTTCTAAATTGGATTTTCATTTGCTTTTTAAAAGCAATAATACAATCAAACAAGCTGTGCTTTGCACTTTGTGTTTTCCTGCAGAACTAAAGACAGCATGTATCATGCCCTGACTTATGCCACCATACTGGAGATGCAAGCTATGATGACATTTGATCCTCAGGACATACTGAATGCAGGGAACACAATGAAGGAAGCTCAAGCCACCTGTCAAAGGTAAGACTGGAGCAATTCAGTCAGGATCCTTCTTGGGAAAGTTTGGAAAGACTACGGGATACAAAAGGAAATGTAATCTTACAGAAATCCCAGGAAAACTGAGGTTGGAAGGGGCATCAGGAGGTCATCTAGCCCAGCTTCCTGCTCAGAGAAGGGTCACAACACATAAATGAGGGTGTTCAGCAGTCTAGTTTACTGCAATATCTGATTTTTCTTGTCAGTTAGAATTTGTCCTACCTGTAGTCCTGGTTCTGCAGGACTGGAAGTTGTTTACAATGTTCAAACACTGCAGAATGTTCCCATGGGTGATGTTGTACTGCAGTTATCTGTCTGAGTCAACCATGCTCCCACTTTTGCACCCACAGTCACCCATACACACACAAAATAAAACATCCCCTTATTCCTCTCCTTCATCAAGACAGATTTCTGTGCATGAAGGGTAAGAGGCAGATCCCAGGAGGACCAAGTTCTCTGTGGACTGTGCTGAAGTTTGTGTGTGTGGTGAGATGACAGGGGCTGGTGGGCACTGGAGGCACCTCAGTGACTGTGTGGGTGGCCAGCTGAAAGTTACAGCTCTCTGTTGTTGATGCTCCTTCCTCTGAATGACCAAACTGACTTTTTTGCAGATTTAGGAAGAAATCTACTGTAGCTGATTCTATCAACAACCTTGTGCATAGGCAAAGCCTTGAACACTTCACTGAAGGTAACATCTTTCATATGCATAATGTTTTCCTTTTTTATTTTTGCAGTTTGAATCCTGTAGAATTGTTCTTTCAATATGTGCTTGCAGATTGTGAATTCACTGACAAAATCACTGATCTGGAATTTGCTGGACTAAATGTCAGTGTTTTGGCCATTGCTGTGTAACCAATCCAAAAATCGCTGGTCTTGTTGCTTTCTGACTCAGCACTCCCAAAATTGCTGGGTAAAGAAATATCTAGAAAGAAGTACTGATTTGCCTGTAAAGGCTCTAGATCCAGGAATTTATGAAAAGCACCAGAAAAATTCCTGCTAAGTTTCTGTAACTGTGTTTCATTTCTGTTTGGACTTACATCAGTAGTCTAGAACTGAAACACTACAGCAAATTTGGAAAATATTTTTCTTAGTTTGAGCTCTGTGATCTTATTCCTACATTAATGGGCTAAGTGTTTTTAATTACTTTCTATTTGGTTTGTTTTTTTCTCTCTGTGTGACATTAGAAGAAATACATGCAGAAATTTGTTATGCTGAATGCTTACTTCAGAGAGCAGCACTCACATTCCTCCAGGTATGGATTCCTGCATGGCTCCTGGGGGGAAAAATACCATATGGGTTTCTTTTCCTAAATGGACTTGTAGAAGACTATAGTTCAACCTAATGGGTCTTTCATCTGCATCAAGTCTGGATTTTATCTGGACTATCTGATGAGTTATTAGAGTGGTTAATTTTCCCTCTTGATTATTAAAAAGTACTTAGCACACACAGGGCTGAGTGCCCTATGAACTCTTCCCCACTCCCGTTTGGATGTGTGAAATGTAACTGCAGCAAGCACCAATTTTCAAATGGTGTGTTGGGATATCAGATTTAAAAAAAAAAAAATAAAAGATGACATGGTCATTGAAGCTGTGCTGGAATACAAGCAAGACTTTTGTTTGAGTCTGGCTGGTGTTTGCTTTCCCAAGGCTGCTTTCTCACTGGTTTGTTCTTGAACAGCAGTTATGGTCTGCATAGCTGTTAGGCTCCACACATGCTTTCTCCTTAACAGTACTGTCTTTAACAAAGGGGAGCTCTCCTTCTTCTTTGGATTTTATCTATCTATCCTAATGAAACTTGATTTATCTGATGGAGCAACATTAGCAGTACTTACTAGGGTTCCAGCATGCAGTTTAAATTGTTAGTCCCTGTTGAAATAACTGATTTTTCTTCTTAATTTGGCTGTACTTTTCGTATGAAAGTGGGCCTCTTTGTCTACCAAGGGGATAATAAAAGCCACAGTCAGAGAAAGGCTGCTGCTTCTTGGCTCAAGGGTGCTGATAGGAAATGGAATGCAGGTGGTGGTTTTATAGTGTTTGGGAGTTGCCAGGTGGGCTCTGATTTATGTTACTTACGACAGTTTATGAACCATGTAACCTTTTTCAGCCATCTGCTGAATCCCTCTGCTAGAAACTATTGCTTCGTAGCAACACCCATAGTCAGAGGAGCTTCTAGTAGTTTCTAGAGTGCTGATCATGGACTTTGAAATGAGCAAGGTGTAGCTGCCTGTTTCCATTTTCCTTTGGGATGAGTAGCCTCTAGCACCAGGGGCAGTTTGGGTGAGGTCTGAAACTATGGAAAGAAGACTTTTGAGAACTTCTCTGTTATGTCTATAGGAAAGGAGCATTTTAAAGCAGTGTCTCTTGGTTCTAAGCACTATTTTCACAGATATCTGTTTATGTAAATGGTTATAGAAACATGAGATTTAAGAGTACGAAAACAATTTCTTGTCCTCTTTTGAAAAGGTCTCTTTGCTTCCTGCTCTCTTCTGCATTTAATTTTTCATGAACACATGAACTAGTTTGAAAAATTAAAGAGGCACTTGGTTCCAACAGCTACTGAAGTGGGTTAGTTTTGATGCTTAGTAAAAATGATCAAATCCAGTTGAAAACACATAAAATGTAGTCTCAGCATTTTTCAAGGACTGAAAAATTCTCTCTTCTCAGGCTATCCCTATTGTTGGAATCATTCTAAGTGTAAATGTTTTTAAACCATCTTCATTCCTTGTTCCACTTTCCATTCAAAGGAAAATATAACTGAATCTTTACACATGGCTGGGTGTGCTGTACCCCCCCAATATGCTACATATTATCTATACAAATATAACAAAATACATCTAATTAATTAATTTGATTCATGTTATTTTCTCCACAATGCTTTCTTATGATTTTTCTGTGATAGTATCTTCTGTTAAAACATATGTAGACTCTGTCTTAAAGTAACAGCAGACATCAAGACAAACCAGAATGATAGAATATATAAGTGAGGCAAGAAAGTGCCTCCAAAAAGTTATGAAACTAAAGACCTTGTAACTAATGGTCCCCCAGATACTTTATATGTATGTGCATATATATGAATATTCAAACCAGAAAGAGCATATCCTACATCATTTTACTGACCTTGCTTCACTCTTAGGATATGAAACTGTATTCTGCAGACTCTTGAGGACAGGCAGTTTACTTATGAACATTTCCTGGCTCAGCACCAGATACATCTTAACTACACTCAAGGACAAATGAGAGAAAGCTATTTTTTCAAAGAGCCACAAATGCATGTACCTTAGGTGACATCTATTAGCTGAGTCCCTGTGTTCATTAACACAAATTCAGATGGTTCAAAGGTGACAAGGGCTAAACTGATCACAGAAAGCATTAAAATAAAATGCCTGTGTCTAAACAGAGTAAAAAATATTGTCAAATAGAAAGGAAATCCTAAATCCATGTATTATGTCTTAGAGGCTTATATTGTCTGTGTCATGCTGGTTATGTTCCAGGTGTGTATTCATCTTAAGAAGACCAAAGCCCTTTACAATGCTTACAAATTCATATTGCTAATGTGTTTCCATTCCAACAGGATGAGAATATGGTCAGCTTCATAAAAGGAGGCATCAAAGTCCGAAACAGTTACCAAACCTACAGGTGAGTCAGAGGGATGATGTTATTAAGGGCACTCTATCAGTAAAAGGTGCTGCTGGTGAAATGATCCAATTCACAGGTTCATTACTGTTGTATATATTGAGTCTTTGTTATGGGCCTCACATCCACAGATTTTCTCAGCCCACACAGATTCTTCCTTTGCATGACAAAGGACATTAACATTATGGCTGATTTGGATTGTGCAGACAGTGGACCTTTAGCTCTGTTAAATCCAAGATTTGCCTACTTCAAGTACTATATCAATGAAATTATGTCAAAAAAATAACTGTTCTAAGTGATGTACTGCTTATTGTGTCTGCATAGCACAATTTGCAGGTCTTGCAGGCATTAGGCATAATGAAATAGCATTTCATTTCAAAAAGCTGCAGCATTTTGGAGCATTTAATACCAGTAGCTGAAGCACAGTAAAAAGTGAAGGCTAAAAATGCATCATATTTTATTTATTTTGGAATTATAAATTTTGATTCAGAGTGGGCACAGAATGCCTTGTGTTCAGCAGACACAAAACAGCATCAAGTTCAGATTCTCCAGAAGTCCACTGGAAGGGAGAGAGGTGACAGTGTCCATGTTTGTGTGGGTTGAAGGTGGCTCTAAATGCAGGATTCTGCATTACAGGGAATAGTGCTGAGTCTGTTGGCAACAACCAGTCAATAAAAACATGACAGCCTGAACACAAATACATGCTTCCATTAAAACAATGTTTTTCCTCTCCTAATAATTAACAAAATAAACTAAAACAGTTTAAAACTGCATACCTATAGAAAGCTTGGAGGCAAATGGATTTCAAGTTGAGCTGGATGACATGGGAAATAAAGGGACACTACAAAGCTGAGGCCTTTTAAAGTTGGAAAAATTAGTGAAAGTAAATTCTGATACATCTGCCCATTTTAGATATTTATTACAGTTGTGTTTTCCTACACAAAACAAAATATTCTTTTGAACATGTACTTAATCCAAGGATTAGTGAAACTCAAGTCAAAATTGCCCCATCATCTCTTTTTGCAGTAGTGATGCTCCCAACAGCCTTCCTTGAAACATTTTCAGGCTGAAATGTGGTTGAATATTGACTGTGTCTGTTTGACAGGAATTCCTCTCCAGGATTCCATGGTAATGTGACAGAAATGATTTGTTGATAAATCCAACAAAATGTAGATGATATTCACTTGAGTGAGTTGACAAATTGGCCTTTTTTAAACTGCTCTGTAGTTCAAGGTAATGGGGTTGCTTTCTTACTGAATTATAATTAATCATGTTATTTACTGACTCTGTAACAGAATCTTGTGTATTTCCAGGGAGTTGGACAGTCTCATACAGTCCCCACATTATGTCAAAGGAGAGAACCATCTTCATTTTGAGGGAGGTGTAAAACTTGGAGTTGGAGCATTTAACCTGGTATGTACCAACACATCCTGAACTGGTATCCTGCTGCCTCCTGAAAATAACCCCAACTTGAATTCCTGAGAAGTTCCACTGGCATCATACTGATCACATGGTTAATATTAGGTGTGTGTTCTGACAGTGTAGGGTCCCAATGTCTGGTCTGAGAACATCAGATAAAAACACTTCAGAAATAAAGAAATTGCTGCCTGCAATGTGTCCTGAGGGCCAGGAGAAGCCTTGCCCAGGAGTTGCCTGTGCCAGTGGAATTCCATTTACTCTTTACCTGACACTGGGAAAATTACCTGGATCTAGGCTGTTGGCAGGGCAGTTGGAAGGGGTGGGCTACATGAATGAAGTTTGGAGTGCTGCTCCAGCCACTGTTGGCTGTTGTTCCTTGTGTTCTGGCAAAAAAAGTGGGTGAGCAAATGGTGCAGGATGGTTCCTGGGGAGGCACTGACCCAGGGATGGTGAGGTTGTGCAGAAAGTACTTGCAGCTTCCTCTTGCCTGCATTGCTTTGTGTGAGTCTGGCACATGCCCAAGTATTAGATTTACTGCACTAAGAGTAAATATGGACTGTGTGGTATGAACCCAGCATTTCTGAAACTTCCAAGAAGTACTGGAGTTACCAAACATGTGCTGTGTAAACACATTTCTGTGTAGAGCATCCTGGAGACACAAGGTGTCTATATTAAACATATTTCTATTTAAATTGTGTGTAAGACATAGCAGGTGTATACATTTATCCTGAAAATTGTCATATAGAGATGATTTTAGTAATTTTATTAATTATGTCTTGTGCTTGGGAAATTGTAGGAGGCAATTGGTAGCTGAAAGTCTGTTACTGCATAACTCTTACATTTTTCTCTGTAGACATTGTCCATGTTTCCTGCACGGATTCTGAGATTACTGGAGTTTGTTGGATTTTCTGGGAATAAGGTAAATGTGAACTAAATATTATTGGTATGTTCCACTCACTCTTAAATTAAAAAACAGAGACAGGAGTTTCTGTCTTCTTTCTCACATTAACTGTAACTCTCTGGTATCACACATGTGCACTATGGCATTGATGCTTTCATGCAGCTCAGTTTTGCTTTTTATTTTTGTCTGAACTATTGCATTTCAAAGGTTGTCATACCATTGTTCAGTGTTGAAACAGTTGTGAAACATGGTAAAGGAAATTACTAATACAGGGATGTCAACATATTTAGGTTTTTAGTTACTGGTCTTTTGATGTAGGCTTGTGCTCAGAAATCTGTAGCCAGAAGTGTATTCCTAGCCTTTAATATATTTATATATCTTCCTTGGTAGTTACTGTCTGAATGTTCCTGACAGGTTCTTGCATGATGAGGAAAAACAATCTATTTCATTTCTGCTTTAATAGCAACCAGAAATTTGAATGTGGCTCGTAAATTCTCCTGCATAAGGGAGTGGTTTTTTTTGCTTTTAGAGTAACCAGTCTGACCTATGTTGTTTGAGCAAGATGTTTAAGGAAAGAAGTTCAGTAACAGAGCGACAGAAAACTCACATGATGATGAGAAAGAGCTGTACTATTGCTTTATGGATCTGTTGTTTCAAAAGAATACTATATTGGCCTTGCTACCTTGTTCCTGCCCTGGTCTCTCCAGCAGCAGAACATGAGATTCACTCAGAGCAGGGCTCCTGGCTTAAGAAAACGTGATGCAGAACATGATCCCTTTAACCTAAACCACTAGTCACATTTTTCATAAATCCTGGGTAAGGTGTCTGATGAAAGCACTAGAAAAGCCATGAGAACAAGTTAAGTTTTAACTCTTTTATAATACTTTCTATTTACAAAACAAGTTTTAAGGAGAAAATTGTGGTTTTTTTATCAGAGCTAAAGATTTACATGGCAGGTGAATGACTGCTCTCACCATCTTAATGGTTTACGAGAAGGATCTTACATCTTAAAATAAAATGTCTTATTTAAAAGCAAGGAACAGAGTGTAGATTATAATTTAGAAATTTCCAGGAGCTGACCAGGAGCTATTTCAGAGCAGCAAAAGCAAAAATCAAACAGTTCTACCTGTCAGTTTCAACAACAGAGCATTTAAAGTAAAATATTCTCTTAGAAATGTAAAGGCAATTCATGTACCAGCAGAGTTCTGAGAATACTTTGGTGAATGCTCATCTTACTCCTGCAGATGGAAATTGTCCCTCCAATGGAGTTTTCATTTTGCCCTGGGATTTCTGTGAGTGGGCTGATATTTGTGTTGATGAGTCAGCTCCCATTGCAGTGCCTTAATAACTCACTGAAGCATGATCTAGATTACCATAAATTTGAGCAAAACCCTCATATGTTTGCACACCATACAAAGGAGTATTTTAAACATGTTGGTCAAAGTTCATTGATGGCCATTTATTTTAACATCCTAAAAATGTCTTTCTGCATTTAACATTTGTGAGTCAGGTGCCTAAAGCCAAAAGCAAAATTGCAATTGCATGTGCAGTCCTTTCCAGTGGTGGTTTTCCAGAGTTTGCAACAAGACAGAAGACAACAGGCTAGAGGGTGAAAGTGACAGGGGAGGAGAGGAAAGTCTGTTCATCTGTGCTGCACTTGTCCAGGAGCTTTTCATACACCTGAATTTGATGCTGCAGTCTTTTCCTTGAAATGCTTACTCTAAGTGTCAGATTGTGCAGCAGAGTCATGGTTAGTGCCTTGAGCTGTTTGTACATTACCTGGGAGAGCTATAGTGCACTGCAGGACAGCTTGATTTTGGTGTGGGTCATGTGTTTATTAAAACTGGATATAAATTTGCATTGTGTGATCCTCCACGATACCAACCTGCCTCAAAGCCAGCAGTTTGCCCCTGGGGAGTCTCCTTGTCTCTGAGTCATGTCATGGGGAACAGCAGATGAGGACATGCCTAAAGCTCCAGTACTTCCTAAACCATTTGCAGGCACTGTGGACATCATGATCAACTTAACAGCAGTCTGGAGTCTCAAAATAGTAGGTAGGATAAGATCAAGAAAATATAAAAAGTAGCCTGAGGCCATGTTTGTTCCCCTCCAGTCCAAGATGTGCCAGCTGTGCCCTTCACATTGTTTCAGCTCCTTTCCCTTGCATCATTAGTCAAACCATGGGCTTATTTGTGTTTAGGAGCACAGGCCCCACATTTGGGCAGTGAAGTTCAGTGCAGTTTTGCCCATTTTGAGAGAAGTGGCTCATGGGCAGAGGTGTGCCAGGCACCCTGTGCTGGGGAGCACAGCAGTAGGTGGAGTGTGTGTCCCACCTGCACTGGGCTGTTTATCCATGACTAACCTGTGATGTGAGAGCAGGAGACTCCTTGCACCGTCTCCCTGGAAGCCTGAACCCTCCTCACTGGCTCCTCTGCCAGGTCTCAGGCTAATATTTACTCTTGTGCTTATTTTATTGGTGATGACAAATGCTGTGCTGCTAAACTGTAGAACACTTTGACATGAGCCTACCATATGTTACGTGCAATTTCTCAGGGGGTCAGATGACAGCATGATTTCATGAGAAAGCAGGAAAACTGTCAGATAGAACCAATCTCATTCAAATTATTTTTTTTTTATGTGGGAGGACATTTTTCCCAAAGCTGAAGAATATTCTTGATGTGTCAATTTCTAATAAATTGAATTCCAGTTTCTCACTAAGTATCTCTTTGAATTGCATTTTTGTCTCTTCAAATTTTAAATGAAGCTTAAATCTAATATTATTTGATGGAATACATTTAAATGCCCTATCAGCTTAGTCTTTGTAAAGCTGTTAGCAGTATCCATCCTCCTTGCTACACCGGCAGCAATGTGATCAGGCCATGGGGCATAAACAGTGACCTTGCTTTGCTTTCATTGTCAGGATTCCTAATTAAAAGAATGATTTAAAAATAACAATCAAGAACTTTTGCTTTGGGAAAGTCGATGGATTTTAGTCAGTAACAGCTGAAATAAATATGAACCAGTCTCAGTGTTGTTTGATAATGATTTTCAGCATTTGTCCTTGTTCATCCTGCAACTGCTGTGGGAATCTCTACTGCTCACATGGGGAGTCCTGAATGACAGAGCATTGGATGTCTTGGGACAAGAACCGAATCAATGAGATACTGATATAATATAATGTAGTGACAGTCTTGGGAATTAGATTGTGGGATGTCATGAGGAACTTGCACAGTATGCTGAGTTACCACACTGAATCACGTCTGCTCTGTGCTCTAGCTTATATCCTTCAGAGCAGTTTATGTTTTGTGTGAAAATAAAACTGAAATGTGTTAGTGTCAATTAGGGAAATTAAAAAAATGTCTTTTTGGAAAAATTACAAACACTTACTGCTGTGACATCTGCTTTATATTGTCACAAAATGCCCTCTAATAGACTGTTTGGAGGCTCATTCCTGGTGCTCTGGGATTGCTTCTATCAGCTGTGACATAGGTGTGGGAGATAGTTATGGGTCATTTACGGTTAGAAGGTGTGTCCTGGCAATTAAATATAATGTACTCACTGGTGCCAGACCCTGAGTGAGTGCAGGGTGTTTGCAGAGTTACTTCTTAGGCTCAAGTACCTGCTTGTGATTTGGTTCCCAGATCCTCCATCTGATCCAGGAGAGCCTTACATTGCCCAGCTCCTGGCACTCCCTTGGCTGATGGGAATTGTTGGCTAATCCCTGTAGGCTCCCAATTGAGAAAGAGTGGTGCTTGAAAAGGTGATTGATGTACCTGATCCAGGCTGCTGTGCCAAACTGTTCCTTGCAGGATCACTTCTGCCTCAGCCAGGCACAGAGGGAGCCTTGGGAGGCCAGCTAGGGAGTGTGGGATGAAAAACATGATCCCCAGCAACACCCTTCATATTGCTATTTTCTGGGTATCCCATTGTAAGAGAAGCAGTTTGCAAGAGGTTTTTTTGAGGAGAAGCAGCTTTGCTGCAGTGTGTTCTACAAGCAAGTGTTATAATTCTAATAACAACTACTAGACTTCTTTTATTTGGGCTGTGTCTTTTACTGATTGTTATTACTTTAATACAGAAAGTTTGGGGTATTCAGATGGCAGAGTGAAAAGTAAACAGCCTTTAGTGCCTCTGCTGGCCTAGATAGGCTTATGGACATTCCACAGAGTAAACTAACTTGCTCAGTGAGCTTCTCATGCCTGTGTAACTACTCAGTTCAAGAATTTAGAATTAAGGGTGTCAGATTTGCAGCCCTCTTCTGATGAATGGGCAATATTCTTAATCCGGTTACTGCTATCCAGGATGCAGCCCTGTGTAAGATGGGTGTGGGTTCATTCCTTGTCCATACAGATCATAACTCTTCGTGTTTGGCTGCACTCAAATATGCTTTTGAGACTACATCATAATTGAAATCAACTTGACAAAGGTTATATTATTTTATATGACAAAGCCTGTTTGAATAATTCTTAGTGCTATTCACATTAATTTTATATATTTTTTTATAATATGGAAGAAGCCAAATGCTAGAAGGCCTAGTGTCAGTAAAGGCTCAGTGAAATATCAAGCCTGAAGGTCTTCCATGGCAAAAAAAAATGTACTTTGGAAATTTTTTTGCCAAAATTCATCCCCCAGAATGTTTTGTTTTACTGCTATCTTGAAGTGCTACTTTTTAAAAATAAAAGTATTTGTGTGTTTAATCTAGGCAGTTTGAAGAAGCAGTGTATTATATTTTGTTAATTATTTGTATCAAACTTTTCCTCTCAGCAGAAAATAAAGCTGGTTTTATCTTGCTAAGTACTTGGTTTCCATTAAGTCACTGATTTTCTGATTTTCTATCTTTTAATTTCTTCTGAAGTGACATGTAAATCAGTATTTTCATTATTTTGTCCCAACTAGATGTTATAATAATTGACCTGCAAATATGAATCATAATTTTCCTTGTAGCAGTAATTAATGTAATACACTGAGTTTTAAAAATAAAAACAAAGAGAAGCAAAATCACAACCCCCCCGTAATTATGTGAAAACAATTCACTGCACTATTAAGTGCAAAAATAGATGTCTGAAGAAAATAAGAATGTGATTACAGGCTTCAGCATTTACACAGTCAGCAATAAAGGTGTGGTGGTGTAACACCCCTCCCTCAAGGACACACAGAAGATGTAAATCTGTGCTGGGATTGTGCTCTGAGGGCTCTCCCCATGCCTTTCCTGGTGCCTCTGATAGACATCCCTTAGAGTTCCTATTTATAGTGAAACTGGTTTGAAATTGTGTCCTTGGAGTCACACACATCGTGTGCCAGTGACCTTCCAGTGCAGTGCTGGAGCAACTTTTAAACAGATTTTGTCCCAGCACACAATGGCTGTCTTACTGTGCATATTTACAAGTAGGCAGATCTCTTGTTTGATACATTTGCATATTTATATTCTTGCTGTTGGTATCATGGAACTAGTCCTAGAATGGGCTGATAAATGCTCTTGCCTCAGGAACTTGAATCCCTAAAGTTGGTTATCCATCATGCTGTCATTGACTATGAACACAATGTTATACTTGATTGCTTTAGTTCTTCCCAAAGGGAACAGAAATACTCTCCTTTTCATCATATTTTTCCACTGGTAGTGGTGGGCCAACATCATTGCAAAGCTCCTTTTGTTCTTGGCATACTTTAAAATGTCTTTTTGCCCTGACATCTTTTGTTCTGCTTGTTGCAGATTTTATTTTCTTGATACCTTTAACTCTTCTGTGCAGTGAACCCCAGCAAACAAGAATACACTGTACAATGGTGATGGGTGGGTTTTGTCTTGCTTTTCAAAACCCTGTGTTTTGTTCCTGGAATGATGTTTAGCAGCACTTGGATCATGGTGATAAGTTGTCTCTTGTTTTCTTATGTTAACCATATAATACATCCCAAGTTTGTGCTCTGTCACCAGGTGTTTTCCAGGCTAAGCAGTAACTCCATGAAAAACTTAGATAAACGAATAGGTGTGTTTTTATTTTTGATTGCTGTGTAAGCAATCACTGCCTTTTGAGGAATTTTTCAGTGCCTTTTGGGGAATTTGGTGAGTGAGCAATCTGTAGCTGACCCTGCAGATGCTAAGCCAGCAAAACACAGGCCTGGTTCTTTTCCAAGACCTCATCCCCCTCCCTCTGTTTGCACAGGAACACGGTCTGCTGCAGCTTCAAGAAGGAGCATCATCGTACAGCTTTAGGTCGGTGCTGTGTACCATGCTGTTGCTTTGCTATCATACTTTCATGACCTTTGTGTTAGGTAAGACTGTTTATAATAACTCTATAATTAGTTCTTGTGGGACACAAAGGGGAAAAAGATGATTCCATCACCTGTTTGTTGGTGAATTATTTGTTTGTAACCAGATTAAATGTAGCTCATTTGTGAGTCATTTTACAGTAATAATCATAATTGAAGAGTGTGTTTTAGTTTTCAAGATGGAGGTTTGTTTAACATGAGGAGGGAGATACTGGGGGTGGCCAAGAAACTTGTGAGAACTAGATCTGTTTTAGCCAGGTGCATTATTGGGGAGATTAAAATAATGGCTGTAAGTGATAATTGCTTTGTTGACATTGGATTTTCTTTGGGAGGTGATAGCTTCCTGCTGATGTCTACTTCTGTGTTATCTCCTGCTAAATCGTTCTACAAAATATGTTTGTCTGTGCCTGAGTTTTCAAGTCAGGAAGCACAATGTTTTCAGGGCATCCTGCTGCTCCCTTAGTGCAGCACCAGCCTGTATTTATGCCTTACTTAGTGGTGAGAGGAACCAATATGTTGGTCAGTTGAAGATGGAAAATCAGTACCTTGTATTCCTGTTTTGGGGGTTTTTTTTTGTTTTGTTTTTTTGTTTTTTTGTTTTTGTTTTTTTTTTTTTAAATTTGTTTTCTAACCATTTTTATCACTTGCATTTTTACACATTCCAGGGACAGGAAAAGGAAATGTTGAGGAGGCAGAAAAACTACTTAAGCCTTACTTGGCGCGCTATCCAAAGGTAAAATGAATCATAATTTATTTGGTGTGATCATTTAATGTTTTTGTGCCAAAAATCAAAGATCTAGACTGTATGGTCAGATTGAAAACTGTTATAGAATACTTGTATTTTTATTATTATTTATTACAGGGAGCCATATTCCTGTTTTTTGCAGGCAGGATAGAAACACTAAAGGGTAATATTGATGCGGTAAGTAATCATTTTGCTCTTGAGAAAGTAAATTTCAAAAGCTTTGGAAAAATTCCACCAGGAGTGTTATTTCCTTTTTGGCTAATGCTTTCCCTGGCTTTGACCTATATGTAGTTCATACTTTACAAACTACAAATAGGAAGCTATTTTGACTAACTTGTTTCTCCACTTCATTTTGCTACCCCTCTCAATTTCTGGTGATAATCTAGTCCACCAGGATTAATGACACAGTTTTATCGTTGTCTTTCCCATCCTGCAGCAGATTGTGTCTTTAATCAGACCCAGTGGTAATCCTTTGCCTTCAGTGTGAACAGAGAGTCAGGAAAGACTTGAAAAAATTATTAAGATGAAGAATGCATTTCCAAAATACTCTGAGAGAGAGTATCAGCTGGTGTGCAGGGCAGTAGCTCCCTTGAATCCATGGAAGTGCAGCAATAAATGTCAGCTGAACATCTGTCCTCTGCCTTCAGTTTCCTAATTTCCTGAGACACAAACATTCATTTTGAGTATGCTTAGAAACATAACTTTCAGGAATGGGGAGCTCTGTGGCAGGGTAAACAGGCTAACACCAGCATGACTGTGTAGCCAGGATTCTCTTGTGTGAAGCCAACAGATGTGATTTTGGGAAACAAAATTTATTGGCTGTCAGTAATTTGGAAGGTGCAGGAGCCATGCAGGCAGATCCTGGAGCCCCAGTGTGTGTTACAGCTGCTCTGTCTGTGCATTTACACCTGACTAAGGCAATGTTTGGAAATCTCTGTGTGCAGGCAGTCAATAGGTACGAGGAATGCTGCGAAGCTCAGCAGTACTGGAAGCAGTTTCATCACATGTGCTACTGGGAGCTGATGTGGTGCTTCACCTACAAGCGCCAGTGGAAAATGGCTTTTTTCTATGCAGACCTGCTGAGCAAGGAAAACACTTGGTCAAAGGTAAGTTCAGCAGAACAGGAGGCCCCAGAGTATCTATTAACTTTCAAGCAAATTGAGTTGACTTTTTGTAGCTTTGAAGGTGCAGACTCTAAACTAAAACCTGGCCTGCTGTGACTGCTACAGAGTGATGTGAATTGCAAATGTTCAAATCTGAACAGATAGTGGGCAAGCAGAAATCTTTTGGGCCCAACTGGTAGATGAAGAGCAGCTTGTTAAAGATGCTGTGTATTGACTGGTTGTGTCATCAGATGTTGCAATTTGATGCAATAATGCAATTTCTTTCATTATGCTATGGATAAAAGCTCTTTTGCTGATGAGTGAGGTTAGCCATGGTGATGCCTCCAGGGTAATAAATACAATTAGAAGTGGTGCCTATCCTGGTGCATCTGGAAGGGAGAAACTCTTCAATCCAGAACCCTGGTAGCTTTCCTCCCTTTCTCTTCCCTTTTTGTCTTTTTAAAAATGGAGGTTACATTTCCCCTATTCCAGTTAGTGGGAATTTTCCTGGACTGGCTTGACTTCACAGATATGATGGGCAGTGGCTTAGCAATGTCATTCACCAGTTCCTTGGGATCCATGAATTTGGGCACCTTCAGGTTTGTTAGATGGTCTTGAACCCAAACTTCTCCTGCCCTGGGCAGTTCATCTCACATTCTCCCCTTTTCTTTCTGAGACTTGGGCAGGGAGGCTGGGGCACTTGATGGTGATGACTGAGGGAAAAAAGTCAGAGCTCCTCAGCCTTTTCCAGATCCTGGGTAACCTTGTCTCCTGTTTTCTTCCAGAGAGGGCCCACATTTTCTCTAGTCATCCTTTTATCACCAACATACCTATAGAGGCTTTCCTTGTTATTCTTTCCATCCCTGGCCAGACATCAGGGCTTTAGTTTTCCTAACCTGATCCCTGGCTATTCAGACAATTTCTCTGTATTCTTCCCTACCTGTCCTTCCCTTCACGCTCTGTAGGTTTCCTTTTTGTGTCTTGAGTTTGTCCAGGAGCTCCTTTTTCACACACATGGGCCTCCAGAAGTTTTTGCCTGACTTCTTTTTTTGGGATTCATTGCTCCTGGGCTTGGAGATGGTGATCCTTGAATATTAACCAGATTTCTTGGGCCCCTCTTCCCTTCAGGGTTTTATCTCATAGTGCTTTACCACACAGATCCCTGAAAAGGCCAAAATCTGCTCTCCTGAACTCCAGGGAGTGACTGTTTTCTAGAACCTACTATTTGGGATAGGTTACCAAATTGTGATGGGACACAGACTGTGTAATATTAGGTTTTTTCTCTGAGCATGACCTTATCTCAGGTTTTCTAGCATGTGTTCCTAAGAGTATTAAAAACTTACTTTACTCAAGCGTGAGATGTGTTCTTGGAATTTGGACACAAACTATAAGCTGATACATACTAAGCAAACACATACATTATTTAAAAACAATATTCTGTACTCACTTTCTAAAATACTTAGCTCTTACTTAAAATTTTAAAAGTATTTTAAAAGACAAGCAAAAGCAGCAACTTCTCTTTATGTTGCTGTTTTGTTCTTTATATGAATAAAGGTGATGCTGTAAATTCATTTTTCTGTATAGATATTCTTCATTGCATTTGCAGGCTACTTACATTTACATGAAAGCTGCTTATCTCAGTATGTTTGGACCAGATGACTGCAGTCCTTTTGGAGACAGCGAAGTTGAATTATTTAGGTAAAATTTGCAAACTCACAGTTACAACAATTTGCTATCTTTTCGTGTCACAGCATTGAGGGAAGAGAGGCAAAATTATTCATCATGCAGATTTGAAGAATTGTGCAAATAGGATTGGATTGGTAAGGAATTGCAGAGTTAGACTAAAGTGGACCCTGAGTTCAGACAGCAGATTTCTCCTGGCCATACAGTGGCTGCTGCTGTTCCATGGATTACATTCTTTTTCAGTTGCTTCCTTTAATCAAAATGGACTGTAAGATGTGAAAGCCTTCAATGCATTGTGCTCCAAGATGTGTCTTTCCATAGTGGGAACATCAGCACAACTTGATTCTTGGGTTTTGAGTCTCAGAGAAGTAAGAAATAATTAAATGTGCAAGTGAATCTATGCATTATAAACACAGTTAGATAACCATACTGTGTTAATGTAAAGTTTAAGCTCAGAAAGGCTTGCTGAGGCAAAGAAAATTTGGTTACTTCAGGGTTTACAATTTTTATATGGAATTTAATATTTTTAATGTACTTACATTACTTTTTTCAAGTTTTCTCTCTTTTTTGTAATAATTATAAACAGATTTCACTGAATTTGGAATCCATTATGAAGTGAATAGTTTTAGTCTTTGGGAGAATGGGAAGACAAAAGCTAGTTTGCCTCTTTCTTAGTCTGTGAAGAGAGATGAGCCCTTTATAAGTCAGGTGCATCATCTAATTTAATCTTTCAGTGGGGAAGAGTCCCTCTCCTCCTGCTTGATTAAAGAGGAAGCCTAGAGATAAACGTGCCCTGCATAAAGACAGCTTTTGTGAGTATGTATTGCTCAGCTTCCCCGAGGTAGCAATAGCCCAGTGTGTAACAGCTTTTTTAAGTTCTCCTTGGTTTTCTTTTAAGTTTGAATGTCTTCATCTCAGAGGTTCACTGGGGAAAAATTCCTTACGTTTTCCTTTAACCTTTCAGGATTGTTCCCAGTCTGAAACTGAAAATTGCAGGGAAATCTCTGCCCACAGAAAAGTTTGCAATTCGCAAAGCACGACGGTATCTTTCTTCAAACCCCATTCCTTTGCCTGTCCCACCTTTGGTAAGTCAGAAATATTCACACACACACACACCCTTTTCAACATTTCTGTAATTTAGAGAAGTAAACCCGAGATAATTGGAATAGCATCTTTCCGTGTCTCTAAGGTAAAACCTCTGTAGGAGACTGGAATGTTCCCAAAGCGAAGCCAGATGAATGTGAGGAATGCTGTAAAACTGGGGCATGCACCAGCCACAGGGAACTCAGCCAGCTGTTTGTGACACGTAAACGTGTTGCATGTGTAACTCATGATTGCAGCTCCAGAGCAGCCTGCTCCCAACAGCTTTCTTTTGGCTCCCTTGGGAGGAGTTTTGCCCTGGGTCTCTTCTGTTGTGTCATTTGCTAACACAGGACTGTAAGGTACAAGGAGGGATGGTGTCAAGGAAACAATGAAAGGTTTGGTGACTGCATGTAAGGAGCTGTTTAATGTGCCCCTGAATGTTTGCAGTTTGGTGCTCTCCAGAGCAGCTCATGGGTGCTGGGATGAAACAGCTGACTCCTTTTGCCGTCCCAGAAACCACTGACTGCTGGGGTTTTTGTTTAATTTATTTTCCCAATAATGCTGGCTTATTCCCTGTGGCCAGTTGCATGAGGCACCCATTGCACTTACAAAAAAATCTGTCTACAAAGAACATGTAAAAAAGAACATAAAAAGGTTTTAAGTCCAGGGATTTGCCAAGTGCAGCGGTGTTAACACTTGCAGCACTTTGAGCTGTTGTGTTTTTAAGAAAGAGATGGATAATTAGTAAATACTCTTTAAGGAAATGCCAGAACAAGGAGAACCTCTTGGAGACCACTCCCCAGCCCACCAGGGGTATGGGACACTGCCACTTGAAATAGTTGTTACAGCAGAGTGTGGGGATTCACCAGGGGCCACGTTCCACTAGTAAGACTGAAGTGAGAGAAATATTTAGGTTACTTTGCTGTGCCTTTCAGGTTTCAGAGAGGAAGGAGTGTACACACCTGGGGTTTGGCTGGGCTGTCCTGATGGGATTTTGACAGAGCAGGTTTCTGTCCCAGGAGCTCTCTGGCCAGGCACCACGTCCTTGGCTGCTGTGCAGTTACATTTCCGAGGCAGCAGATGCCGCAGCTGAACAGATAAAAGCACTTGATGGATGTGGAACTGGGGACACAATCTCATCTCCAGGGTTTTTCTTTTCATTATCCAGAGACTTGCTGGAAAGAGTGAAGCCTCAAGCAAGTCTTAGCTCAGAGATTTAGCTTGAATAAATGTGGTTTGAATACTTCTGTTTGAAAACCATGTTAATGAATCTGCACTAGGTCCAGTAAGCTCAGTGCAGGTTTTCTAATCAACAGAGACCAGATGGTGAAAGCATCAGTGACTGGGGTTAACATGCTGTTTCAGCTATTCTAGCCTGACAGCTTTTTGTGCCATAGTTCCACAATTCAGTTGTTCTATATAGAAATTTCATCCAAATGCTTTAAATTATCACACACAGATAAAGTCATGTAAATAAATAGGATAAATATATCAAACACTGATCTCTTTTCTCTGGTGATCAGTGGCAGGGCCTGAGGGAATGACATGAAGCTGTGTCAGGGAAGGTTTGGGTTGGCTATTAGGTAAAGTTTCTTCACCCAGAGGGTGGTTGGGCACTGAAGAGGGTCCCCAGGGAATGGTCACAGCACCAGCCTGACAGAGCTCAAGAAGTTTTTAGACAACACTCTCAGGCACAGAGTGGGGGTTCTTGGGGTGCTATAGGGCTGGACTCAAGGATCCTGGTGGGTCCCTCCCAACTCAGGATGTTCTGTGATTTTATGATTAAATAATAAGTCATGAAGGCCAGCTGTAAGTCTGTATAATATTTTCACCTTTCACTTTGTGATTGGTAGTATCAATGAGCACATTTGGTGATATACTCTAAGAATCCTGATAGCAAATAGGAATTCAGCCAATAGTTTTTAATAAAACTTACTCTAAGGACAGTTGAATAATAAGGAAGCTACTTTTTCTGGAACATCAAACAACCTGAGGAATGTAAGAGGTTTACAGTTCAGGTTTAAAATTCTGTCAGTTTGTTTGAAACTTGGCTTAAAGGTTAGAGGGTTTGGTTTTCTTTTTAGTTTGTTTTTTTGTCCTGAGATTTCATACTTTTTCTGTAGAAGTAGTACATTGCAGTTATTTATGGGTATTACTGCCTTTGCTAGGATAGAACTAAATAACAAGAGGAGACCTTAATGAAGGGACAATTAACCATGTGCTGTGAATGTTTTAAGTCTGTCTTGTTGGTACTTGCCTTCTATAAATGAGAATGTTTTTGCATTCTGTTCAAGCAATCTCCTTTGCATTGTGTGCCATAAGTGGCTCTTGAGGTGTCTTCCAGGGCTAATTTGTACAGAAAACCAGTGTAACAAGTTTTCAGTTGCAATGAAAATACATTTTGACAAACTGACTTTATTTAAAGAACCTGTAACTTTTTTTGTCATGCAAAGACAAACTGAAGTATTTGACAACTAGATTTCTCCAGTGCTGTAATTAAATGGTGCTGTCATTTCTCCCTGACCCCAGGAAATGATGTATATCTGGAATGGCTATGCTGTGATTGGAAAATGTCCCAACTTAACAGAAGGCATGTTAGAGACTTTAAATGAAGCAGAAGAGGCATTGGCAAGAAGTTCAGGTAACCAGTGGTAGGGTTTAAGCAGTTATTTTACACTGCAGTAGCTAGAGATATTATCTGTGAATAGAGACACACTCATTAGTAAAGTTAATTGGGTCACAGGAGGAACATAGATGATGAAACCATAAACTGTTTATGCAGATAGGAATATTTTTTATTTTTAATGCAGCAATAACTTACAATAATAGCGAGTGATGTTCCTTCCACAGGTGTGTGTTAGGAATGGTTTATAACGTGATAAAGGTCTGTTTATTTTGCTAGACCAAAATCAGCATATGCATTGACTTGATTACTTGGATCCTGAAGCTCTGTTATCCTCAGATTTTGTTATCCTCAGTTTTGAAGGATAAATAGGAGAGGAGATGTTTTTTTGTTTTAGAAGTGCTGTCAGTTTGTGATGTGACCTTTGGGCTGAATGTTCTGGTGTCACCAGTGTGCTGCAGAAATCCAGGACACCAGGGATGGCCTTCCTGTCAATGAGCACAATATGGGATTGAACTGAAACAGCCTCTGCTACCACATTTTCTGTCAGTCTCCAAATTAGCTATCCATGAGAAAATTGGTGTTTATTTCTTGTCAGTCTTTCCCAGTTCCTGTGGGAGTGCAAGCAGTCTGCACAGCATTTCTCAGAGTTTTTGCTTGACCAATATTTGATCTTATTACTATTATATACAACCTTCTTGCAAAAGGATCAAGCCCCTGTTGACAAAGGAATATAGGCTAAAACACTGCATTGCAGTCTTTTCTAGGGCCTTGGACTTCTGTGCAGTGAGTTACACAAGATGTGAAAGGGTTGCCTGAAAGACTGGCTAAAACTATCTATTTTTAATTCATTAAAGAAGAGAATGGGAAAATACTTTCAGTGAAGGTGACATCTTAGAAAAAGGCCTTTGACCTTTTCACCTTCATTTTGTCACCCATTTTGTTTCATCATTTTAAATAAGTGAAGTATTTCCCTGTTCTCTTTTTTTCTGAGTTGGCAAATTGTGGCTAAGGCTGCATTTTGCAGGGATTTGTAGCAGATTCATATTTGTAGAACACTATGAGGACATGTAATTGAAAAGTGGGATATATTTTAAACATGCCAACAGTTTAAAATGTTGCCTGTTCCAAATATTGACTTGATGTTTTCAGGCATATTTTATGAATTGGAAATTAGCAACCAAGCTGAAGATTTTGCCTGTAAACTTTAAAGAGTAAGTTGCCTATATGGATTGGCTATGAAAAACCCAGAAGTTTTCTTTGATATGTATTATGCAGAAATTTTCTGATGGGGAAAGAGTGTTGATAGTAAGGATTTTGAACTAGGGTGAAGCTGCTAAGACTCTGGGCTGTCAGAATTATATACTCCAGAGAAGGTATTGGTAAGATGTGAGGTACAGGTAGCAAAGTTTCACATATTTTTATTTAGCCAAATGAAGGTAGAGAATTGACAAAATTCTTGCCCATGAATAGGAAAGGGTTGAGAGATTGTAAATTGGACTTCAGTATTTACAACATGGACACCTTAAATTAGTTTTCAGGTGTCAGGGCAGTAAGACTGTGAAATTTTCTAAAATGTGCCATTTATTTCCTCCTGCAGCTACAGAGCTACTGGCAGATGACCAGTGTGTGATAAAGCTGTTAAAGGGATTGTGCTTCAAGCATTTGGGCAAGATCTCAGAAGCAGAAGACCATTTTAATTACATCTATTTAAAGTAAGTTTTCATACCTGGCATGTAGGAGAGCTCTAGAGTTTCAACTAAGAGGAGATGTAACCATGATATGAATAGAAGGGAGAGGACTTCAGTATCTTTAGCATTTGCTTCAAGGTATTTCAATTTTTATTTCCACTGTTATTAGCCATGTGTTAAAGAAGTTCAAATCTTCAATTTTTATTTTGAAATAATTTTATTGAGGTATTTTCTCCTTTTTGGGGGACTGTAGGTGCACAAAATTTTTCAGATAGCACTTAGCTTTTATTACCCCCTTCCTCTTCCCAGACATGAAGAAGCTGTACCCAAAAAGCCAAATGCACTCTGCAGAGACAGGTGGGAGCATGATTACACTGGGAACTTCAGCACATCATGTGGTGAATGGCACCTCTTTTTGTCAGCTCACATGGATAGAGCTCATGATATTGTCATCTTTTCTAACACTTCCCTGATAATAAAGGCATTATTTTTCAATCCTGAGATTATATATACTGTGTAGGATGCTTATGTGAAATACACATTTAATAACCCAGAAGGGAGCTTCGGATAGAGAACGTGACAAGTAATAGAGATTGATTGCTCCTTCTGATCTTAGGTAGTCTCCTATTTATTTGTGTTTGGAACTGTTAAATGAGGGAAACAATATATCATTTCAAGGTCTCTAGGCTATTTCTTTTCCAATGCAGTGAGAAGAAGATAAAATATGACCATTATCTAATTCCAAATGCCTTGCTTGAGCTGGCAATACTGTATCTGGACCAAGACAGAAGAGAAGAAGCAATTAAACTTCTGGAAAAAGCAAAGTAAGTGAAAAGCCTGTGTTGGTGTCTGATGGATCAGTTTGGTGTTTTACTGGTTAGCAGGAAGCAGAATAATTTCATTAATGTAATGGAAACTGATTTCATTTTTCCAGTGGGAATATGCATGCCTTAGTCTTGGTTTGGACCTTTCCAGTATTAGCTGTTATATTTGTTCAGTCTTGGACTTGCAAAAAGAGCCAACAAAATCAAGTATCTTAATAGGAATGTCAAAGGCTTCCATAAGAAATAATCCATGTGTAACAAAATGTAATAATCTTTGTAGTCCATTTGCTTATTCATATAAAAGATGTATTAAATTAAATCAAAGCCCTGTGTTATGGCTAAAATAGCTTTACTTAAACTGATGGCGAGCAGTGCCTGTTTCTTTCCTTGATGAAACACATTTAAGTTAATTCTTCAAGTTACACTTGGTATCTTTGTATTGTTAGATCTGCATCAAGGCAACTAAAACACCTGTTCTTACAGTTTAGTTGTGATTGATTTTTCTAGCAAAGTAGGTTTATGGGAAGTTGGACTTCATCATGTGTGTTCTTTATTATAAAATTAACAAAATATGGGATTTGCCTTTGCTTGAACCTTTATTTCTCTGCTGAGCCAAAATTTTGGCAGTGATGGGGAGGGAGAAATCCAACCCAAACAACTCTTCCCCCTCTTCAGGCATCCAGCAGCAGCAGGGTAGTTCACCTCTGCCTGGATGCTGAATGAGTCCAGATGTGCAGAGTCACTGCCACAGGTGTGATGCCTGCCCCTGGGTCACAGAGGTCAGATGGAGGTTTTATGTTGGTTTTTGTCCAAGTCAGGCAACTCTGCAAGTCAGAGTAGCAAATCAAGCCTACCAAAGGTTATGCCAAAAGCATGTCAGCACAAAAAATTAAAATATTGCAGTTGTTAATCTCCTGTGCTTCTGAGCCTGGTTCTCTGTAGACTCATGGAAGACATTAAGAGCAGCAAAAATTGCATTAGCAAAGTGCAGTGGAAATTGTTTCAATTGGCTTCATGTTCCTCAAAACACACCTCTCCTGTCCTCATTTCCTTTGTTCAAATCTCTATTAACAAGAGATCTAGAAATTAATGATTTGGAGGATTCCAGCTGGAAGTTCTGTCATTGCTGCTTGGCCACTGCACCTCTCCCTGGCAGCTCTGAGTGTCATGGGTCCCCTCAGAAGAAGGAGTTTGGCTTAACAGACAGCAGCTCTGAAAAATGTGCTGTGCCCAGTGTATGAAAGCTGCTGCTCAGATGTGCAGTGCTTGAAAACTGTAATGACATGCAGAAAAAAACCAAAGCAACAACAAAAAACCAACACACACACACACAAACCCACCCTCATTACAAACCCCCTTGTTTCAGTCAGTCATCAGTAACGGTGCAGCTCTTACATTTCCACCTGTGGCATTAAAATGCTCTGGGTTTGTGAGCTTTCAGCTACAAACACTGAGTGTGTGAGCAGCCACGAGAGGGAGAGCAGAGTGTTGCTGGGCTTGGGGCTGCAGAACTCAGTCTGCAGTTGGCAGCAGCAGAGCGAGCGCTTGGCTGGTGCATGACGCTTGATTTGCCTGACCTAAATCTACGTCCTGCTGCTGGCTGGGATCCTCAGCTCTGGGAGAAGGAGTGGGAAGAGATGATAAACAGTTTTGGCTTGGTCATGCATGGAAATATTTCTATTTGTATGACTGTAAACTACAAACAAGAATATCAGTGTACTCATGAGAAATACGGGCTCGGCATGACAAAATCGGTTTCATTTAAAGGAAAAAATCCAAGGGGTTTCAGATCAAACAGCAGAACCTGGCCTCCTCCTTTTCTCAGTCAGCCCCTTGGGTGCTGGATATGTAAAATTATAAGCTGGTGTAGGATGGGCATGGAATTCCTTGTTTTCATCAAGAGACTGGCACCGCCACAAACAGATACCACACTGCCATGCTTGGTTTGAATTATGAATTTAGAACTGAAACGCTGTTAAGATACACAGAGTTTAATACTTAATGTTATGTTTCTGTAAAGATGACAAATATCTTCTACTAGAAAATTAGCATGGTCTAATCCTCTTTTGTATCTGGATTCTGTATCCATCCTGTAGGAGCTGACATGTTAATTCCTACTAAGTAGGATCTGCAATTTCTATGTGGTCCTGGGGCAGATTTTCTTTTTTTTTATATAAGCTTTTCCATGAAAATACAGGTTCTTTGAATCTTCCAGTAACTCTTTAGAGCATGACAGAACTATTGGAAATGACAGACAGATGACAATGTGGAGCTAGGCACTAAATATGTGTGGTGGAAATCCTGCCAGTTTTTCCCTGGGATGGTGAATTGCTCCTCAAAAGCTGACATGGAATCTCGTGTGTGCCCACTTTCTCTTCCCAAGCTCTGGAGCAGCAAATTGTCTGCCTTCATTGCCTACACACAGAATTCACATTGCTGGCAACCAGAGGATGGAGATGGGGTGTTTCCCTCCTCTGGATCAGGACAGCTTTCTTTTTTTTTTTTCTCTTTTTTTTTTTCCTCTCTTTTATTCCCTCTTCCTCTTTACTTTCTTGAAATGAGTCTGCCCTATTAAAATGATTTTTTTTAGTGCTGAAAATGTTTGTATTCAAATCTGTCAGTTACACTTTGAGAGGGGGAAAAATTTTCTAATTTTTGAATGCAAACTAAGAGGATGTTATAGATAATTAATATGGACTCAATATTTTGATTGAGTGGACCAGATTCAATTTCTTATTAAGCTATATTTTTCTGGTAATTGCCAGACGGTGGAACTACAAATAAAGAACAAAGAGCTGCATTGTTTGGCCAGGAACACATGCCTTGTATTTTAGAGTAGGCAACAAAGGAGCTTATGAAGAAAGGATTTTTTGCTGTCTACTGTTGTTTTGCTTAAAACAATAATACAAAGATAACTTAGAAATGTTTTAAAAATATATATTCATCGGAGTGGATCTTCTTTTGTTTCAGACAAAATTACAAGAATTACTCCATGGAAACAAGGACACATTTCAGAATTCAAGCTGCCCTGCACCAAGCCAAATCCGCCCCAGAAAATGGAATGCACTGTGGAGCCTCGGCAGTGTCGTAACTTTTTCTTCTTTTGATGTTCTGCTTGTTGCAAACTTTGGTGCAGAAAATTACTGACACTTTAGAATTATTTTTCCTTCTCTTTCAAGTCAGTGAAAAACCAAATAATTTAAAATTTCAAAGGTGATGCATAAAACATTAATCGAGTGTAATAACATGGCAAAAAATCTCTCAAGCCAACCATAACCCTGAAAAAATATTGTTTTTCCAACAGTGGCTTTTTGAATACTTACATCTGTGTAATTCATTTTTCAATCATGTGCCTTTTTCTTGCATTCACAACATTATGTTGTAGCTTGCTTTGTGAAAGGGGAACGTTTGAAAAAAAAAAAAACACACAGCAAAACTTTAAGATTTCCAGATTTAATCTCAGTTAGTTTTAAATGTTTGTTTGGATCCATACTGCTAGCAGCTGAGAAGGAAGCATTGCTTTTTCCCAGTACCTGCTTAGTTGGAATGGTGTGAGAAAATCTCACAGCAGGGAGGAGCTCTGGATCCTGGGCATTTCTGGTTGTGCACAGAAAGCTTCTCTTTACCAGCTTCTACCAGTCACACTTTTGCTTCTGTAAGAAACCTGCTGGTGAAAATAATGGTCTCTCTTATGCAAGTACCTTGACTTTTTCTTTAGCTTGGTTTTCCTGTCAAGTCTGCTGCTTGTAGCAGCTGAATTAATTTACTGAGGGTTGCAGGGGGAAAGGTGGTGACAGCATAAAACTGCATCACTTCTTCTTTGACAATGGGAGGTTCTTAGGAAATGCCTTCTGTCAGAATGAACAAGATCTGAAGCTTATGTCAAATTGAAAGCACAAGTCCTTAAAGGTCACTTAGGAAATGGCAACACTGCATTTTGTGGCTGGAGTGATACAGGAGTTACTGTGAGAGTCCAGCCCTTCCTACAGTGCCTGCTCTCAGGATTCCCAAGCTGAGACATCCCTGTGGCACAAGGCTGATGTTCCCTGTGGGAGGAAGCTGGGGCTGGAGCAGGCTCCCTCAGCACAAAGGACAGCCCCTTATCTTTCTGCTCTTTATTGATCTTTTGGGAGATTTTCTGTGTAAGGGGCTTTGAGAACAGAGCAATGAGCTGGGTCTGCTTTCCAACGCTGCCATGGAATTCCTGCTTTGCTGGAAAACTGGTGAAGTCAGTGGTATGACAGCTTTGCCTCGTGTTTGCTGTTCTCCAGGCTAGCTCCATGTCTGTATGCCTCTGGGGTTTGGGGGCACACTTCTACCTCCCTTTTGAAAGAGCTTCTTCCCCATTACCCATTCTGATGGGTGGAGATGGGAGGTCTTCTGACAGCCCTTTTTCTCCAATGGAGATGTTTGTCAGGAAGATTCATATCTATGTACCTCACAGTGACTATCCTTTCTAAAGTGATTGTTCCCAGCAGAAGAGAAAATTGACAATTTATAGCTCTGCTTTTGCCTCCTCAAAGGAAATAAAATTGTTTTATAACTGTAGATTAATATGCAAGGAGACAGAACCACCAGTTCCTCAACAAGGAGAACTTGCATTGTCTTAAAAATAGATACCCTTTATAAAAGTTTGCAAGTTAAAAATCACAGAATAAGAATGCATTTTTTAAAGTGACTTTCTCAGATAAATTCAGTTCCTTTAAATTTCTCAATTCAGATAAAATTCAGTATAAACAGTTACGCTATTTACATGCTGCACATCAAAACTTCAGTGTAAAAATTCAGTCATTCTTTGTATAGAATAAAAAAAGTTTCTTGTTCTACTTCATGCATATAACGCCTCTTCTTCCAGTTGTGTCCTTTTCAAATATTTTGGCAGCCTTAGCATCTTTTAAGCAAGCAATACCATGTGAAAATTAGCATAAATTCTACTTTGCAGAAAGTGAACAATCCTTCTGCGTGTAGATTCATTTCTCATCTTTGAAATTTCACCCACAACTCAATTTTGTCCAATCCTAGATAAATCACACAAAGGAGGTACTGTGTGATATTCAGCCAGCTTCCCTGATGCTTTGCAGCAATGAAAATCTCAGTATTTTCCTAAGGTTTTTGTAACTTTCCTAAGATTTTCATAGTCACCTTTACTCAAATGCCAGAACCAGTCACTGTGGACCTGATCTCCAGCTTCAGCTGAGTGCTTTGTAGTTCACTGTGATATTTCACTCTGGCTCCTTGGCTCCCAAGCTATAGAAAATAATCACCTTCCTTATGCAATAAGGATTTATGGACTGTAATAGTATGGATTCACTTGAGGAGAAGATGAATGGAAGGTCTGGTACATTGTCACTGTGTAAGGTTTTTGATGTGTTACATTTGCAATTGCCCAACATCACTCTGCTCATCAGTTCCTTCATTTTGGTGCTCCTCTGTGGCAGGGATCCAAATCCCTGGGGTCAGTCTGGGCTGGCAGGTCAGTGCTGAGCTGGTTTTTCCATTGCCCCTCCAGAAGCTGCTGTGTGTGCCTGGAGCAGCTCTGCAGGACAGTAAATTGCTTCATCAGTCTGGAGTCCCAAACGTTGTGAATCAAGGGAAGCACAAATGTGTGAGTTCTCACCTCAGGGTACTCACTCAGCAGAAAATAGCAGATATTGCCATTGAATTGCACATCAGGGACTGAAGATAGCCCAAGATTCAGGAAATGGAAGTATGACTGCAGATGGATATAGTCCACACCTCAGCTGCAGAAAGAGCAGTTCCTTCTGCATTCAAACACTGAACTGAGCAATGCTTGAGAAACCCACTGTGTGCACCAGCTTTAGCCAACAACTGCTGCAATCAGCTCTTCCCCATCCTCAGCAAAGCCAGAGATGTTACCCAAAGACAAAAATTAATAACTCAGACAGCAGAAAAGTTTTCTGCACTTGGTAGGACCTTACATCCTAAAACCTACAAACTTCATATCTTTTTCTATGGGTTTTTTTTTTTTTTTTTTTTTTTTTTTTTTTTTTTTTTTTTTTTTTTTTTTTTTTTTTNTTTTAACTAGTAAGTTTTCCTGGCAGTAAGCAAGGAGGGGTAGAAATTCCTGCTCAGTTTCCTGGATGTCTGCAGCAGTGGCTCTGGTGCCCCATGGGGATTATGCTGTCACCTGAAAGTGCTGCTGGCAGGAAGGGAAGGGCAGTAAAAGGGGCATCCCTTTTATCTGGAATCCCTGAGGGAGGAGAGGGCTGAAGAGCCAGCAGCTCCTGCTGAGGTCTGATCAGGTACAACTGCATCAGCTCCCAGCTCCTGTAGCAACCCAAGATGAGATACAAACTGTTGGGTGAAGGATGCTGGGCTGGAGCTGGACCTGGACCTGGACACAGCCTTTCTGGATGGTTTAAAGGGAATTTGGTGAAGTCACAAACATGGTACAGGACTTCTGTGATCTGGAAACACACACTTGGGATTGCTCAGCTCCACCTGTGTCATAGGAGCCTGCTTTACTTATACACAGTTCAATTGCCATCCACAATTCACAGGTGCCATCAGGGATGGATGGTTTAAGGACTGTCCCCTCCTGACTGTGCCTGGCCTCAGGCTGTTTACACCTCTAAACTTGGCTTAGGAAACAGCACTTTATGAAATACAGCAGCGTTGAATGGGATCATATCAAACATTTCCTCCCATTTCACACTGGTTTTGGCATGAAATTCTGTATTGAGTGATTTAGTATTTTTAGTTATCTGTGGCCTGGGTCCAAGACTAAAAAGCTCACTAAAAGCTCATGGGCTGACAGCTTTCGTGCCTCTGGTCCATCAGTAATGCTTCTCCATGTGAGACAAGGCTTTCCTACAGGTCAGTCCCAGAGTGCAAAAAGCACTCCCAGGAGTTTAAATACAACATTCAGCCTCCAGCTCCACCTGCAAGATGAATTTCTTCACCTTTTCAAGCATAAAAACACAGCAGCAAAGCAAATGTATATGAAATGACCAAAACAATGCATTCAACACTGTTCCCCCTCTGGGAGGAAGAGGAGAAGATAAAGAGGTGAGTCATGTTGTTTACTGCTCTACAGGAAAATGGTAATGGTTGGCAACATCACTGATGAATGAGATTGGGCAACCTGAACAGACTAGAAATGAACTTGCTGCTTTTTTCATTATGTTCTGCAAATACATTTTGGTGGCAGATTATGTGCAAAGCGTGTACCAGCAAGTGTTTTAATTGAATGATTTGTCATCATAGAGTATTTTTTAAAGATGCTATCTAGGTTTGCTTCAGGTGTTTAAAAAAAAAAATCCAAGTACTTTCTTTTAAGGACATGCCCAGTCAATCCCTGTCTCCAAGATTTATGAATAGCAACAGAGATAATAAATACCTGCACTGCACTGTGGTAAAGTTCTGCATAGTGTTTGCTCAAATTCAATCATGACTCTGTATGACGGGGCTGCCCTCCATATCTTCTGGGTTTTTTTTAACCTCAGGACCTACTTATTTTTATTGCTGGCTAAGCATAGTCAAAATGTTTATTTAGAATTATGACTTGCAGGAAAATCTACTTGCTTTCTCTCTCCTTGGCTATTTTACAGAAAGAATACAAAACACAGCAGTCATAACCCCCTGCATGCTCTTTTTATGGGCTGATTCAATTTTTTTAAAAGGCAAAGAGAAGTTTATCTTGTTCTAGTGAAGTACAGGAACAGCAGTTTCAGGCCTGTGGCCTAAAAGTAATGTAGTGATGTGGTGGAAAGAGAAGATAGGCAAAAGCTTCAATACTCTGGACAGTTTTCCTTTTCTCATCCCTTTATCCTGGTGTGAAGATTAAGAACAGCATCCTTGGTGCTGGAGCAGTGTGGGATGTTTGTCTGCAGTGCTGGAGCCCCAGGGCCATGCTTGGTGTCAGTTGTGTCACAGGGACAGTCCCAGGAGGAGCTGGTGCTTTGTCAATGTGGTGCTTTCCCTGATGTTCTGAGAAAGCTGCTGGTGTGAGTTGCCTGCAGCTGCCTCTGCTCTGCAGATGTGGAACAGGAACTGTATTTCAGTGGAGTTCTGTAAATCATTTTGGGGAGTGAAGCAAGGCTGTTAACTCTGGAGGATCCTGGAATTACATGATTCATGTTCAATGTTACCTTCATCTGGGTTCAGTGCCCAGCACTGCTCCTACCACCACTAAGGTTGTGCAGCTGTAGAGGTTTTTAGATGCAAACATCAGAGCCAGTTACAGTTTTGATATTTCAGTCATAGATACAATAGCAGGTTGGAAGGGACCTCAAGGATCATCTGATCCAACCTTTCTTGCAAAGAGCAGAGGCCAGGCAAGGTGGCACTGTACCCTGTCCAGCTGAATCTTAGAAGGGTCCAGTGTTGAGAGGTCTTGCATTGCCTGGGGAAATTATTGACTGATGCAATTGTGCAAATTTTTGGTTTGCCTTTCATTCTTACGACTTGTGGATACCCAAGTCAGGTTTCCATTCTGTGATGTTGGCTGGGCTCATCCCTGCTGCAAAAGAATGTTGGCATTTCCAAGGAACAGCAGGAATTCCATGCATAGTGCCTTTGTTACAGCTCTGTTGTTGTCTGATCTGTCACACACACACACACATACATACACTTAGAAAAGCATATATAAATATACATAAAACATCTATGTATGTATGTCTGTATAGTCACACACAGTGGTAACAGGTTCTGGAGCCAAAGCTTTTTGAAAAGTTATCAGAACTGCTTAAACTATTTATTAAATTCAGGACTTTAAAAAGGCAAGATACTTTAAAAAGAACGGAGAGCTTTGATGAGGGCTGAGGAAAATGCAGAGGTTAAAGGCCTTTACTAATGGTTTGCAGTAGGGTCACACTGCAGGACTGTGCAGTTTCCATCCTTCTAGAAGAAAAATTCCCAAGGCAAACAGGCAATCTAGCAAGAGCCCTTTAATGGGGTAACCTCACAAAAATGCAGTTTTATGCTCTAGATTTGAAGGGCATCAGTTTTCTCTCTGGACTAGCAGAGCTCTGCCTCAGTGGGACAGTGCCTGGGATGGCTCTGTCCTGCACAGAAAGCACTTTTGGAGTGATTCATCCTTTCCCCCCTTGAATTCTTGCCTTGTCTGCCTCCCTCAATCTGCTTCCCCAGCGTGAATCCTGGATTACACAGGCAGCTCCTGCTAACGTGGCAGAATTGTGGGCAGAGGATGCTGAAAAGGTGAAGTTTGTCTCTCATGGTGCAGTGAGAACCTGGCAAAAGTGCAGCAAGGGAGCAAAGTGAGGCTGGGAAAGTGCTCGGTGTGGGCAGCCAGGGCACACGTGGTGTGTGTGGGGAATCCAACATTTACTGCTGTGTGCAGAGCTCTTGAAATGCCTTCTTGGAAAGAAAGACAAATGTTTTGTAGGGGTTGGTGCTGCAAAGAGCAGGTTTATGAAGGTTCTGCTGCTTGTTTTGCAGCCAGGACAGAGGAGGGCTGGGGGCTCTCCGTGCAAGCTCCTGTGGCTGGGCCCCTCTTGCTGAGTAAGCAAATACCTCGGTGCTGTGGGAACACAGAAAGGGCTTTGCACAAAGGATTTCTTCATTATAAACTCCTCTCTGCAGCTTTTACTTAGCAAAGTGTCAGAGCAGAGTGGATGTTGTAATGAATCAGTTGCTAGCGTGAAAATAGTTATTTCTTTTGCTTAAATCAAAAAGATTTAGCAGAGTACATTTAGACTGTTCTCTTTATCACAAAGCATTAACTTTGCATTTCATGCCATGAATTCCAAAGCCTGAACTCTTATCCCAGAACAGGTTTAAATGCAAGATAATCTGCAAAGGATGGTTAGCATAAATTATATTCAAAGTTAAATGCTATATAAAAGGAAAAGTTAATACTTGAAGCTAATTTTTATTCTGGGTATTAAGTCAAGAAGGGTTCTTCTGAACTGATTTTATTCATGTGTTTTATAGGTTATCAACTAGAATGTATGTTTTTAATAAAAATGTGGTATCTGTAACAAACTGTGTCTGTAATCAGCCAGCATCCACATTTTTTCTGAGTCCTTTTAATCCAGGATTTAACTGCTGAGAGACCCTGTATGTTTAGTTTCAGCCATCTTGTTATTTATTTCACTGGCAGTCTGACTCAAAAGAATTTTTCTCTTTACCACGATTACACAAGGACAGGAAATGTTGAAGTCCTGACACTGTGGCAACTGAAGTAAGTTCAGGTATTTCATAATCCCTCAGCCCAGAAATGTACCCTTGTGCCACTGGAAAGGGACACTGTCAGCCTTCCAAACACGGAATTGCTTTCAGCCCTGGGAAGCTGCAAGACCATAGGAGCTTTAAAACCCTTAGAGAGAAATGCTCCAGGCTGGGTTTGTTTGTTTATGTATGATTCTCCCCCAGATTTACATAATGAACTGGTAACAAGCAATAAGGGTTACCATCTTTAGATGTAAAATTATTAAAGTGGCGATTCCTGCAGCACGCAAGAATTTTTAACATGAAGGTCTGTACAAAACTGAGTATTCCTTACTTGTCATTACAGCTCTGGCTTCAGTTTTGTGGGAGTCTCCCTCTCATGCAGGAGACAAAATCCATTTCCTGCTCTGATGTGCAAGTGAAACCCAAGCAGGTCCTTGCTGTGCCTCCCTCCCTGGTTTCTGCAGCAGGCCTGGCTGTGGAGGGGACAGCAGTGGCGTGGTGGCACTGACCTGGGCCGTGTGCCTTTCACACTCAGTGTCCCTGGTGCTGCTGAAATGGAGCCTGGTGATCCCTCAGCCCTGCTGGCTCTGTGCCAGGGCTGCTGGGCCACTTCAGCTCTAAATGACAAATGCCACCACTGCACTCAGTGTTTTGGTCACTGCACAGGCCCCAGGAAAGCTTCGAAGCAACAGCTCTGGAGGGCTCTCGAGCACCTCCAAGCTCAGGTACTTGCACACAGTGGCTCTAAGAGGCTTTTTTGTTTGTTTTGTCCTTCAAACTGCTTTGCAGACATTTTCCCATGGGCCTGCCCACCCAGGGATGAGAAGGGCTTTGGGTGAACAGGTCCAGGTGAGTCAGAGCCAGCTCCTTCCCCTCACTCAGCTGCAGGAGACTCCAGCTGGGAGCAGCTCTGCTGTGCTGGACTGTCTTCATGTGTTTGAAGTGCAAGTAATTTGTTAGACACTTCTAAGACAGAAGGTAAATACATCTTCATCTTATAGGTGATAGGAATAAGGCACAGGTCTGGTTCCACAATTAGCTAAAATTCAGCTTATACATTTTGCATTAAATTTAGATCAATTATTCTTTGAATTAGAAATCGCCCAGAACAGTATTGTACCTAAAAACTTGAAAAATAATTTGATTTATTTGTTATATTTACACATTTGTCTTCAAGTTAAAATTTCACCTTTTTTGGAATGTTCTTTTGTCATCAGCTCCAGTTTTAGCTCTTCACACCTTTTTGCTATTTAGCAAGTATTTTAGTAAAAGTAATTTCTTCCCTTAGCCCAGTCAGTATCAGTGTTCAGCTGCTCAGGTGTCAGCTGCCTAGGAAAGCATTCAGCTCAGTAACCCATCACTTCCTACTTCTTTTACATCTTTCTTAATCAAGTCTTGTAATAAATAAAGACTAATACCACCATGACAACACTGTTTTTTTCAAATTGTTCATTTGCCAGTTTTAACAAGATAAAGAAATGAATACTTAATGTGGACATTGTTTTTACCAAAAAAAAAAAATAATAAAATGTGACTTTTTTTTTAACAAAAAAAAAAAAAAAAAAAAAATCCAACCCCTGAAACAAACAGACAAAAAGGAGGACACAAAGGAACACACATGGAATGATGAAAAGGAACAATGATATTGCACAACTTCAGGTCTCTCTTCCCAGATTTTGATCCATGTAATTAGGTACGTATGAATTCAGCAAAACGTTGTGTCCAGATAAATGTGTGGCCATTTGAGTGAATCTAGAACTGCAGAGTGTTTTCAGTTCCTTTTGACTGCTCCTTGGAGTTCTTCTCTAAGGGAGCAGGGTGCTGTCAGCTGCAGGAATAACAAACAAACGTTGACTCTCCATTGTGCTGACCAGTTCTCCATAACCCACAGAATTACAATTCTCTACTGTAAATGCACTAAGTCCTCAAAGGACCTGGGTCTTTAAACACAACTTCTTGTATCAAGAACTCAAACTACAGCTGAAACACAATCAAAGAACATCCCCCAAGTTGCTGTGGTTAACTTCAGATTGTGTTTCATCTCATGAGACCAGGGCTTCTCACTGTGTCGGGGTGGCACTGAATGCATAGAAGTCACAGTAGGTACATTAAGGGAGTGGGGAGAGGAAAAAAGGAAAAAAATCATGCTAAGTGGAAAAAGGTCTTTACAGCTACAATCTTTGCTGGAGCCTCTCTTAACAAGCACATACTGTTTGCTACAGAAATCAGGGAATTGTGTCATTCTGGCTATAGCAGGACTGTTTGCCCCTCCACTGCTACACTGACACTCTGTGTTTATATAAACTTTGCATTTATGTGCAGAACAAAGTCTATTTTTCTCCTCTCTGCGTTCATTCCTGTTTGGTGGACTGATGTGTCAGCCAGCAGGGCTCAACAGATACATTTAATACAGGAGACTGAGATACAGTATGTTTATTCTTAACTTCTGATAACCTAAGAACTACAAGAACGAGAGATGCAGTATCCATTTACTATGATCCAAGACAACCATTTTTAGGGAGAAAAAAGTAGAATAAGTGGTCAATGCTAACACTACATTAGTTCCAATTTTTTTTTTTCAGTTATGGCAGCTTAGCTATTCATTGTTCATCCGGCCCACTTTTAATCTGATCAAGTTAAAGATCACATATTAAAGTTTAAGGACTGTTATTTCATCAAAGCCAAAGGAAGTTATAAAAAAAACCCATGAAACCACAGTTTCACTGCAGGACTTGTGTCATATCTTCACAATCTGCATCACTTGTAGAAAAGGGATAATGCATCTCAGTTTGCTTACAAGCTAGGAGATCACTTTGAAGTCTGCATATTCCTAACTGCAAACAAAATATAGCACTTTTAACAGGTTATAAATAAACTGGTTTTCAAGCATAGAGCCAGCCCAACAATAACAATACACTATTAAAAAGACCTAAGGCAATGAATTCCATCTCCAATGGAAAAAAAAAAAAAAAAGAAAAAGAAAAAGAACTGTGCAAACAAGCTTAAAACTATTTCTTTGTGCCAGTGTTATAAAATGTAGATTTCAATAAAGCCTTGACCCAAATGCCAGGACTTGTGAAAAGAATCAGAACAAAACTGGTTACTTTATTTAGGAAAAAAATACTCTTATCTTGCTGCTAATAAAATTGGATACACACACTTTAAACATTTACAGTTGCTGTAACACTTTACACAATTCCTATATATGGGTGTAAGAACAAACATTAAAAGACAATGGTGGGTCAAGGCTTTACATTAAAAATAACAACCTACTTTTCTATAGTCTCTAAAATACTATGTTTTCCAATATTTGCAGCCATTCAGGAATATTTTTTATTTATTTATTAGGAAATGTATACTTTGTGCATGATCTTAATTCCTAATTCCTGGCTCTTTGGGCTGAATGACAAAAGGATCAAACCCATTGAAGTGGATGGTCTCCTCGAAGGTTCAGTAGAGAAACCCTGGCTCAGTTAGTCTCATATGATGAAAGCAGTGCTGCATCCACTGGCTCCATGCAGGATGGACAGGTAAAGGATCTCATCAACCAGTCATCTATACAGTCCAGGTGGTAAATGTGCATGCACGGCAGAAATCGGATAGGGTCCCCATAAACAAAGTCCATCATACAAATGACACATCTGGGAGGGGAAAAATAAAATATTTAAGCTGTTGTTACCAACCTGGAAATTAAAAACAGCGTAATATCTACTCCTGGATGCTTTTAGTATTTATAGATACCGAGAGGAGTAGCCTTGTGTAAGATGAAGAGCCTCAGATGCACAGAGTGGTTTGGATTAAAGGGACCTTGGAGCCCACGGGGTTCCAACCCCCTGCCCTCAGCAGGGATGCTACTCACATCAGCCTTCTGCAGGCCCTTAAATTACAGTCCCTGAAAATAAGGCAAGCCCAGGCTGACAAGGTCAGGTCTCCCAGGGCAGCATCCCAAAGCAAGGCAACAGCTACATCCCACTCGGTGCCCGGGACTTACTCTCGGATCTTCTTCTCGGAGCCGTCTCTGCCGGGGTCGTAGACTCCCTTGGGAAGGTGCTGGATGAGGCCGATGCGCTGCGCGATCCGGATCTGCTCCTCCTCCGTCAGCTGCGTGGCCAGGCGAGTCTGGCTGGGCGTGGGGTGGTACACAGGGACGGGCACCTGCTCCTGAAAGCAAAATGTTCCTGGTAAAAACCACCTCAGAGGCTTTCCTGGCCTGCCACCGCGCAGGGCGAGGCGCAGTCCTGCAAATATTTGTATGAGCTCCCACTCCTGCTTGGCAATTTTGGGGCTGTAATTATCATGAGAGCAGGAGAGAGAATTGAGGGCAGCGTTTGAGCAAGGAGCTGTTCGTGGTTGTTCTCTGCAAAAGCTTTTTGATCTCCAGGAATTGTTCGTACAGAGACACATGGGCAAGGAACTCCATGAGCCAGCAGGCAAATAAAGCTTCCAGGCACCTGCTGAAGTGCTAAGGTACAGAACAGAGCAACGCAGGGGCTTAGGGAGAGCCCCCAGCATCTGCAACTGAAAGTAGATCCTGCGATTTTTATCTTCTTTTTACATTTAGGAAGAATTTTTTTGGAAAGATGAGGATACTGCTTACTCAAATTTAGAGAGGAAGGTGTTACTTATTCTGCAATAACTGTAATTTACATGAACTCTCTCAGACCACACAAGCTTAAATCTAGAACTGTACATTGAATTTTCATGTGTTAAAAGATAGTTACCTGGACAGCACAAACAACAGCTTAAGTAACCCAAGTTTTATGTTTCTTCTTATACATTAATATGACTTTACAAGTTCTCCCAAGCTGGATTCAACTATGGACATGTTTGAGGTATATATTAAAAATAAAAAAAAAATCTAGCTATTATACAGTTCTCTTCCTTGACCACATTCTGAGAAGCTTTTTTTGAATATTAATGAACTTTAGACCAGATATTTTCACTAACATTTTTATTAACATGGTAATTAATTTACTTGCTTTTAAAGCATTTTTTGGTACATAAGTACCAATTTTGAACATGATACACTATTAGAACAGTATTGGCCAGTAGTCACAAATCTGCTATTAACAGGGAGGCAATTTCTTGCAAGAGACTCATTTTAATGGTTCTTCTTAAACTGCAGAAAAAAAAATGAACTTATAGATGTGTCTGAAAATAAACCTGCTGCATCAGACACACAATGCACCGAATCATCTGTTTGGCCAATTCTAAATTCGCTGTTTCAGAGGACACTGGTGCAAGCCGAGCCCAGGGCAGGTGTGTGCAGCTGAGGCAGCACAGGTCACCTCCCACATGTAACACTGCATTTGTCACACCTGATAAAGCCTTCCCTGCCAGGAATCACAGCAAGTGACAGCCAGCCAGGGCTCCTGAAGGCTGGGAGAAAGCTGTCCCAGGGGTGAGCAGCCTCTCGCTGGTGCCACCCAGCAGCAGAAGGCCTTGCTTGTGAGAAATGCTAATTACAGATACAAGTCTGCCTGGCAATTCTTCATTGAACACAGTGCCTGCCACTGGCAGTTCAGCTCTGGGGTAAAATTCACAGTCATCTCTTAATTTAGCTACCCTCGGATTTCCCCCTCTGATTTCCTGGCAGAACTCCGAGGAATTATGAGAAGGTTCAAAAGACAGAACGCCAGGGGTTCTCCAAGTGATTAATTTCCTGACTACTCTGAACCATATTTCATAGACTCACACAATTCTTTTGGATCAGCGGCCCTTCAGTGTTTTAAATTATCTAAAGTATTCTTTAATCATCATTTGGACAGAGAAAAGCACCAGCTGAACCTAGGGCTGGTCTGTCAGATATAACAGTATTCAGAAAGTGACTGCAAACTTTGGTGCCAGCAAAATAAAGCATTTCCCCCTGACAAATGCTGCACAGCCTCTCCACTGAACACTTCAGCTTGAAGCAGAGCCTGGTCCTGGTTTTATGTTTCAAGAACTTAGCACCACAAACTATGAGTAACTCTTTTTTTCCCAGGCCTTTGCTGTACTTCTTTGAACAGGTTATTAAAGCAATAGCAAGACATAACTGCTAGCTCCTTCACTTGGTACACAGATGTAGAGAACACTCAGCATTGGAGAGGGATGTACCCTCCTTCACATCTAGGAAAAAAAGAGGAGCGGTACAACGAACACAGGCACAGCACAGGCTGGTGCCAATGTGGGCAGGAGGAGGGAACTGTACTGAACACAGCTCCCCTGGCCTGAACCATGGCTGCAAGTGATAATGCAGAAATGCAATCAAAGGCAAAAACAGGAGGACAAAAGATCCAAGAAATCCTCAAAATGTCTGAAAGTAGCAACGCAAACCGACGGTGAGTATCTGTAGCAGAAGAACAGCAAACTGATGATCTCAGCAAAAATGACACAACAAAAGGAAACTAGAGTTAAGTAAGAATCTGCTGTGAATTAGAACAGTCACATCTGGACAACCCTGAAGTGAGCAACAGTCACACACTGCCCAATCAACAACTGCTTCGATTAAGTTTTGGACAGGAAATCAACACAGCTTTTAAATCTGTGATAGGCCAGACAAGAACAAAACCTCATTCTCTTGTTCTATCTTTCACAGGCACTTGTGAGGGAGCCTGCAGCTGGGGAAGCCACTTGTGCATGACTGCAGTGCCCCTGGGTGTCACCTGCCCTGCAGAGGGGCTGCAGGGACCCCCGGCGTGCCAAACACACAAACGCTTTCCCGACTGCCAGCGCTGGATGGAAACTCCTCCCTTTGGCACCCTGTCTCAGGTTCCCTCCCAGCACAGCCACCCCCGACGGGGCTGACACAGCCCATTAAGGCAGGAATTTATAGTCGCCAGCTGGGGGCTTCTACAATTTCACATGCTAGACAAGAACCTCTTGTCAGAGGAGTAACTGGGTGAAAACGGTGGTGTCTTTCACCACGATGTCCTCACGCTTGTGAAAGCGGAGAGCTGGGGTTGGTGTGGCTGTTGTGAAAAATGCAGAACAAATTTCTGTAAATAAACCACAGAGACCACTTGATACCCAGGCACTGAACATGCTGCCTGGTGGCACTTTGATCTCCCCTCCTGACTGCCATTAAAAGCCTGCCCAAATGGAGCCCTGCACGGAACGCACCAGGGAAATGAAGAACGCAGCCACACACGCTGCAGTGTCACATTATAGGGTACATCGACACCGACCCTTTCAAACCAGCCCCCTCCCCTCCAACAGGTAAAAAGAAAAGGTGTGTACTGTTACTGTACACACTGCCTGTATGATTCTAGAACTATTCTGAGCTATTTAGTCATGAGAATTGGAGAGCCCGGGTTTCTCAGACTGCAAGGTGACATCCACAGCTCCCTCAAGGGACCTGACCACCCCTGAGCCCCCCACACCCAGCAGGCCCCGCCGGCAGCCACGTGGCAGCTGCAGCCCTGGGTTTCTCCCCTACCCAATCTCTGCAGCGATTTTGGGAGTTCAAACATCCAACAATAATTCCAAGCTGCCGGTCCGTGTGGGTTTTATCACCCCTTTGCAAATCCTTCACAGTTTATAAAGGCAGCTTTCACTGAGCGAGGTCCTGCTCCTCCAGGGTGGGTGTTCCAGGGGAACGACTGAGACTTCACTCAGCTCACATTTGTAGCCAGGGGCCCCTGACATGTGTGTATATAAAAAAGATTGTATTACCCAAGCAATTATTATTTTATTCCAAAGATGAGCATGAATTTATTGCTCTGCTGTCTCACATTTCTCTTATCGACCATGGAAAATGTTTTTGCAGACAAAATGACAAAATACTGAACTTCTGGCCAAAGTGTGTGTTATTTATCATTTGATAAAGATGTAAGGCACTTCAAACTAAGATAAAATTTCATGCTAACTCTATTACTACGTGCAAAAAACCCTAAAAAGGGCCAAAACAAATAATCAAATCCACGTATTACTGTCAGGCAATGAAATAAAAATCACTTTCTGGCACTTAATTTGCTTTAGTCAATTATTTTTTCCCCGTACGAATTTAGTAATGATGAAACACCTCAGATGTCCATAATCCTGGAGATACACAACTTTCTCTTTGTTCACAAAGTCTGGTTTCCCTGGCTTTCTGTGCACAGAAATCATTCACTCCCAATGTTTATTCAACCCTTAAAAACAACAGCATTAATTCAGACTCAAGGACTACAGCAGTGTTTGTGTCTCCATCTCACCCCAGCTCCTCCTCCTCTGGGGGGGAAAAAAAATTCATAGAGGGCAACTGGAGGACTGCACTTCTCACTCCTAATGAAAAGAAACACTTTCATACATGTCCTAAAAGGCCCTGAAACTTTATACACACAGATTTTAAAGCACATTCTAAATTCTTGACTAGAAAAAGGAGGTTTCACTCATGGTTCTTAGCTTGAAGTTTTCTCATCAATGCAACTTAGTTACTTACATGCTGCTGTAAATCTGCTTTTCTCTTGTTTTACTGCCTTTTTGTCTTGTTTTTGCAAGTACCATGAATTTGTAATACTCTCAAAACAGGTCAGTGGTAGATCAGAAACTCTTAATCCCTGGATAAAGATTATTTTAAGATCCCTCTATGCCACATATCAGCAGTACGTTATCAGGGCTTTTGTTTGTTTGTTGTTTTTATAATTGCACCAACATGCCCAAATTATCCTTTCAGGATGGTCAAAGGTGAGATGAATAATTCCTAATATCAAATAGTTCCAGAGGTTAAAGCCTCCCTGCTGTCCCTGAGATCCTTTCTACAGCAACTTGCTTTTTCCTCTACTGATTGTTTTGCCCTGTTTCCATCTCTAAATTTTCTTCCTCACCTAATCCAGTGCTCTCTGTGTGCCTCACCCTGGGATATTAATTTGCATTTTATCAGATCAACAGTGTATCTGTTAATTCAGTCTGACAGGAGAGACAAACACCTCCATAACTATGTTTATGCTACATCTTTTTCACACTTTTTAAACACCAGTAGCTGCAGCGCTTACGCTCCTTGTGGTCGCTGCCTAATTAATTAATGCAAATATAGCAGTTCCATTTGCATTTCCCCAGCTGTTCCCACAGCTCTGTTCTGAAATCCCTTCCACTTGCAAACGTCCTGCCTGGAACAGGATGTCTGGAGGCAGCTGCCCTGGTTCACACACACCAGCCCCATTGCAGCACTCATCACCCTCACACACAGCTCAGCCTGGCTGCTCCCCAGCTTTCTCACCTCTGAGGAGAGCAGGGAGCCCAAACAACTCACCTAAATATGAACAACTTCAGTTTATAAATGTAAAGTCAGGAGGTGAGGAAAAAAAACCAAACCTGTGCTCTTCGAGGTCTGTTTCAAAAATTCCTGCTGAATTTGATGAAATTTTCTCTTCTCACCACTTTATTATTCACAAGAAACTTGCTGGGATGATGGTTCAGGGACCTTTTCTGTGAATGTCATTCTGATCAGGGTGAAAAAACTCCAACTCCATCCAAATGTGAATACACATTCTGAAATAATATCCTCCCCCAAGACACATTAATGTAAAACCATGCACCATTATAATGTGCATTATACAACAACTACAGCTTACTTTAATAATCCTTAGACTATTACGAGCAGCCTGCCAACTATAAAAGCCTTTTTCTGCCATACAGATGAGAGCAGTTAATTTATAAAGGTGAACAGCAGTTGCTATAAAACATCATGTAATGAAATTGTTACCCAATTTTTTTATATTTCTGCTTCCAAGTAGTCACTCAGTATGAATAACAGCAACAGCTGAGCACTTAAAGCTAACAAGTTCCTCTGAAAGAAAAATCCTCTCCTCTCCCATGTCCCCTTTGGAGGGGACATCTGGGACAGGCAGATCAGATACATGGGCACACACACTTCCCACCACGGTGCTCCTAAGGAAAGATTACTGACAATTCTGGCATTGGAGGAATTGGGCACTGCAAATATGGTTGGTAATCAATAGAACAGACCAAGGAACCAGTTTGCACACAGGAGAGGAACCTGCAGGATCTGTGCTGTGTTTCTCCAGCTGTTGACTCCAGTTAAGAAGCAACACCCGTTCTGAGTCATGGATCAACACTTCAGAGAGAGGTGAAAGCCAAGGTGGCTCTGCAGAGATGGCACAGCCTCATTCACACTATAACCAAAACTGTAAAACTGTCTTGTGCTTTCTTCACAATTATTCCACCAAAATTACTGGGAAATAAATGTATCTGAAGAGTTGGAAAGAGTAACAACCATTAAAGAAAGTGACTCCTGACTGCTGACTCTTAAAATATCACCTATCCCCTGAGCTCAGCTTTGCTACCAAAAATAGGGCTGGGACAGAGAGAGGAGGTACAAAGTAGATGTATCCTGCCTGCTGCTTTCCTAGACAGTGACAAGGGCTGTGAGGAAAGGATTTTCAAGTTTTGTCTCTGTGCTGTCACACAAACCCAAAAAGGCTATCAGCCTACTGCCAAGACAAACAGCTGGCAGTGCCCTTGCAGCTTGGCCAGAGCAAACCCTGCCTTACCTGGCAGATGGAAATCACCTGCAGCTCTGCAGAGTCACCTGCTCTGAAATTTGATTAACCATCAAGGCAAACCTAAATACAAAAGACTAGCAAGAAAGAGTTGCAGGGGAAAAGCAGTAATTAAAAAGCAGTAATTACTCCCTGGAAGCACAATCTCCTGACACAGCCAGTTTTGACATTTACAGGCTGCACAGCAGGATTCTCTGACTCAAGGGCGTCAACCTTGGGTACTGATAGTTCCACTTGCTGATTTCTTGTTCACCAGCTTTTTGTCAGTTTTAGGTGTCCTTGTTCCTTTCCCCAGAGATCCCATCAAACATCAGAGTGTGAACTTTTTCAGGAAAGTCAGTAACTTAAACACCAACATGTCCCAGACCAGTAAATTGCTCACCAGAGAATTGATTCCATCCCTCCAGACAGCCCCACTGACAGCTCAACTTACAGCATCAGGCCACAACTTCTGAGAGATAACAAAGCCCTCTTGTTACAGCTCCCAGCATGTTTATTTTAATAGGCCTTTTTTTTTTTATATTGAGAAGGAAAAGGTTCATAAACAATTTATAAAAATTCATGCTTTTCTGTCAGGCTGCTGCAGTGAGAAAAGCCAGGAAAGAACAGTGGCACCTAAATATTAAATTAAAGACACTCAGGCACAAAATGCAGTCTCCTGAGACTAGTACACCCCAAGGACTCCAGAGCAGAGCAGCTGGGTAGGGGGAAAATCTAGCAGAAGGGCCAGCAATCAATTCTGCAGCTGGTGGTGGAAGAACAGCACATGAATGTGGATCACCCTACCCCATAAGCAACCCCACGTCGGTGTTACTGGTACATGTTCTCTCCCACTTAGGCAAAGTGGCCTTTGCAGAAGCCCCTCCTCAGGCCTGACAAGAGCAGACAGCTGTTACAGTGCTATGGCTGCATTAAACACAGCACTTAGGTTTCAAGTGAGGTGGCTGCTGGAAAACTCAGAAGTAGATTTAACAGCAAATAAGAACCTGAAGTTTTGGGGGAAAGAAAACAGTTCTGATGTGGAAAACACTGAAAAGAAATATCTCAGACTGTCTCCTCTGCTGAAAGGTAAAGCGAACGTACTGTGTGCCACCCACTTACTGCTGTGGAACTGCTGGGTAGCAGGAAGCAAAAACTAAAAAGAACACCCCAAACAAAGGAATGGAGTTAATGTGTTTTTTTGGCAGCTGCATTCAAACACAAGAGATGAGGGAAGCTATGATGGAAAAGCTGACAGAGCATGGAACAGTCCACACAGACACTGGGAATCGTTCACACTTCCTTTAGACACGTTTGCTTTCTGCAAAGGGTAAATATCAGTCAGTGCAACTTGTTTACAGTATAAATCAAAGGGGTAAGGCTAAGAAACGGCAGTATTGATCATCCTGGGGAACACACCGAGTCTGCAGGCAGCCGTGACTCTGAGCCAGGCCCTGCGTACAAACAGGCTTTGCTCACACCCTGCCCTGCTCCCTGATAATGGACATGTGGGATCTGTCCTGGACACTGTCCCCATGCACACCCAAAGCACCCCAAGGCTCTGACTCACCTCTGGGTACAAAAAGCTCACACGTGCTTCTGCCTCCCAAGACATGGGCCTGGCCCAAAGCTCCCATCCCAAAGCTCCCAAAGCATTGCATCACCGACAAGTGCGTGCAAGTCCTCTGTGGCTGGACAGGCATTCCCAGGGAAGAGTACAGGGCTATAAGGGATTTCAGGTGGGCAATGTAAGGCGCCTGGGGTGAACAGCAGTGCACACTATGCCCTGAACTGCTACTGAACCCACAGACTCAGTGCAGCTGAGTAAGCACACGCAGTCCCTGCTTACGGTGCCATTTCAGGGAATTTGGAGATTAGGGCACAGCTGACTCCAGCTGCTCTAAAACAGCACTGCCTCAGGACTGTGGCTCCTGTCACGTCCCTTGCAATGGCTCCAAGGACACTGCTCCGACTGACTCTGCCCCTCGTGGACAGCAAACAAAGCCATTGCCACTGACAGTGCTGGGAAAGTTGGGAACAGGAACGCAAGAGGAAAATGGGAGGAGTGCCCCTGTTGGGACTCAAGCCAATTGTGAAAACCTGACTCCAAACACTTAAAAAACAGCGAGAGTGCTAAAATATATTTTCTGGCAAGAATTAGGTCAGCACGGTGGCAATTCTACGAACTAAACAGCCCTTCTGAGGACTTCAGGAACAAGGTAGCAAAGTTATGGAAATCAGCTCTAATTAACCAAGAGGACAGACTGGGGATAAGGGGCCAAGCCAGGGAGTAAACATGAAAATGTACATAAGCTGAAGGCAGGAGCAGTCAGTCCAGCAGGGGAAGGCTGCTGAGACATAAATATAGGCTGTACTTCAGTGTGTAAATAGACATGCATATGTGCATATTTGCTAGTTTGAACTAATGAAAACATCCTAACACACAACAAAGAAATATTATGCAGAACTAGGAAAGTATTTTAGAAAAAGAGTAAGTAGGGTATGAAAGGACTGGAGAAAACAAGTGACAAGTAATCTCATCTCCAGGCTGAGCATTACTGTTCAACAAGCACCCTCCTTGGGCAAAGAGGACACTCCAGAATGCAGTTTAACAGCCTTGCCTAAAGCTCCTTTCCACAGACATCCAAAAGCATCCTATGGAGGAGCATAGGTCCTCCTACATCAGGTTCCTAAACCAAGACTTAAATAGACACAACAGTCCCAGCTAGACTGAGAACATCACCCTTACGTAAGGTCTCTGTAAGGTGTCAATTCAGCTTCAAATAAGAGGTAACACAAGTAACAAAAACAAACAGGCACAGCAGCAGCTCCCTCAGATCATAGGCCCCTCACGCACTGTCCCAGGCCATGACACAAACTGCTTTTCTGTAGCCACCCGGTTGTAAGCAAGCGCCAAAAAACAGGTCTGAAAGAGGACACAGTTGTTATTTTTATAGAGATACAGTCTGTTACCTCACCAATATACACAGAAGAGGCAATGTAGGAGAAGGCTTCTGCAAACTGTGACAGGGACCTTCCCTGTACTGGGTGGGGCCCAGCTGCTGAAGCCAAGCTGTGCCAGAGGCTGGGAAGGTGGGCCAGCCATGGGCTCCCCCAGCAAGGGAAGCCAAGCAGAAACCTGATGAACATTCTTCTATCAGGCCTGGCAGCAAACAGGGACTCCGAAGAGCAGGACTCTCACACGCTCCAAACCTCTGCCACACCTGACAGAAGAATTTTCCATCGGGCTTCACAGCAAACAGGGACTCAGGAGAGCATGACTCTCATGCAGTACAAAGCTCTGCCACAGCATAAGGAAAGGAGGAAAACAGATTGCTCTACTAAGGATAAATTACTTGGGGGAGAAAAGGGGCAGCAGTGCTCACGCTATTGCAGAACTTCAAAAAGCAGATGGGGCTGGTGATGAGCTGGGTCTGTGTAACCAGAGCAGGAAAACCTGCAGCAGAGAGACTGCTAGTGTGGGGCACCTGCTGTGAGACTGTCAGTGAGGCAGCCCGTGACAGCAGGGTTTGTTCCAAAACTCAGGAATCTGTGCTATACTTCACTGCATCGTAACTTTGTACTCAATTTGAAATATTTTAATTGCCTTTTTAACAAAGCCATCCTCAATTACGAATGCTTGCTCAAGCAGAAAGCTGCCACGCCTTGGCAGTTTGATGGTACACTCAGCTCCACAGGCCTTTTCATTTTCTTACTGGCATCTGAATTTCTAATGAACAGTGGATACCCCTGAGATCAAGGTGTGCGAGAAGCCTCAGTGCAGCAGGGGACTGTGCACAGGCAGCCAGGAGGCTTCCTGAGGCCAGTTAAAGGATACATCTACACTGCATTTTGCAACAGCATAACCGCAGCTTTTTTGCCTTTTATTTTTTTTAAGCATGTTTTTGCAGCAGCCTGCTGGAAAGGCACAGACAGATGAAGCCACACATACACCTCCATGCGTGGGGCACCTCAAACAGTCCGAGTGTGTGCGCCGCTGTCCCGGTGTCACCGGTGAGTGAGGGTGTCCCTACCACCCATCCAGCCAACAGCTCCTCTCCTCCACCAGATCCTTGGAAACTCACTGGGGTTTTCTGTGATTTCAGCCACATCTTGAGGCTGGAACTGGGGTTTGAATCGGTGCCAGCAGCACCCTGAACTGCTGGGCTGTGCACAAGAGGCGCAGCTCAGGGCGCTCCACAGTGTGGACACTGACACTTCCCCCAGGCACCCACTCGCTGCCATCTCCCGCTTCAGGGAGAATGAGCACGCACAGAAAATGTGATCTGACTGTTTGTTTAGCGTCATTTGATAATAACATTAATTATTGCATCTCTGAGTTAATAAGCAGAAGCTGTAAATAGCCAGAGGCACCCAGTCAGCCTATCAGCTCACCTCATCCAGTCATTTATTAATCTTAAAGGAACGTCCCAGACATTAAATGAATATTTCTAAATCTCCTGGTTTGTTGGGGATTTTTTTTAAAGCAGTAGTCTATTTATAAGCAAATAATGACTGCATGAATATCAAGGCACACTAAAGCTTGACGGAGCTCCACTTCTCGATGCAGTATTAGCAGTGAACACAAGGGCAATGCTTCTATTTTTTCCAGCTAAGTCTTGTCCTCGCAAGCAATGACTCTGCGTTTTCAGCTCGCAGGGCACAAATCCAAGTGTGATCTCATGCAACTGTCAAACCTCTTCTAACAGAAAAAAAGCCTGTGCCAAGAACAGGTAGAGAAATCATAAATAGCTCTCTCAGGAATTGGTTATACAAGTGAAATATTTCCAGAACACATTTTTCCTACTATTTTAAAGTTCTAAATGCACAGAGACAGTTCAATGGGCACCTGGTCATCTCTTTAATGTGTCACCAGACAACATGGATTCATTTCACTGCTATGTATGAAGCAGGCAGTTGCTGGTGCAAGCAGGACAAATTGCAAATGTTCAGCTTCACAGATAAATAAGGTACAACCTCCACCTACACTAACTGCACATGCAAACACCTGGCTAATCAGCCTTTTCAATCTATGGTGTAGTGGGGCTTTTTAAACTCATCTTTGGATCTTGCCTGTGCTGGTTTCACACCAAAAATACCCATGTCCGTTTCAGCACAGGTGCTCTTGGAGTAGGTGGTTTGAAGGGGGAACTGAAGCAGATTTTGCAAGGGTGAGGGGGGAGATGGGGAGCACAGAGCCCAGCCCAGCCTCTGCAGCTCCCATTTCATCTTGTCAGCTCCAATGGGACAAAGAAAAACCTTTATTTTGGCAGACTATTCCTCTGCTTACACCCACTGTCATGGAAGACAGGGCTTTGTTTACATGCAACTGCCTTTCTGAAGGAAAACTGGAAGTTTCCACAATGGGATTCACCCTAGTGTCTGCATAGATCAACAAAATCTACCAATGTCCCCACTACAGCCCCAGTAGCACACTTAGTAAGGATTTCAGATACTACCAGGAACATGGCACTTGAGCACCTACTTAAGTACTTGCCTGAATTATGGCTCAGGCTGCCACAAAATCTCAGAAGAACAGAAAACTGTTTGAGAGGAGGGACATGAAAACAGAGAGGTCATTTTTCCAAATATGGACTGACTGGTTGGAAGACAAAGCCCCGTTTCACCCGGACACACCCGCATGAGGGCAGCTGCAAAGCCTGGAGATTTCCAGCCTCAGCTCATGCATACCTAACAACCCATCTTTCACGTTGTGTGAGGAACACCAGAAACCCACACTAAATACAGTGATGCACTGTATTTATTACAGTGAGATTTAAAATTAAATTAGAGATTTAAAATCTCTAATTTTCCAAGAACATTTACATACACATACAAGAATACAGCTCAGGTCCTGCACTGAAATGTAACTCCACCACTCTGGGAGAGTGAAGTTCATGCTACTTTTGTTGTCCCCCTGAGTCAGAAATGAGAGCCCAGTGTCATTAACATTATGCTACCAACACTCTCAAGCTTTAGGAATACTCACTGTATTCTCTTGCATTAACGTTTAGGGTGGAATAACCATGTCCTGCTCCAACCTACATGCTCACTAAAATAAGTTTTGTCAGTTTATACTCACACAGACAAACTGCAGTCACAACAAAACACCAGAATGGAGTAACACTGAGCATTTTTGGAAGTAAAAAAAACCAAACACACACAGCCCCAGCAAAACAGCTATCAAGAAAACGTGCGAGTTCTTTACGTTTAATTTATGACATTTAGTCTGGACATCTAGTGTTGTTACCTTGGGAGTCACTAGGGTGTAACTACAGAGGTAACTGTAATACCTAGATAAGCTCCAGGAGAAAAAGCAGCTTGTTGCTCAGACTGTAACTTCATAAGCAGAAATATCATGACTCAATGACTAGGTAACATTTTAGTTATCTTTCTAGACTTAGCTCACCCTTTGATCCCTGAATGGAGACCTCTCCAAGAGGCAGTGGGTGCAGCAAAGTAACTTGGGGAGCAGCAGATGGCATTCAGTGCCACTCCTGCAAGTCTACAGGACTAAACTTTGTCTCCTTATAGTGGGCTGCAGCTGTGTGAACACAGGGAATGTGAACAGCCAAGGTAACCAGATGAACCTGAATTCCTATCTTTAAATGGGATATCATCTTTCTTAAAGATGAATCTCCAGTGCAGTAAAGACACAAGTAGAAATTACTGCAGCAAACAAAGTTTTTGTTCTTTCACTTGTTTGTTTTGAATCACACAGTAGAAACAGAAATAAACTGATCCTTCTGGGAAGTGGGCAGCTCTGTGTTCTTCCTTGGGGCAGAAAGGGATTGGGCATGGCCTTCTCCGTGGACTTTGAGAAAAAGGAGGCCAGTGCTCATCAAAATGAAGTCTGCTGAACACCATAAGCAAGTACCCTGCAGAGTAATTCCAGACTAGAAATCAGGTTTAAGAAAATTGCTTTGCTCTGCTGAAGCTTTATACTGAAATTAGCCTTGAAATAACTTACAGGCCTGGTTCTAATTTTTTTTTTAATCATTCCACGTAGTGCTGCACTCCTGGTGAGGTCTTCATTCATGCCAGGGAATGGTTTACCCCAGTGAGAGAGGATAACATCCAGCAGCAAATAAAAATGTGCTTACCCCTTGGAGCTGCACATCCTGCAGATTTGGATAAGTATTATTAAGTTAAGTATTGTCTCTAACTTCTGAGTCCCCATGACAAATTCACTGCAAGATGCTGAGTGGTCAGTCAATGCTCCCTGCATCACATAACACATGCCTTATTTTAATATTTTCTTTTTTTTTTTTTTTTTTTGCTGTTGTTTTTGTTTGGTTTCACTGACTATAGATGAGACATTTTGTTTTTCAGGAAAACCAAGTTGTTTGAATATCATATCTGCTAATAAACAAAATAAAAATAGAAGCGTTAGCCCAGAAAAACAAAGGCTGAAAGGGATATAGGATCTCTAAATAAATCAGAAGTGTAAACATCAGAGAAACAAGTAAAGACCTATCTGGTAGAAGAATAGCATGTGCAAGTTTGGCATAAATAATCCAGAATTGTGAAATAAGCTTCTTGAGCCTTAGTTCTTGGTTGATCAAAAGAGGCTCCCTGTGGGGGTAACAGGGCAAAGCTTGACCAGTGTCTTTCAAAATCATCCATGGTCTGCAGAAAATAACTTCACTGAGTATATGGAATATTACCCATATACACACTTGTGCAGACACCAAAACACAGTCCAATTCACACACTTTTTAATATGCAATTTTCCAAGTACTGAAAACAGTTGTTATCCAAATTAATGTAATCTCTGATGCAGTATAAAAACTAGCAATAATGCTTGTCATGTTTAACTCAAAGCTAATTCAAATAAAATACAAAAGATAACACTCATTAAATCCAAGTCTCATTTTGTTGAAGCCAAGTCAGCAAACACTGTCATGCCCACTTGGAAGTTTAAGACACTAACAAAACAAAAGCTTTAAATGTGAGAAAATAAATTTTTGGGCAAAATCATTTTCCATTAGGAATTCTGGGTTGATCTCAGGGAGGGTTTTGACAGCCCACTGGGGGAAGTGGAGCAAAAATGTTCTTGGCCAAACCCTTTCACCTGCAGCACAATCTACAGGCAGAAGCAGGAATGAAGGCAGGGCTGAACAAAGGACCTTTATAAAGTTTTTTCTGCTGAACATATGCTAGCTGGAAGTTCCACTTGTGTTACTTGAGTAGCACCAGGCAGCTGCACCACTAGTGAGGGTTTGGCCCATGGCAAGCAAAATACAAGGTCATCAGTGAAGAGGTGTACATGGCATTATTGCAGTCTGTGTCAATCTACAGGCACCTTATTGCTGGTAACCACTCTGCAATTAGGATTTAAAAGAATACTTGTCTTACTTTAGTTTGGTGCATTACTTAAGTCTTTTTAAGGCAGAAAGGGCACTAGCTACTGCTCTAATTTATACAGTTATATTCTGCCTAGCTGAAACGTGTAACTATTCAAACTGAAACCCAGCCAGCATATTCTGTGAAATAATCCAAGGCACCTTAGTGGTCTCATTCATAAAATGATTTCTACAGCTTTACAGTGCCCCACAGCCCTGGCAATGTGGAATATGACCAACAAAGTAGGCTGTCATCTCTGCCCCAGCAGCCCCATCTCCTGTGGCTTTGAGAGTTTTTTTGGTAGGTCTCTGAGCCAAAAACTAAGCCTGACCCAACATAGTTAATGAGATGTAAAAAAGCTGTAAAGATGGTATTTACTGCTCATGCTCAGTGCTCCTGGTTCTGAATTCAGAAAGCTGAACAGAAAGATTCTGAGCAAGGGGGACTGAGCTGCATGGAGCACAGCATTACCCCAGCAAGGAGAAAAACTGGTAATGCTGCATGAATGGATGCATGAAGAAGCAACAAGATTTTTTTCTCAAATTTATTTTCTGAAAGGATTTTGTCCCTTTATTTGCCTTGTAAGTATGACTGGCTTCAACAGGACACCACTGGCCTCCTCTGATGCCAAACTAGAATAAGGAGACACAACATATAAAACAGGACAGTCAAACTGAGGCAGCCAACCTAGCTCCTGGTCTTGCACACTTACATAATTTCTCAATTCTGAACATTTTAGACAACAGAGAGGTTGTTTTATTAAAAGCCACAGACACTGGCAATCCTCACATACATATGCACAAAGGTAATCAAACTCCTAACAGCACCGACAAAGCTTGCCAAGCAACATTCAGACTTTGGAAACCATCCATGGAGTCATAACTGGAAGGCTTGTGTGAGGAAAGAGGCAGAGCAGCACCCACAGCACAGATCAGTGATGTGACTGTGGTCACTTGTGTCCCAAGGGACATCACAGTCTGCTGCACGATGTGAACAGGCTGTCAAAGTCCTCAGACACTCCTGGCTTACCAAGTCTACCCATGAACTGTTAGGTAACACTAATGAAGCCTCTTTAACCAGAAAAATAGCAAAGAAAAGCACTCAAGAATCTTTAAAGGTGGTTGTGGTAGAAAAGCTAAGATTCTTTTTTTTTCTGAGTTTGGGTTTTTTTTTAAAACCAGAAAGATCACAATGAAGAAATAAAGAATTAAGGCTTCATCCGCATCAGACATTTGTCCAGAAGTAGTAAAGTCCCTTCAACTGAAATCACCACCCTAGTGAAGTTAAAAATGGCAACTTTAGACTGAATTTCATGCACAGACCATTCCCAAATGCACTCACTGCCCAAATCAGTATCAAATACTCATCCTGTGCCTGCTCTGGTACACAGGTAAGTCCAAGTATAGCCTTAATTTCAACATGGAAAATCCAAAACTCCTCTGATACTTGGTAGTAATAGCACACATCTAATAACTGACACCTCTAGATCTTTCCACAGATGCCACTAAGTAAAATATAATCTATATGCGGCAAAGAGTGCTGATAACTCAAATCTCCACCAGGATGTCAGTTCATTTCACTAATCTGACCAGAGGAAGAATGAGAAAATCCATTTCAGACACTTGAATGGTATGACCTGACCAACCACAGAGTGACTGCAGAGAACATGGCTTCATGTGGAAAACAGGAGGGAAAAGTGAAACAATCCTTTTTTGGCATCAGTGGATGGTTAGATCAGACCTCCTTGTCCCAGAAACATCCACACACACAACAGTGAGCACAAAGCACACCACATTTTTGCCTGCTTTCAGCCAGTGGTCTGCTGAACACAGAGACAGCCTCCGAGCCTCTCCTCGGGCCTTGGCTGTGTTCATTCCTGAGCTGGGCCTGTTGAAGTCATTATTTTTAAGTTCTGGAGCAGGATCCTGCCATCAAGTTAAATGAACACAGATGCTGCTTTCTCCACATGCCAGGGGAGTACACAGCCCACCACAGGAGCACGGATGGGTTCCACTGGTGCTGGCCCCCGTGTGCTGAAGGGCCCAGCACAGGAGTCTGTGGTGTCCTCAGGCAGTGACACTTTCTGCAGGACTGGGAAAGTACCCTCCTCTCCCCAGACAGGCTGCAGAAGGCCAAACCACTCAAGTTGCTGATGCACTCAGATAAACTCTCCTGTATCTAAAAAAAAAAAAAAGCCTTATGCTGACAAAAGGATGGGCAGATTTCCCTCAACCTACAGTACACTTCACCGTTTGACTCATCACCCTGAGGTGGAAACACTTGCCTGATCCCTCTGCACCGACAGCCTGTTTGGTAGCATCTGTTATGTAGTTGTTACTACCATTTTCCCAGTTTTGGCTTTCCAACAAAAACACCAGTGTGCCAGCAGTGCTGCTTGGAGGAGTCTGACTGGAGCAAAGAACACAATGACCCCAGGATATCACGTTCTGAGTCCTGTGCAGAAACTCCTGCTGGCACTAAGGTAGGATCCAGTTCAGTCCTTTCACAGAGGTAGTTGGTCACTTTTCAGCCACAGCACATTGAGGAGACACAGAGACATGAAATTCAGGTACAGCTGGAAGTTGGGCAGTCTGGCCTTCACCTGGCTGCAATCCAGTTAGTGACATTGCATAAGATAGGTCCCCCCCAAAAAAGGAGGGATGAAACACCCTCCTTTCCTACCACAGCTTAAAACTTCAGCTCTTTTCTCTATCAGTTCATCAGCTCAGGGTAAATGACAGCTACATAAAGACACTTCAGGAGACACTATATATAGGGTGAAGTGAACTTTTCCCCAGGAACCTCTAGATCTAGGTCATCTTGCTTCTTCTGGGAGGCAGGAAAAACCAGGTTACTCATTGAACAAGAATACAGTTTCTAGAGGAAATAAAAGATTACTTGGAGCATGAAATTTTGTGTGGATAGTATTTTTTTTTTTGCTTCCTAAAAGTCTTTTAAAAACAAAACTTGCCATTATACAGTGTCTCTCTGAATACCTGACTCCATCTACTTTAAACTGAGAAACCACTATATTTACAGAAGGAATGGGCATTCTTTGGTAAACTTACTTTTAGTAGTTTAGCCACACAGTAAAGTAAACACAACTTCAGGTCTCAGAAATTTCAGGGAATTTGTCTATATTCAGACATAATGAAAAATCCCTCCCTGCATCTCATCTGTGATTCTTACTGATGGCTGGAATAATTACACAAAACCCAGCACAGCTCCAGCAGAGTTATCATATGAATCCATTTGAATGGATTAAATACCACATTCCCACTTCCAATTGAGGGCAGGTGGGAGAATAACCAAGCATTTCTCTCAGGTTTGAGCCAAGGGCCACCATGTAACTCAGCCCAGCCACTGGGGAACGTGGCCAGCTCAGCCACTGCAGCAACATGAAGGAGCCATTAGCTCAAAAGGTGGGAGAGCAGGGCAGGAAGGGTTTCCTCAGCTCAGGACAGACCTTAGTACAACACTACCCACGCAGTGCTCCTCACCAGCTTCCAACCAGCAGATCCCTAAAAATCATCAAGTAGACGTGTGGGCCTGTATTTCATTTTAGTAACTTCAGAGGGGATTTCATTAGCTCTTGTGAGCACAATCAGAACAGCCCACAGAGACTGAGAGAACCAGCAGCTGAGAGGTGAAAAAGCACTAACCAAGAAAAGAATTAACAGTTTCAATTTGAAGTATTCTTGCTTGAATTTTAAAACTGACTCTGTTCCCTTCCAAGGACACCATTCTCCACGGGACAATCCACAACTGCCTCAAATATATAGATGCAACATTAAAGAACTCTGTGAAGCAGACACTAAAGCAATGTCTTAGTCATATTTCATAAGCTAAACTGAAGATATATGGATGCAACTGCAATACAAATCATAATATTTAAACAGAAAACAACCAAGGGAAATCCCAAAACATCAGAAACTGGCAATGGCAATTAAGCATGTACTACTACAGAGCATAAAACAAAGTCTACAGATGTTAAAATATTAATTTTAGTGTCTTAACTAAATTTGAATTTAGAGCACTAGTTTGCTGAGCCTTTTATGTATTTTCGAGTGAATACAGCAGTTCATTGCTTTTTGTTAAGCAACAGTACAGACCAAACCAGTTTAGCAGTTTGGTACATCTGCAGTCAAGCAATGCTTGCACTCATTTGTTCAAAACCTGAGAGCAATCTCTTCTCTTCCTGAACTTTAAATAAAATGAATGTATTCAGGCAAAATAAATACTATCCTTAATCTATATTGCAAAATTATACGATGCCTGAATTAAAGATTTTGACAACTGTATTAATAAAACACTGTGATTAATGTTCAGTGCACAGAACAAGCTCTGTATCTGGCTTTAATTACAGTGATGAATAAAAGTCAGACACAGGCATCGTCCCAGAGTATTCATGCATTATACTGTCCCATAGATACTGAAATAATGGAATCTGATGCACTTTGATCTCTTAAATAAGCCTCCCACAGCTCTGAAACTGCAAGGGCAAGAGCACCCAACCTCATCCAATTCTGCAGTGTTCGCACACTGAGTCGTAAGAGATTTGTATCCTCACTACCAGGATACATCTTATGGGAATAAATACAGAGAGATACTGCTCCATTTCCTTCTGGCTAGAGCTGCTACACAAATCATCTGGAGAGCCACACAGAGTGAAAGTGGTGAGGGCTACACAGACACCTCACAGTCTCCACAGAGCTATTTATACTTGGACAGTAGTTAGGTTATATCTGTGGGATATATTCTAGTCTGATTTTTTCTTCTAAAGCAGTTTTACCATGACACAGATTAGAAACTGGCAGCATGTGGTGGATGTAATGGTTTTAATCATGGCTGCAGGATGGTCAATTCCTTCCTTTTGTCCAAACCAGCACAGACTGACTCATTTTTTGCTTACAACTGGATCATCAAGCAGCTTCATTAAATTTTATTAGTCATAAACCAGGCGTTTCCTTGATGCTTCTAGGACCTCTCTTGGCATGTGGGCTTGTTACAATCCCAAGCTTCGGGAAACTCAGCCCTGTCAGCCAGCTGAGACTTGTCTTTGAGGGTGAAGTTGGACCTGCACAAGTTTTGGCCTTGAAGTGCAGGGCACTACATGCAATGACTGCTCCTGAACCTTGCCTCTAGAAATACAAATTGAGCAAAAAGCAGATGAGAGGACACGGAGACCACTCCAGTGTCCAAAAATACAACCAAGAGAAACAGGTTTCAGTATTGCAAGGATAATAGTCTGCACATTCATCACTGCATGCTGGGGCTAAGGGAGGAACTGAATTTCCTGAGTCACAGTTTCTCTCATCCTTACAACAGTTTCATCCCTTGCCCGGCCACCTCAGGTCTGCATCATCCCTCAACTAAACCAGCAGCTAAAAACAGAGGGAGGACAAGAAGGCTCAAAAATCATCCCAGCCTTTGTCAGAGGGTACGTGTGCATGCAGAAGTGCACAGAGCATGCGTGAGTGCTGCGGTGCAGCGGCAGAAATGCCCAGTGCAAGAACCCAGCTGGTTGTGATTTGCCTGACGCAACTGCGGTTAAAGGATGGCTCTTTTATCTCCTCCTCCAGTTGCTGCACGCATCTGCTCTTTGTCCGTGTCACCGTGTGTGGATCCTGGCCCAGCAGAATTTAATGCCACCGGCATTCTGACTTTCTTCTTCGCTGATGAGAAACAGAGTGGTTGGCAGATTCCTATGGAAGGGCTGGTAAATAAAATAATCGCTCTCTGTAACTGTTTGGGCTCTTGGAAATTGTTTCATTAGTTCATAGGAAAGTCACGGTTGATTTGCTTTAGTCCATTCCACAGATCATTATCTCTTCAAAACATAAAAGTGGTTTATTTTCCGTGGGTCAGAAACTGACTCCAGATGTTGCAGCAACAGCTGATCGCAGCACTGAACCTGAGGTACACACAGGAAACAGAAAAGCTTCCTAAACGCACGGTGGTCCTAGATTTTAGGGAGGGTGGTATTGCATGTTTTGGTTGGCTTGTCCAAAAGAATGCATGATCTTCCAGGACAGCAAAGATTCATCACCCTGATTAGGCAAGATTTCTTATTACCATCTCCACAGACTCTTCATTCCTACTAATCAAGCATCTGGAATGCAGGCTGACAAATAAATGCTGAACGATCAGATTCCAAAACAGATTTTAGGAGACTTATCTACTGCCTTAAACAGATCTTCTGATAAAGCTCCCTCTCTACAGCATCAGGTTTGTCATAAATTCCTGCAGAGGTTCCTTTTGTAATGGAGGAACATTACTTTATTAAAATCAAATTACCATTGAACACTTTATAAACTTGAATTAAATTACTAAGCATGCCTGCAGTGAAGATAAACTTTATTACTCCTTCACTCCTCATTTTACAGTGAAGAAACTAAAGCACAGACCAGTTAAGTGGTTTGCTAAAGTTACAAACAGAACAGAAAACATTAAATAAGGATGATGTTAGCTTATCCTAGGATTGCTAGAGTGGGATTTTTTGGTGGATTTTGTTTTGTTTAGTCTTGGGGCTGGGAGTTTTTTTGATTACTCATCAAGAAGTTACACAATTCTACCTCTGCTGGTACAGGTCACTGCTATGGCTGTTCCCCAAGAGGTGGGCAGAACAAGACAGCACCTTTTACAAAAACACATCCTACCTTCAAGGGAGCAAGACACAGCTTTGCTTCTGAGACCCTCATAATGTCAGGGCTGTTTTTTCTTATGGTCTAAATGAAGATCAAAGCTTGCTTTGCCTTTCAGAGTCAAGAGAATGGTGACTCTTCAGCTTTTTTTCCCCTGAAAAGGTTTTATTCCTACTCAACCATGACACCTCTAAAAACTTGCTCATCTTGTGATTCTTTGGTCTCTGAGGAACTGTTTCATTAGCTCATAGAAAAGTCATGGCTGATTTGCTTTAGCCTATTCCACAGACTATTACTCCTCCAAAATACAAATACCTTTCTCTTTGTGCATATGGGGAGGCAGAAACAAGGACAAGCACAAAGACTGCAAGACACAAGTCTGCCACAAGCAAGAGGTGTTATTTTTAGTTTCTTTGCCTTACATTCTGCAACCAGTATGACTACAACCACTAACAGGGTCTGCAGAAGTGCTCATTAAGCTGAGCTTCCTTCCTTTGTTGAAGTGATGAACAGAGACACAGCAAGACAAGGACAGACTCTGTAGAGCATCTTGATCCAACTTAGACACTTCTTGCAGAAATCCATGTGAAGCAGAAAGCAATACTCTGTTAAATGTGATTATAAACATACTTTCCTCTTTTCAGAAGTCCCCTTGGAAAAATCCTCTGGACAGAGTGGTTAGGAACAGATCCTTACCAACTGCCAACTCAACAACAGTGAATCTAGAAACCAGCTCTAATTTTATAAGGTGGTAACACAGAGAACTCAAACATCAGCACACTCTTCCCACTACCTCTAACCATGGCCAACAGCTTTTTAACCAACTGTAGTTTAAAAATCTATTTTAAGCAGATAAAGCATTACAATATTCAACCAATATTAATTAAAATATTCATTTAAACTGTTTATGAATGGGTATTTTCAAGATTGAAGTTACCTAACTCTGTGATACTATCTGGTATCCTTTACTTTCAGGTCTGTCTTCCTTTCTCTCTTCTCCCCCTGCCCCATCAGCTTTTTTCACCAGCAAAATGAAAGACAGCCCCCATCAGCCAGGCTTTGCTGAAACCAACATGCAGTGAGACAGGAAACATAGGTGCAGGTTTTTTCTAACTGCTGCCTAGAAAGGAAGTTTAGACTTAGCATCCTCAAGAAACTTTTCACCTAGAACTGATTACCAGCAATAAAATTCTCTAGACAACTTGCTAAATTCTTCAGCTGTGGAAGAATAAGAACTGTCATGGCATACTGTTCACTAACTAAATAATCTTGAATGCTACTATAATGACATTGATAATACATATATTTCACTACTATATAGAAAATGAACTGTATAGCCCTATAGTGATATTTTTATAAAGGTTTATTGCACTGCACATACAAATAATTTACCAGAACTGCTGCATAAAACATGGAACACTCACAGCTTTTCTGAATGCAGGTCTAAATTGTATCATAACTATTTATCAGGAGTGATTTTATCACTTAATGCTTTGTCTTTCACAGATAAAATGTTATTCCAGAAAACTACTAAAACACTTCTTCATTTCTGAGAGTGAATTACATAAGGTCACTCAAGCAATCTCATCCTTGAAGTGAAGCACCAAACATGACTGACTACTTTACCATTTCTTATCCATGCAGCAAACTCTGAACTTCAGCTCTTCCATCACTTTCCCTCCCCACTGCAGCTGATCTTCACCCCAGGCACTGCTGCCAGAAGGCCACAACCAGCAACACAAACAAAGGGTTTGAAGCCCTTTGAAGTTTCCACCAGACTAAGGAATTGTGGACTGGAGTAATATTTCAGTTCACATCCACAAATGCAACTGTAATTCATACACATCATCACCAAGATGTGGAGGACAAGCAGAAAAAAAGGGCAAGACATGCATAGGCAACTTTAAAGTATATGCTTTCTCTTATATGAAACTAACCCTACTAGTTGGTTTGCTTTTTTTTCATGGATAGCTTTCTGTATGTAATGTTTTCCTGCTGTATCTTTCCCCCTTTCATGGTGATCCAACACAGACCAAAAGTTCCAGCTTTGCACAACTACTCCATGGTAGAATATAACCTGTTCCACTACCACAGTCTTCTTTCTTGTACAATACATGCAGCCACAGATGATCAATCATTTCCATTGGGGCCCAAGGGGATTTCAGCTGTTTCTATAAATTGGTGCAACTCCTAGATCAGAATCTGGCTAGCAATTTTTAATTATATTAATTAGCATGACTTTGAAAAGGCAGCATCAGAACACCAATGTAACATCACTTAAGTCAGGAGGAAAGTGTAACAAAGGCTTGGTTCCTCTCTTGAGCAAAAAGCATGCAACAGTCCCATCCATAGGGCAAGGTTCATACAGAAATGCAGAATTCATACAGAATGTTTCAAGAAGATTCTCTGTTCACACTGGGCACTTCTTCAGCATCTCCAGGGCTGCACCTCCTGTGCTGTGCTCCTCACTGGCCTATGGCACTGCCAGGAGGGGTGATGTGCCACCTCCCTGAACTGGGAACAGCTGGAATGAGGGACACAAGCCCGAGGGATGAGGACGTGTACACTGTGTACAGGTGACAGTTCAGAGGAGGCCTAAGGAGGATACTGCAGCAACCTCAGTTTTAAGAGAAGCCATGAGACATCCTAAATTACACTTTCAAAACCTGCTGTCCCCAACAGCTTTTGGGGGATTATGGGAGCACAGCATTGGGTTAAGCTCATGTTTGTGAGCTCTCGTCTCATTTTGTGCCTACAGCTAAATCAAATGAGTATCCAGGCCAAAAGGTTTTAAATTAATCCCTCCAAATAAAAAAGAAAAAAATCCACTAGATCCACTGAAACATTTTATCTGGGCCTGTAAGATAACACAAGGTGGTACAAAGTACTGAAGGTTGTTCTGGAACTCTTCAGGTAATAGGATAAAATATTTTATTACTCTATCTGCCACATCAACATATCAAATGAGCTTTTACGAGGTTAGTATCATAAAGTTCTTATTTCAGCATTTTAATAAGCAGTTGTGCTTTTTTCTCATGGTTTTAGCTAAGTAATTTAGCAAGTGTCGTACATCTTTTTTGAGAAGACTGCAGTGTATTCTGTCCACAGTAACACTTCTTAGAAACTTAGGGAGAAAAGGAGTAAAGCATTTTATACTTCACTGGATAAAAATTTCCAGAACTGAATAAAATGGTAAATTATTTCCTACAGCTATTAAGGAACTATTCAAGAACAGAAATATGAGACAATGATTAAGAAAAGGGACACATCTGTTCTTCAAAATAAAGTCTTTGAGAAGAACTACTAGAAGTAAGAGAAACTGAAAAAAACCCCCAGTGAACTTGTATGGAAAAACAGCAGAAGGCATACTGCCAACAGATGGTGAAGAAGTCGTACACCAAAAAGGAAAACAAACTTTAAAGTATACTCAATTTTGAGGACTTGAGGAAAAAAAAACCAAAAAACAAAACCAAAGGTAACTCCTTCCTAATCACAGATTCCTTGGTTAAAAATGGAGCTGCATGTTCTTAACACTTAGAAAAGCAGTTGTAATTTCTGGGTTCTAAAATGGAGGCATTCAAAATTAGCATCTGTCTATGAAAATGTTGGTCCAGTCTCGAAATCACTTCCTTCCTCCCCGCCATGAAAACACACTCTTTTTTTGGTGTGTTTTCACTATTTCTCATGTTAGTGATTAAGCTCAATGCACTGAAAAAATATCTGATACTATAATGGGCCACTTTCTCATTAATTCAGATACCTGGTTAAAAAGATGCTTCCTCTCTGAGGCCTTTCTGCAGCAGGTGGTAACAGGTACTGCCACAGGAACCAAGACACAGAGCCTCACAATGGAAGTTATTCCCCATTATTCTATGTCTCCACATTGTAAATACCATTCTCAACCTCACTTCTGGAAGCAGGAATTTTACACAGCCAGTTTAATAACATCCACTGATCAAAGGAATTTGACATGCTGTACTGCAATTTTTACTGGGGGTACATTTTGCAATTGGGAATCAATAGGCAAATAAAAATTATGGCATAACAAGAGTACCACATGAATGCCCATGGCACAATCCTGTCAGAACACAAAGAAGTACTTTAAATGTCAAAATAATGCAGAAGTCATCTTCTTCTACTCTGTATCTTCCCCCAACAAACCTCCTTGCCCTGGTTTGCATACCTTGCAAGAGCTATTCAGGAAGTTGACACATTGTCGCTGCAAACCCAAGAGCAACAGACAGCAGATTTTACTCTCTTCTAATGTATGTCCACCTGCAGCTGAAATTTCAGCAGTTGGCTTTAAAACTGTTCACCTTCCAGTTTCTTGAGGCTAGTTGTACAAGTAAATTTTCAAACTTGTTTTATCCCCTTCCTTGGTTTTATTCCTAATGTCTACACATGATACACTAATTCTGGTTAAGACACTGAAAGGAGTAATTACCAGGAACAAGGGCACAACTTTCCCATTTGTAACACTGACTCTGAGCTGCCACTTGAAAGTTAAAATGAGTGACTTATTTCTAGCACAAAAGTAATACTGGAGCATCAGCAATTGTTCAAAACTTAGAGTTCTGAGTATCTTGCAAACATTAACTAATTTAAGATTAGAAATCCCCTCAACCTCAAAGTACACAAAATCCTGCATAATATTATAGCTAAGGCCTATTTTTTTTTTAAGTCCAAAACCACTGTGGTTCAAAAACTGTGGAAAGAGGAGCTTTGATTTTGACTTCACTAAAGGCTACCCTAAGGTGAAGCTTTAGGAACTGGCAGGATCAGTGGAGGAGCTTTCAGGACAGACAGAGATGTTTGCCACAGCCAAGTGCCTGTGGGCACATCACCTGATGCTGCACAGCTCTCCTCAGCTGAGGGAAGGTTTGCTATGAATACACTTACTCAATAATAGACACCTGTGGGTTCATTTATTCTACTGTCTGCCGTGGTCTCTGTCAACCATCCACACTTACAGACAAGTTCTTCATCAAGAAAAAAATTTAAAAACCTCTGATGACAGAGGAAGAATCATTATCCACACTAGAAGGCCTGCATAAGGCATATACCTGATTGGTGACTCTTACAAGAGTTAACAGGTTGTTTTCAAAGGAGAGAACAAGAAAAAAAAAAAGCCTCCAAAAGTCTTCCTAGAATCACAGATGTAAATGCAATAAATTGCACAGTCAAACTTTTTATGCTGATTTGACAAAAATACAATGCATTGCTAAACCTCATGGACCACTCAGGCTTAATTTAGAACAACACCACCTTTAAAAACTCAATTTGCCACCAAGCACTTTCTATTTAATGGACTTCAGCAGACATTGTTCAGAAATCAGAAAAAAAACAAACTCCTCACATCACGGAATTTATTGTAACATTCAGCTTTCGCACCCAAACAAAACAATCAGGCACACATTGCCAAGAAACATCAGTGCAGCTTCAGGGCACTAGCAAAGGGTTGCTAGTGTAGGGCTTCTCTTCAACACTTACGGGGCTCCTACCAGGGTGGAATTCTTGAACTTGCTAAAGCATTTGTAGATTACACGCCTGTCCAGTTAAATACTTCCTGCAATTTTGTTAATTATACATAAGGGTCTGCAATTAGGGAATGACTCCCATCCTAGACAATATACAGCTCTCAAGTCACCCCCCCCCATGTGTGTCTCGACTGCTGTTTCTATAGATTCCTCTGGAATGTATGCTATTATCCCAGATAGGAAAATACTTTCAAAACTTGCACAGAACGTGCATGTCGACCACTGGATGCTTTTCCTTTTCATTTTTCAGCGCTGTACACCGCTTGCTTAGGTCAATACGCATTTCTATAGGTGGGGGTGGAGATCAGAGAGCAGACAAGTGCAACCCCAAGTTCAGGTTCCCTTTCCGTGTCCATCCTTTCCAGAGGCGACCAAGCGCAGGCTTTCACACCAAGGCCATCCCCCCTCCACATCGGCGTTACCCTCGGCTGTCAGCAAAGCCATCAAAGCAAATACCCGGCCTTTTCCTTCTTTCCCCCGATTCGTCATCGAGATGTAAATTAACAGATTCTCTCAGAGACAGGGAAAAAAAAAAAATTAAAAAAAAAAGACCCCACCGAACAATGGGAACCACTTCCCCGCCGGTGCCCCACAGGAGACGGAGGGAAACA
>WEIU01008504.1:498996-531806 GCA_013389925.1 Aegithalos caudatus
GGGCATGGCGGAGCCGGCGGCCGCTCGGGCCCGGCGGGGCGGGGCGGGGACCTCCCGCACCACCCGGCCCACCCCGGCTGAGGGCTTTGTGCCAGGTTTGTGCCAGACCTTCCCAAGGATTCCCCCGCGGGCGGGTCCTGGTCGCTGGCGTGACCCGAGGGGCACCGTCAGTGTGGGCACAGGGCAGTGAACCCCAGAGTGGAGCAAAATCAGCAACAGGCACTTCGGTTTTGCGTTTTGAGAGGTTTTTTTATGCGATGTGCAGGTACTCTAATAAGCCATATATTTAGCTCCTTTTTTTTCCCCTTCGTAAAAATACACTCATACTTGGATATAAGTATAGGTAAGTACTGATAATGCAGATTTGAGGATTGTGTCATTGTTAGCACGCCAGCACTGACCCACAGATAGGGGAATATAAAATGGCCCTATCAGTGTTCTTTGGTTCCTCAAAACTCATCCTTGGCCTTCAGATTCACACCATGGAAAATACTTCAAAATCCAATTTTTAAAGTTAAGGATTTTTTTTAAGTGAAGCAACTGTGGTGCGGATGAGAGCAGCTGCAAAGTCCAGTCTGTATTAGCAGTACAGCGTGGCTGCTGCTTATCACCAAGTTCTCTGCTGATACAGCTCAGGCCTGCTTTGCACCAGAGCTCCCATCCTGGCTCTCAGTATCCACAGACCTGTTGTTCACAGCGACATATTTGGCTCCACAACCTTTGCTGGCGGACCTCAGTCTGGGATCAGGCTTTTTGCTGATTATCGTTATGAGTTCACTCTTGGAGATTTCATTTTATTACTGTTTAGGGTGGTTTGTTTTGCTGCTTATCAATGGGTAAGTTAAACAACCCTGGTGTAAAGCCTGTGATTGCTGCCATTTATGGTGTTCTAACATGGTTTCAGGCTTTTCAAGGAAACCGAAACTAAAAATGGGGTAGGATTGTAAGTGTTGAAGATAGAGAGGCTTTGCAACGATGTGTTGTAAATAATGACTGTTGTACATGGCTTGCTCATTTGGGTGTTTATCCTATGAGTCTGTTGGCTTGGTTTAATAAAATTGGGCAAGCAATTGTTGGAGGGGATCCAGCGAACCAGTGCCTCACCCAGTCATGATTTCAAGGTTAAGGCAATGTCAGAGCTGTCTGTTGTGGAACCTGGTGATGAAACTCCAGCGTTGTCACTGGTATTTTCAGTTGAGCAGTGGCACCATTGGGAATGAGATTATGGGCAACTAGAAAGACTTATTTATTCAGCTGTTATCTCATGTTTTGTTTTCTCTGTGAGGCTCGGGCCTGTGTCATTGATGTAGTTCAGTGAAAACCACAGGTCACTCTGTGCCTTGGTGTGAGGCTGTGATCACAGTTGTGATCCTCTACAGTGAGGAGGTCCTATGGAAACCTCTGGTGCCTCCCTGCTGGCTGATGTGCCAAAATTGCCTTTCTCTGGAAACCAGAGTGCAAACTGGTGTCATCCTCATACAGTCAGGACATAGGTGGGATTTCCTCTTTGTCTCATGGTATAGATGTTGCATTTATTTACCTTGAGGCAGATCTCCAGAAGGAATAGCTGCTAAGCCCAGTTAAAACTTTCCCCTTAGCAGTTAAAGGATGCTCCAAGTCTAGGCATGTTTTAAAAAATGCAGACTTGTCAAGTGCCAGAAGAGATCTGCTTTTCATGGTGAAGTCACAGAGACCAAAGAGGAAGCAGAAGTTCATGTTTGGCCTTGCAACAAGACAGACTGCACCTGTGAGAACTCTGAAGGGGAAAGAGCTACTGCCAGTCATGCTTGGATTCTTTGAATTAGAGGTGGTTGAAGGCACTGCTTTTCCCAGCCACTCACTCCTGTTATGTCAGATAGATCATTAATAATGCCTTTGCACCACCAGCTCAAAAGTTGTTCAAGGGTGCAGGAGATGGAAAATGGAGAATTTTTTGTGTTCACAAATGTCTTTTAATATCCCTGCGTGTGCTGAGATGCAGCTGTGAGCCTACTCCTTCTGCTACCACACTTTTTGCAGGTTGGGGACAAGGAATAAGAGGGATAGGTCCTCAGGGGATGTGATTTATGAGTATGGTTTTTTTGTTTTAGGAGAACCATAGGGCAGTTCAACTGATTTCTTCAGTTCTCTGTGGTTTTTACTTCCTCTACTTAGTTTGGGGAACAAATAATAGTCAAAATGGATTTTCTAGAGCCTTAAAAAATGCTCCTATAGAGGAAGAAGGATTCATGTGGTGGTTTAGGGGTGCACAGATACTACAGATGGAAAAGAAAATGCAAATAAAAAAACTGTGTCAGGCTAATATCAATACAGAACTGGCAATGTAAGTCAATGAAACTTTTTCTCACCTGAGGACATTTAAACAGTTGGCTGTAATCTGTTGTCAGAATTGCAGTGGGGATGTTCTGAAGTTTACCCGTGGACAGAATTCATGTTCTGGTACACCTCAATGCAACAATGGACCTGTCCTCACCACCTTCTGGCAGCTGGGATCTTCTGAGTGAAATCTATCTTTCAAAACAGAATGGAAATTCAAGAAAAAGAGCTTTGAACTATGCAGACAAAGTTTATGTTTTATTTTACAGGCTTTTGATATGAGGGAAATTAAGTGACATATTGATGTATTCTTAAAGCTCATACGAGGTAGCCAGAGATGATGAGCTATTTTATTGAAAAATCTGTTTCCTTTTCAGTTAAAAATTTAAAGTCCACTGAGGACATAAAAAGTCCTTCTTGTTAAGAGTTCCTCTGCAAAATTGACGTCATTAATTGCCTAATTTTTAGATGAAAGACCCTTTGATAACACCATTTTACGTGATTCATGCTTATGTTATTGTTGGACAACATTTTGGATATGTTTAATATGTCATGCTTAACAAAAGTTTTTGAAAGACCTTTTCTGTCCTCAGCATGGAAAAGTTTTTTCACTTCCTTTTCTTCCATCAAGCTTATTTTCCCTGCACTTATCCTCTCTCATTATGCCTTATCTTTCTTTTGGATAAGATTGTTTTCCCAATTCAAACACAGAAGCCCAGTTGACTTCTGAGTGCAATCTTTCCATGCCATGGTACCCAGAGGTTCAGAGATAACTCTGTTTGCTTGGGTAATGTTGGTGAATAGAACACAATGCAATTTTAAAACCTTTTTCTGGAAGGGAAAAAAACAAAACAACTTTGTATACCTCTGGAGAATGGAAGTAAATTATATTCTTCTATTATGTATGGGAATCTGATTATGGGAATGGCAGAATTAATTTATCTGGTTATAAAGAACATGGCATCTTCTAAAATGCACATGATTATTTTTAGTTTTGTTGATTTTAGCTGAACAGTAGACATTTCTCAGTGTACATTACAACTGCATATTGCTTTCTGAGACAGAGTGAATGCAGCACTAGAAAGCAATTATGGAACTAATATATATCCCTGAAACGTACTTTGTGATGCAGAATTTTACTCATGTTTCTAAAAATTACTTAAACTTCTGCCTAAATTATCCTGGAATCACAAATATGCCACTTATATCAATTTATCCCAAGGATACTATCTTGGTAAGGAGAAATATTCTATTACAGGCAAGAATAACTTGCCTTCCATAATAACGGTTTTCCCCAGGTCCAAAATGTTTTTTTCAGCAAGGAGAGTAATGCCTGCTTATTCTGTGCACTGGGGCACCTGCACTGTGAGCCACAAAGAACAGAAAGAACATGTATTTTGGCAATAAAACACCCAAGCAACAAAGCAGACAGTCATCATACAAAAGTAACCTCTTCAAACAAACCCTCTGTCACCCAGCTTCCTGGTGAATTCTGTGTAGGAATCAATTTTCCTTTTTCTCTTTGTACCACATGTTGCCACAGTCTCAGCTTCAAGAATGATCAGAGACCCATAAAACATGATCTAAGGGGAAAGATTGAAAGAATTGGGGTGGTTTAGTCTGAAGAAAAGGAAGGTGTTGGGAAATGGTAATGATCTTTCAAAATGTAAAATATTTCTTTGCAGAGAGAGGGAATAAGTTTTTTGTTATGTTCAGCTGGTCTAGGGCAAGAGGTGATGGACCTGGAGATTTAAAGTAGACATTAGGAAATTATTTCAATGTAGTTTGGCACTGAAAATGATTATCTGGGAATCTCATTTGCTGAAGGCTTTGAAAGGCGGATTAGGTCACATGTCTCAGGAATGGTTTTAGTTGGAGTAGATTATATGGAGATAACCCCAAAAAGGTTCCTGGCTGGTTTATGGTATTTTGTTTCTCTCAGGTGATTTACAGCAGATGCTTTACTGCTGTGTTATTTTGATTCTCACTCTTCCTTATATCCTCAGAAAACGCCAGTAAGAAAAGGTGTCGGTAGGTAAAAAATTGGGTAGGTAGAATGGGTGGGGACATTCCCAACAGCAGAATACTAAGAAATCACAGTTCCTGCAGGAAAGCTGATGTGTTTGAGCAGAGTGTGACATGCTGACATGTCCTCCTGACAGGCTTTGGGACACAAGTACTGGGCTGGCTTTCAACAAGTGCTGGTTAGAAAATACACAGAAACCTATGTTTTAAATTTTAATTTTAAATTTTAATTGAAGCTTCATTTTTTGCTGTGTTCAAATATTTCCTGAATTTGCAAGGAGTGAACTTTATCCACAGTTCACCAGTAGCTTGTTTGTTAGACTTTTTTGTTCCTCCAGTTCTCTGTAACAGTAAGGTAGTATCCAGAATGCTTGTAGTTATCTGAAACAGAATTGAGGAATTAATTGATTGTTCTAGTTAAATATGCATTCTGCTGCAAAATTTAAAACACCTCTTGTTCACCTTCTCCATACTCTTCCTGTTATTCTGATTTTCACCATTCTTCCTGTAGCCTAAAATCTCTCTTTTCTTCCTGTAGGTAACTGCAGGTCTTCTGCAATAACAGAGTGATAAAGTGACACCTGAATAGATTGATGAGAACCTAGGGAGTGTGACCTGTCAGACAACTCTGCCCAAGTCCAAGATCACCTATGTCTTTGTCATTCCTTGACAGAAAACTGTTGAAACTTTTCCTGGATACTGAATGATGGCTACAGGTACTGTGTTCTAATCCCTTGCTGCTTCAACAAATTTCCTAAGATTGCCATAAGTCAAACTCTTTATTATGTGTTATGTTTCTACTGTTAAAGCAATTTTGGATATCTGAAAACTGTTCCAATGCTTTTTTTTTCCAGTTTTTCCTCATGGATCATGATTTGTAAATCTCTGAGATGCTTCACTGTCCTGCAGCCTCCTTCTTTGGTCCACTTTTCCAGTAAGCATGGCACCCCAAGCTTCACAGAGCATTCCAGTTAAAACTTCAGCATTTAATAAAGAGAATATTATTTATTGTGTGCACAAATGCCATTGATCACATTTAGTGCCCTTCCTTTGTCCTAACACATCGATGCCTGCAGTTTGTAGCTCCTGTCACTCTCTATCCTTCTCCAGGTAATTCCTGCCTACTGAGGTTTTCTTATTTTATGCTTTTCCAGAGGATTATTCTGAAGGGTACTATTTTGCACTTCCTGTTGGAACTCTGGTCTGTGACAGCTTAGCTGGTTGAATTGCAGCAGACAAGTTACTGGAGACTGAACAAAAGGAATGTGAGAAGGAACCATTGAAGGTTCTGTACTAAAAGTATGAAGTGGTTGTGAATGACTGCTCTTGGGAAATTCACTTTATCTTCTGGCCAGAAGTGTTTCTTCTTAACATTTAGTTTTACTTTTTGATTAGTCTGTGTTTGTACAGTCTCCTCTTGGAGGGGCAGGCTTGAAATTTGTACCAGTATTTGCTTTTGCATGCTCAAACACTACTGTGTTTCCTGAAAAAAACCACTCTAGAAAACAACATGCAGAAAACAGAAATTATCATAAATTAAGCCTCTAACAATAGGAAAAGGAATACAAGAAGGTAATTGTACAATTCCTTAGTCTGTTCTGATTTTGGTTGGGTGGAAATTCCTACAAGACATGAAAATCTTGCTTGTTTACTTACATGACAAATGAAGAGAGAGGCTTTTTTTTAGCAGAACATACTGTTTAAACAAACACCACAGTGAAACAAGACAGCTAAATGTGCTGTAAGTCTATTCTTTTTTAGTAATGTTTTGATATTTTTGTGTCTAAGAATAAATTATTTTTCTTTTCATTTTCTGTGAAGTGCATGCCTACAGTTAGTTTTTGTAAGAGCAAACTGTTCCCTCTTTCAGGTAAGTTTACAAAAGTTGCACACTCTGTGGAGCTATTTTAACTTTTATTTGAGGGTGTTATCATCTTAGTAGTGGACTTGCACATGGCTTCAGAAATTCTGAAGGCTGCATGTTGACTTAGAAAATGTCTCAAAAACCACAGGCACTTCATTTGGTGTTTTGGTCTGTGTTCTGTTCCACAGACACTGATTTAAACATAGGGGACTGCACAGAATCTCTGCAAGACACAGGGTGATTGCAATGGTGCATCTTGCCTCTGGCTCACAAGCTGTACACCAGCACAGTGCAAGGGTTAAGGAGAAGATAAAATCATTTGCTGCTGTTTTGATTTCCTGAGGAAAATTTCCTGTTGTTTTTACATGAGAAATGAGGAATGCAGTGGGGACCATTCCTGTGCCAAAATTTCAAAGCATGTTTCTGTCAACTGTGCTGCCATTCATAGGTTTTACATCAGAATCTGAAATTTGGATATGAAGATCTCTGTTGTAGAAGCCCCATCTTGTGGACAACGAATCAATGACTACTTCAGCACAACTGAAATTTGAAATACTTAGAAAATCTGAAGATATTTTGGTAGTTTTTGCAACAAACTGGAGAGTCTTCATATTTCTGGACAATATAGAAACTTCATTCATGTGTAGAAATCAGCATGTGCTTTTCAAAGACATTTCCACAGGAAGAAATTGTGAATTGCAGAGAGGTATTAACACTGGGGTGGAAACAAGGATGGTGCCCTCAGAACCCTGTTTTTAGTCCAAATCAGCTAAGACACAAGCCTGAATCCTGCCTTGAATTCCCAAAGTAGTGTCCTGTAGCACTTGGATAGTGCAAATAAGTCTTTAAGTGGAAAAATCATATAAAGGCAGAAGGACATCCTTTGAAAAAAATATTAAGAGAGAAAGAATAGCAAATTATGCATGAAAACAGAATCTGGAAACTTTGGAAATAACCTTAAGGAGATTGTTTGTTTCAGCACAAAGTAATGGAAGAGGTCAAGCAACTCCAGACTCAACGAGTCAACACCCTCGGCAGGAAGAGTGTTAGGAAGGTAAAAAGAATGTGAAAACAAGCCTGTGATAAAAGCTGTCTTCAGGTTTCAGTATGACATTGGTAGGATATATTAGAAATATTCTATTAAATAGAATAATATATGCATATAATTAGAACGTCTTTTTGTTGCTCTGAAGAAATTGGGTTACTCTATGATAGCTTTCTGTTTCTTCCATATGAAGAAAGTAGGAACCTTCATGATAGTTTTCCATGTAATAATCGAGGCTGCAATGAACGAGCCAGAAATTGTGGCGACATCTAGGGAAAGGTTGGCAGAAGTGCCTCCAAGTGAAACACCTCCCACTGAAACTGTAGCCACTTCTTTTTCTGTGAAGTTGTATCCAGGGAGGGTTTTGTTGGAGTGGCTTGTTTGGAAGGGATGCCAGGAGTGAAGAGGATTCTGGCATGTGAACAGGGTGCCATTGCAGCCACTTGGATGGGAGGAGGACAGGGGTTGCTATTCCTACACGTGGATGTCTGACTGAGCAAGGGAATTAACAGAAGCAAAAATTCAGGATCTGGACATTGCAAAGCCAGGAAATAATTTCTTAGTGTTTACCAATAGTAGGCTGGATGAAATCTTCACTTTTAGGATGTAGCAGCTGCAATACATTTTACTATTTTAAAATTAGCTTGAAAAGTGGTGTACATCTGTGACTTTACAGTTTAAGTTTAAAATAACTTTCTTTCATATTGAATTGAAATAATTAGATTTGCATCATTCTGTAGTCTGAGAATTTCATAAACAGCTCATTTGTAACATACAGGTCTGAAAAAGTCACCTTTTTTAATAAGCTAACAGATACAACTCTAAATACACATTGTCAATATATTTCTAAAAATTGCAGAAATATCTGACTCCTTTTGCTTCTCATATTCTTTTGGAATAGAATTCTACATTTTTGATGAGGAGGATCTTTGATGAATTGTCTTAGCCAGTGCAAAACCTTTGAGAAAAATGTATATTCCAAATTTTTACCTCAGTCTTCTCCTTAAGAAAAAGAATATGAAAACTTTAGCAATATAGAGGACTGCAATTTTTACCTGAGAGCAAATTCTGCTGGAATCAGCATGTGCAATCAAAATCTTTCTTAGTGTGATGTGAAGCCATAAAAAGATCTTTGCAGCTCCTTTCTGTGGAAGTTGTTTCTTCCTCAGGAGACAGGGAACAGCAGATGCTGGTTCACCCCTCAAGGGAAGAGCAGATGAGGTGGGAACAGCTACTTAGAATTCCCTGCACTTAAATAATAAAGCATGAACAGTTCAGCAAGAGGAGTACAGACAGATATTAGTATGGTGTGAAATCTAGAGGAGCTGTAGCCTAGGAAAAGAAAATGAAGATGCCACAAAAGGGTGTTGGAAAGCAAGGATTTATTCCAGCAGTGTCAAGGGAGGGAATAAAGGCTGCTCAATCCCTGCTCCACCAGCTGAGTTCATGGTAGTACCAAGGAAGGACAGACAGGTCTTGGTATAAAGGACAGACTTATTCTGAGCAGAAGGCTCTAGAAAAAATAATTACTGGTAAAAGCAAAGTCTCTGAAGGTGTAGAGGAGAAGGGTATAATTCAGTGATACTTCTTCTATTGGATTGTATTATAAATTACAGGTAATTTTTATGTCCATATGAGAAGGAAGGGAACTGATTACATCAAGAAGAGCAATTTGTTGTTCCTTCCCTGCTTAGGTAAATAAAATTTTCAGTTGCAGGGGTTCATTGCTAAAAGTTGCTGAGTGGTATTCATCTCTCATACTGATAGGTCTTTTCAAGAAAATACAGCAGAACTGGAAACTCAAAGTTCAGATGTAAACCTGCAGTGATCCACTGTCTGAAGTATTGTGTAGGTGTATAAAATTGATTTCAAAGGGAATGAAGAGGTGTGACTTGTGAATTGGTACTTTTTAAAGATAAAAAATTAGTTCACATGTAGGTCATGTTAAAATAAGAAAGGAACTTTTCATCCTTATCTCTTTATTATGCACATTTTTATAGATGTTTTCTTCGGTTGCCTGTAGCCTTTCTGCTATTTTAAATATTCTCAAAGTTTTATTGAGATAAAAATGTTAATAGATGTAATAATACTGATAAATCAAGTGATTTAGCATTTAAAAAGACAGATTTTCAGTGGCCATTTGAAAACAAGGCATGATGTGTTATGTCAATACAAAACTAAATGTGTGCAGTTGAACCTTGAGCATTGTGTTTGTAATGTATAAAAGTGTTTTTTTAAAGCTGTCTCTGTCTTGTGTCCCTTCCTCTTCCAGCCCAGTCCCTTTGTCCAGAGCTGTGGAGGTGCCACATTGCACCACTCACCACCACAGGATCCACTTCCCCAGGGATGGATCCTGGTCCCTGTGCCATGTCAGCCAGGTGAGGAGAAGGACAACCCAAATTTCTCCTGAGCCTCGTCCAAAAAGGTTCAGTAATTTGCAGTTCCTTACAGCAGGACACTTCTTCTGGTATTGTCATGAACATTTTAAAATGTTATCAGACAATAATTGCTATCACAACTTTTAATTCTGTGTTTCTGTTTCAAATTTTCCTCAGTTCAATCAGAACCAGAAGTTAATGCCCATTGGCTAATTTCCAGTGCATGCCTCCACAGAACAACTGCTGCCTTTAACTGGTGGAGAGATCAAGGCTTGAACTGACAAAAGACATCTGTATTTTGGAAAACAAATTAATGTTTATGTTTTAATTTATAAGTTCCTGGCTCTTTTATGGTTCCTGTTTTTCAAGTAATGTCTCTTTGGATCCCTAGCTGATGGAGAGTCAAAATGGAAAAGGCCCATGAGAGAATTATCACAATAGAACATCTGGTCTGCATTGGAAAAAGCTGAGAAAGATATTCAACATCTCTGAGACTGAGGCAGCCATGAGGCAATTTGAAAGTCAGTCCATGAAGAATTGTGCAGGTTGTGGCCACCTGGGCCAATCTAGTGTTGTTTTGGGAAGAGCTACTCTGCTCATGAGCATCTGAGTTTTAATCTCCCTTAAGCATGGATATGGGAGAGCTGGGAGTGGTATGAAAGGTGTTTGCTTTCCATAATGTTAATCTGAGTCCCAGCATTGTCCTGATTATATTGTGGGTTTTTGCCAGTCTCCCAGATTTCTTTTGAGCATGTAGGCTGGAGTCAAAAGGCTTTCCCAGGGCTTTTGGCATAGCTTTACAGGAAAGTGGATGGAAAGGAGTTTGTATATTTTTGGAAGAATATTTTGCATCCTGCTTTAAACTATTCCAGAAGGTAAAAGGACATTAGCTAGACTGTGTGTTGGCTGATGTACTGCTATGTCACTAATGGCAAGGAGTTTTATTCCTGTGTTCTGCAGTCACAGACTGTAAGAAATGCAAAGAAATCATGGACCAACCAGGGCAGTAAAGGTACCCCTGGATTCAGAGGGAACAAACTCCTTCCACCACATGGAACTGTGGTCCTTTAAGTCATTATAGCTCATGCAGAACAGAAACAATTTGACATGAATAACAAGAAACATTGCAAATTGTTTGCCAAACAAAGACTTATACTGCAGATGGAAGAACTGATGAAAATTGTTTATAGATGGGGAACTAAATGTAGATTTTTCAAGAACAAGGTTGCTGTCTTCCTTGCCAAGACAAACAAATCTGATAGACCATCTCATTGCTTTAGGCTGCCTGAGGACCCACTGGAAAGTCTATGGACCTTTTTCCACAGAAAATTTGTGTATTGTCAATACATAAGTGTATTGTCCACAGTTACACTGTGGCAGCTGCAGAGGAAGTGGAAGGTTCTCAGGAATACATTAGGGAGAACTGGATTTTTGGCTTCTGAAACAGTGTGGAGTGCTTTTGGAAACTGTGGAAGTTTATAAGCTAGATGTTACTGCTACAAAAGGTTATCTGTGAGTTAAACATAATAGTAATTAATCTGCTATCTTTAGATCTTAACACTAACAACACAATGAAATTGAGAATTCCTATCTTCCAGACTTGTGGTTTCCAAGATGCCTTCATTCCTGTGAACATACCCCGGCCTGCATTTAGAGATTTTCAGTGTTACCTTTAGAAATCTGTGCACAGATGTTTTTACAAAGCACTGTGTAGTCATCCCAAACAACTGGTTTTAATGGGCCAGTTATTTAGGAAATCATGTAATGAGAACACAAATACAAACCCTGATACTGACATAAAACATATATTAGCAAAATAATATAGTTTGTATTTCCATGATATAGAGCAGACCCTGGAAATACATAACTCATCATGTCCTTAAAATTCTGTTATATCTGTAAACATCTATATTGGCAGAGAGGCCCAGCAGCATCCTGGGCTGCATTAGGAAGACCCTTGCTGGGAAGTCAAAGGAGGTGATCATTGCCCTTTGCCCAGCACTGGTGAGATTTCAGTGGGAGTGCTGTGCCCAGCTCTGGGCTCCCCCCATCAGGAAGGACATGGACATGCTGGAGTGAGACAGGAGAGGGCTGTGAGGATGGATCAGAGGAGCATCTGTCCTGGGGCTGCCCAGGGAGGTTTTGAAGTTGACTTCATTGAAGAAACTCCAAACTCAACTGAGCAAAGTCCTGAGCACCCTGCCCTGGGGTGATCCAGCCCTGCCCTGGGGTGATCCAGCCCTGCCCTGGGGTGATCCAGCCCTGCCCTGGGGTGATCCAGCCCTGCCTGGGGTGATCCAGCTTTGAGCTGGGCTGGGACTGAGTGATCTCCAGAGATGCTTCCAGACTGGGAATATTTGAGGCAGTTTGCTTGGGTCTTGTCAGCGTTATAGCTGCAACTCGACTGTGGAGGAATCCTAAGGAGAGCAAAGGCTGTGACCCTAGAAATTCATCCAGATGGCTGAGGCCCAGAAAAGGCATAATGGGAGCTGCTAAGTATTCTGAGTGTCTCATCAGAGTGATATTTCACTTGAAAATACAAAATAGAAATTACTTGGGTCTTAATGACACTGAATACCCATAGTGTTCTCTTGCTTCAGCTGGACTGCAGATGGTAACAACTTCTCTTTATCTGAACACACTTAGTTTAATCCTCCTGTAAAATTTTAACACATATTTTACTCTAGAAATTAATACCTGGTGCTTTACGGTGCAGGATTTATTTGCTGGTTCGTTCCACACTTTCTTTACTTATTAGTACTGATATTGCAATCTATTTTGACATACTACTTCAGTAATAAGCATGTACTATGTATCAAGGAGTTGAGAATATCATAATTTGAGTAAGATAAAACCAAAATATATAATTATGTTGCATATTCTATGGCACTTAGTTTGTAACTATTTTTACAGTATCTTCAGAATAAGAAGGAAGATGAAATTCAAAAAGGACTTTCATAGTTTAAAAATATTTATGTTGAAAGATTTATGTTGAAACAAGAATTATGTTCAAAGGCAAAGATAATTCTTTTTGAATAAGCTGAGTAGTGGTAGGAAGATTGACCTGGGTTTTTTCCAGATGAAAATTTCAAGGAGCTAACTTGCAATATTGAGAATTCCCAGATCCTCTTTCTTTTGAAATTTCTTTCTCTTTTATATTGCTCTAAGGAAAAAGGAAAGCACACTGGAAAACAAGAAATTGAGCAACATTGCACAAGTAATTAAGAAATAAATAGATTATAAAGCATTTTATTTCATTTTGGCTTTACATTTCACCAAGTGAAACAATAAATAAATAACCTGTATCTTTATTATCAATATATGGAGTCACAATAGGTCTGACAAACCAAGACATAAATGTATAAACAACACCTGTGACAATTATTAGAGGACATCAAATTTTGCTAGGGATGAGCCCATTGTGAAACCACAAAATTAAGACTTCAGACAAAAATAACACATGAAGGTCAAATGTACTCAGTCATTGATTGCTGTCTCTGCACCACTTTCCCCTGACTTAAAGCTTTTACAGCATATCTCTGATTCAGTCTCCTCTGTCCTGTGTAGGATGGAGTTTTTGGTGGGGAGAGTATTACTTTAAATTGACACCTCTAGCAGCAGCTCCTACCTGTACTGATTTTTACTCCTTTTATAAATGTGTAACCTTTTATATCTATCCAAGCCTGGCTGAGCTCCAAGTCACCCATTTCTCAGTAATACAGGAAATTAAATCTAATGTCTAATAAGCATAGAGGCTTATGCAACCTTCATTCCCTGTAAAAAGTATTAAATGACATAATAATATTACCTTTTCTTTTGACAGCCAAAGAATTGTGCACTTAGTTTTTATGTAGACCAAACTGGCTCTGCATTTGGGCTTGAGGAGGCTGGGTTGATCCATCATTTTTTGCAGACTTACTGAATTTCACCTCCAAAGTTCTCCTCTTATTAAAGGACCCCCTGAAATGTTCATGTGCAGGGTTTGGTCCCTTTCTCCACTTGTCCCTGTGGCAGGAACCCCCTTTGTTCCCACAGAGGGCTGTGTCCCCCATGATCTCATCCTGGGGGTGCTGCTGCTTTCTCATTCATCCTCTCTCCCCCAGGATTTTCCAGCCTGAACAGATTTCTGCCTGTTCCATCTCATTTTCTGGTAATACCCACCACAGCTCTGTGTCAGTTGGTGCAGACTTTAAAAATGCAGAAATCTGACTTCAGGCTGTACAAATCAGCAACATAATTTCAGGGCTTTGTCTCCTGCATGTACCAGTGGATTTATACTGAAAAATTTTAAACAGTCACAGCCATTTGAAACCATTTCCCATAAGGTCACTGATGCTGTGGAAATTGGTTTTGGAGTTGATAGGCTAATTCAGCAAGAAATCAGTTCTAGCAGAGATGCAAAGAAAATTATTTTAACTTAGTGCCATGCCACTTTGTTGGATTTTAGGAAGGAAATAATTAAAATATTCAAGGGAGTTCCAAGTCTGTGGAAAAAATACCATTTTGGAGATTTAAGGTTATTTTTGCCTCACAGTTTATTAGCCTCTTTTCTGAAAGCAAATAAGCTGAATGTGAGGGATATAAATATGACACTTTCATGTGCTCAAAAAAATCAGAAATAAGATATTTTTTAAAACTGATTTCTGTATAAGAATAAACTTGGTTCAGTCTTTTCTGTGTCACTCACCCCATGTTTACAGTAACTGCTCCTGCAATTTTGTGGATGAAAACTTCATGCAGATACATCCAGTGCCATTAATGAGGCTGCATTATGCAACTGATTGCAACAGGGAACAAAATTACATTAATGGTGCCTAAGGAGAAAGAGAATCTCTGCACTCAGCATGAGTAAGGGGTAGCCAATGCCTTACTTTTTCCAAAACAAATATTTAAGTTAAATTGAAAACAACAGTTGATCTCTGAGAATAATCACTAAGAGTCTGAAAACCCTATATTTTTTTCAACATTCTGCATTTATACTAAGGAATTTCCAAGCACAAAAAATAAAATAACTGTAGTGCTTATTGTATGAATATGCCAAAGGAAAAAAATTACCAGAATAAACCCTTTCATCTTTTTGAGGTGAAGAACAGAGGAAATAAGAATGCATTTCCAAGAAACATTTTTTAAAATGTCTGAATTGTAAATGTAGTGCTGTCATTGTCATATTTTAAAAAATATTTTAATTTTATAATAAAGAAAAAAATATGACATTTAACTCTCTGTTCTTGCATAAAACAGGTACAATGCTGCTGTTTGCAGAGGAAGGACACCAGCTGCAGCAAGAGTAGTGTGTGTTTAGGGTGAGGAGTGAGCTCCACTGGAGAGGAATTGGCTTCCCTGGCTGCAGTGCTCAGTATTTCATTTTAGCAAGTCTGAGATTGCTCCAAGTCTTCGTCTCCTCCTTCACTTTATGCTGGTGCAAGTACCAGGTTGTATGTTACTGAAGAGAGAGAAATAGAAAATGCAATTCAATGTTTTATTTCACACTCCCCAAGTTTGCTCAGACACCCAGAGTGAATGTGTGCTGCACTCAACTTGGAGATCCTGTGTTATAAATTTTGGGTCTCCTGTGCTTTCCTGCTTTCCCTGTAGAGCAGATAAGAGAGCTCGTAACAGGAGTACTCTCTTACCTCAGCTGCAAAAGGTTCTGAGAATCTAATAGCCAAGAGAATGGAATTTAAATTTATTTTTGTTTGGCTTGTGTTTCAGCAAGCATTTAAAAGATCCACCAGTTTATCTTTGTCAGAGATTGTTTTTTTCTTTTGGCTTAGCTTGGACACCAATTTCACTGTTGAGTTTACATTTATGGAGTAGGACCCAAGGTGTTCTCCATGTGTTCAGTATTATGATTTTGACTTTACAAGTCTTGTTGCTTGGGATAGGTGTAAAAGTCATGGCTGCATGTGCAACAAGAACAGAGATGGGGCTTGGATGCTGCTACTTAGTCAATTGAGAAGGAATAAAAGTACTTCTGAAGGCTGCCTTTCCTCCTGGCTGACAGGCAGAAGAGTTGGTAAAAGCTGCAAAGGCAATTGAGCACCCTAATGATGGTATTTATTATGCCTTTTTATTTCATAGGTGAATTTTGAGGAATAGTTTTTTAAATGGTAGTTATTTTACTCTCCTTTACCAAACCATGTGTGACCGTAGCTGTTTTTTCCAAAATGCCTGTTTTACTTGCTTTTGTTGCCACCAGTGGAGTTCTCACTCCACATAGCAATGTCCACAAGGTGGTGCCACAGCTAAGAAGTTTGCAACAAATAAAGCAAAAGTAATTTGATAATTCCATCTGCTTTTAATAACTGACTAAAATATCTTCATAATTAAAGAATTAATAATTATTTCATAAGCCAAATATCATGGGTTTGTGAGCTCTTTTTTCAAACCACTTTTGTGAGCAGAGGTGGGTCTGTCTGCTGAGTGAGGGCAACATCCACATGCCAGTGACTATCCCAAATCCTGTACAAAAATCAAGAGGCACTCAGGGTTTAGCAGCCAGGCTGATGAAGAGCTGTGTATTTCCCAGGAGGGTTACCTGGGCCAACACTGGCATGTGTCTTAGGTTTGTGTCTGGATCACTTGAGCAGGAATCAGCCTGAATCCTGACAAGCAGAATAGTTCATCCACAACTTCAGCCAAGACAAATTCCACTTACCCTAGAGTGGCTATGGCACATCAGACCCTAATTTCCTGAGTTTTTTCTAGAGCCAGGGATAACCAGGCTCCCTGCTCTATGCTAATCTAGTTAACTATTAATTCCAGAGGTGTGTGAAGTGCTCACAGAGGGACCTGCACTGATGATCAAGTTTACAAGCATCTTTCTAGAAAAGACCAGACTAGAGAAAGTACAAGGGGATGTAAGATGCCAAGTGTACTGTCCAGTACAGACAGGACAATGAAACTTCCAGGAAAAAGTTGTTTGTATGGATCTGGATGACTGCACTATTCCAGAAAAGCTGAAGTGCAGCAGGACTTCGCCTTTCCCCTCAGTTCTTCTTGCACTCCTGCCCTGCTTCCTTCTGTGACCTGCAATCCAGGTATGCTGCTAGTACAAGAAATACTCCCTGTCAGCTTCTCCAGTGAGAAAATTAAGTTTGAATCATTTATTCATCACATAATTTGGTACCAAAAGCAGCAAGGAAAAGGGATACTCTAAAATACCATTCAGAAAAGCAGTGCATTGACTTGCCTTCAGCTAGAATCTTTCTTTGGTAGGCCTGAATCAGAAAGAGAAAAATAACAGGGTTTGCATAATTTGTTTCCTCTAAATTGCTACATTATTATTTTAAAACATAATAAAATTCTGGCTTGTAAGAGACTCAGTGGAAATTTGGGGTGCCCAGGAAAGATGATTTGTTCCCCACTTATAAAGTAGAATTAGAAGCTTTTTGAGTCCAGTTCTGAAAGCTGTCAAATAACACAATGGCCAGCAATTTTTTTTAAGGATCAGATCTATAAATTATATTTTGAAGTGGTTTACACTATTTTGAAACTTTGTATTGGTTTCAACACCTGTTTGGAAAAGTCATTATCTAATCTGAGAACTAACTAAAAGTACAAAGTCATGAACAGGTCAAGTAGATTTAATTTCTGAGTCAGTCTGTGGGGTTACTTGAACTAACTGAATCATGACAATGACATTGTCAGAGTAGTCCTGTAAGATTGTTCTGAGTGTATGGCTGCAATATGTCTTGCAATTAAATTTACATATTTCTGGTACAGTTTGAATTTTGCATTTTCTTTGACTTTGCAAAGTTGCTTTCAAAATTATTTTTTTTTCAGATTTTTGCACAAAGAAAAAACAATGCTCTCTTATAAAGGGAGGGAATGAGTATCTACATCTAAGTCTCCACAGTGTGAAAACCCCAGGTAGGCATTATTTTAGTAATTTACACAACTGAATTGAAAACCTGAACCCTCTCCCATGCAACAATTTTGTGCTTTCACTGGAAATCCCGTAAGTATTTTTAAAAGCTCAAATCTTCTTTTCCCCTAAGCCTGATTTTCTGCATTCCCATTTAAGCCATCATGAACAAAACCTGCTTCAGCTCTATGCCTCAATCTTACTGGGAGGAGGTCCCTTGCAGTGCAGTGAGTTTGGAGTCAGTGTGAGCAGGCTGAGAACTCCTCCTGCAGATGCAGGGCGCTCTCCGGAAACAATTGAGAGTGGCAGTGGTATCCTGCAGGATGTGTGCGCCGTGCTCGGCAGGGCCTTGATTTACACAGGGCCACATTATAGATTATACATTCTGGTAATTGTGGTATTGTTATTGCTGGGATGGATCTAAGCACAGGAAGTACATATAAGCACATTTGAAGTGATAACATCCACTCCTGTTTGAAAAGCGATATTTTATTTTCATTTATAATACAGTGTTTGCAAGGGAAAATAGATAATTTGCTAACTAGTACTTAGCATGACTTTTAGGGAAAAAGGCTGACTCATTATGGGAAGGCCACAACCACCATTTACAAATAAATCCACTTAAACTTTTACTCTTTATCACTTTATTTTTTTTCAGTATGGACCGTAATCCAAGATCAGCAAGGAGACAATGCATTGCCATCTGAAACACAAGAAAGATGAAAATAAGTTTTCATTGTGCCACCAAAACCACAGTGCTAGGTTTCTGTTAAGGAGAATGAGTAATACCATTCTAGCTATGAAGGTTGCTGTGAGTGGGTAATAATTCCATCTAACTGATAGGGCAGATTATGTATTCTGCAAGAAAATAAATAATCCCAGGTAAAATCTTGCCCTGTTTCTTCAGCTCAATAAGAAAGCCCACCCACTGTACCCACTTAGAAGTTGCTCTATGCATACTTGTCTAACTTTAAGATTCAGGAACAGGTCTGTTCTCCATCCTACGTCCCCAAACCAGCCTTGCTCAGGAACACATTGCCTCCAGCCTTGGTGTGGAACGAGGAATCTGTTCCTGCTGCTGCTCCCAGGATGTGGGATGTGGGTTGACCCTCAGCTCTGCAGCTGCAGACAGTGTGTGTCAAGGCCCCCTCTCAGAGCCTCTCTCCCCATTTCTCTAACAGTGTAGGGTTCAGACCTTTCTGTGCAAATCACTGATCAAGCCAGGACTCACCCAAGTTCCCTCCTGGAGGGGAATATGAATCTGTTCAGAAGAGGGATGCAATAATAATTTCAAATTTTGTGTGCCAACCCGTTCTCCACAGACAACACAAATTGACAGAGCACAGGTAGCATATTGTGCATTCTGTGCCTGTTTCTTATTTTGTTATGCCAGGGAAAATAGATTAAAATTGGTATTAACTTTCCCTCTTGTTCCTCCAATAATAGAAGATTACCAGGGAAGAGAAAATAAGACAGATTTTGTTCTCTAGAAAGACCTTCCAGCTAAATGCATTTTTAAAAAACATTATGGAACATTCCTGCCTGCCTTAATAGATGAGAAAAGTAACAGTAGAACTGTGAAACAAATTAATACATCAAAAATATCGACCCCTGGACCATAGCTGAATCTATATTCATATTTGTAATAGTGTTGCAGATCGATAATACAATGCTATACTGATGCTATACTGTATACATTTATTTGTTGAAATGATAGTTATGGGTGAGGTTCTAAACAGGCACTGCAACATGTAATAAAGGACTGACCTACTAACAGATCTAATAATAAGACAGATTTAATTAAAAAATCTAATAAGATGTGACAAGTACATACATAAATTAACCCAAAGCCTAATGATTTGTTTCACAGTTTCATGAAAAGCTTTTTATTGTTTTCTGTCTATATTATTTAACATTAAGAAGATATTTTCCTTTATAAATTTGAAATGCTACTGGGCTGAATTTTTTGTGCAGGCAGTCTAACTAACATTGAAAAGAAGTATAGTTTTTCCAGATGTCATACCTACAAAATTTTGAAATTATAATCCTGCTGATGCCTCCTAATATTAGTATGCCTTTGCATTGGAGTAGCCTCGTTACGGTCTTTTTTGGAAGTGTCACCTGCTTAAGTAAGATTCAATTTACAAAGTAATGCTAAGATATGTTCAGTTTTAATTAAGATCTTGACAATTTTCATGAATAGGAGTCTCTGTCCCTAGTTTTAGCTTGTAATACCCTGTTTTAAAAAGTAGCTTCAATCATACTGAGAGTACTTATGCAAGTTTTCACAGTTGATTGCTGGGATGAGAGCTATAAAAACAAAGATCAGGTGAAGATCCTTTCTTAGAACACACTAGGCTATGAGCCTCTATTTTTATTTGTAGTTCATAAGTCTACTTAGTAAATAGTAACAACTTAAATCAAATATATTTATATTTTTGTGTGTCACTGGAGTCAAACAGCACACCTACATGGCTGCAGCATGTATGAATCTTCCTGCAATACATTCAGTTTTTGGCTTTCATTAGGCAGAAAGACATGCTGGCTGCAAAAGTACCACACAGCTTGAAAAGGAGACTCTAAGTTCATATGGGAAATGTATTTCATCCTTCTTACGTGACATCAAAATCCCTGTGCCTTTAATCGTGACTATGGAAATGAAAATACCAGGCCACAGGGTTTGCAATTAACTTGAGACATCCAGAGGAAATTCTGTAAGTTGCTTTAGTCTCTGTATTTTGCCTTGTCTGAAATCTGTCTGATTTTTATAAGAGCAATTGTTAGTGGAAATGTCTGTTCCAATTGAAGTACTCTAACAAGCTTTCTAGTTTCACTTGAGCAGTGTAACAGAATGCCCAAAACAACTGAGATCTCTTTAGGTCTTAGATATTTGGTTTAAAATTTTCTATTAAATACTTGAAAAGGTAAGAGTTCCTTAAGCATCAGAAGACATAGAGTTTAAAGATCAGATTGAGCCATGCCTTCTGTATTTACTTCTCCAATAAATCTGTCAGGACACTGACCAGCTGGGCTCCCAGATGTACTCCTCCACATTTTGGGTAAGTAATCACTTGGGCCTGGGATCTACTGGACAAACTATGCCTGAAGCCATTTGCAGTTATTTTAGGTGACATACTAAAGTGGTCAGCATAAGCTTAAAAGACTTTATCCAGCACTTTTGACAGCATGCCAGAAGAAATTCCTTGGGATTCAGAGTCTAAGATTTCATTTCAATTATTTGTCAAGATGATGAATATTATTTATTCCACTCTAAGGCTCATTTTAATCTAAAACATGGTCAGATAGGGTCAATGCAGGCAAAATTATATTTCTTCCTACATAGAAGCCCATCTAGATATAATCCAGTTTGCTCTCCTGTCTCTAGATTTGGTCTGCAAGGATAACAGGAATGGAGACTGAAGCTGGCCTAAGATTCCCTGGCACTTAAACCTCATGTAATTAGGCAAGTTTACTTTCCCACCAAATAAAATTATTATAAACAACAATATTATGAATTGAAACTCCTCAAAATTGTTAAATTCTGTCCAGTTTGGAAGAGGAGCTTTATCAGGCAGATCCTGAGTGAGGCATTGGAGCCCAGTGGGCAGAGTGCTGGACACGGATTGAGAAATCTGAGTTCTCTTCCAAACTCTCTTGACTTTTAAACAATCTTGAGCTGTCACTTCTCTGTGCTGCAGTTTCATAGTCTGTATGAGCAGGATAATAATCCTCCACAAAGGTTTGAGAGTTGCTGAAGGAAGGATCTGGATGAACACAACATTTCTTGCACTAGCCTGAGCTAGGTGCAGCTTTGGTTAGAGGTAGCGAGGATTTGGTCAATTCCTCATCTATTCCAGAAAATCTGGGAAATTTTCATTGTTAGACTCCTTGCTTTCAGCTGTCTGTCAAAACTTTTCATGTTAAAGGTCTATCTTATCTTTCAGACCATTACAAAATAGCTCCAGAAATTTTAATTTTATTTAGTTATGCATTAATACTCACAGTTCATACTCCTGTTACTGGGAACTGCAAAGTGCCTCTCAGGATCATACAAATAATTACTTAACATGGATAATGTATCTTTGACCTAAAAAAGAAAAGACTTTTGCAATATTATGATTAGTATATGTGGAGAAAAAATCTGTTGGTTTATGTTGTAAGATATTTCAGTTTGATTTTCAGTTTGAAAAATTCCCCTTGAAAGTACAAAAATCTTTTTTTCAAATTATATCTCGATTTTACGCATTTTGTGTTAATAGACAACAAGCTCTGTACACAAAAAAGAACAGTCTACTTTCAAAACTGCTGAATGGTTTGACCTCAAGGGAATAGAAACTGTTGACTCATTGTTTTTACTGCATATAATATTAGTCCTTTGTCACATCCAGGGAATGACATCATCTTCCTCATTGTTAGCAGCAGGTTTGAATAACAGAAAAAGTGCAGCATTAGTTGTCTGCTGTGTTTGTTCTTAATAAATGAATGGATATCTGGTACCAAGAATCAGATTAGGGTTTTTGAGTAACATTTAGAAGAAGTTTGTGCCCAGACCCTGCAAAGGGCTTTGCAGGGCAGTCGAGCTGGCAGGAGCACGGAGTCTGCAGAGGGAACATCACTGATGCTTCTGGCTGCTCCAAAGTGATAAGAGGAGGCAGGAAAGAAGAGACTGAGCACAGAATGAAACAGATCTGTTCTTCAAGGTCAGCTTAGTAAAAGGAATCCCTGCACTTCTGTGAATCATACTTCTCTGGAATCTAAATTTATGAAAAGTAATTATCTGAAAAGAAGTCATCTCTAGGACACGCAAACAGAAAGGGAACTGGTTATCTTCAAAATGCACCATTATAAGTATTTAATCCATTCCAAATTTTTATTCATGTCTATTAGTCTTCTACTCCCTATAACTGAAGTATCTATGTCCTAGTCTCAAAGAGTAATTCCTTATCAGAAGTATTTGGTTATATCTGCTTCTGCTGGAAGAAGGATATATCATTATAGAGAGTGATCAGGCTGGTGGAAGTCTTCTTTGACGTGATAGACCACCTTCTTCTGGCAAAGAAAGTATTAAGTGTTGCTTCCTGAACAATAAATATTTCCAGTGAAACAGAGTTTACTCTGGGAGAGATTCCTTGAGTGTCTGACAAAGTGCCAAATCCTAATCTGCATTACCCACTGCCTCCAAATTTTCCCAGGAAAATGTGATTATTTAACTATAAAATTATACCTTTGTGGTTCCAAAAATATTTATGCTGAAGATAAGTTCCTGTGTTGAGAGAATGAATCAAACTGTACTTTGAAAAGCTGAAATCCATACAGCTGTGAGAGAAGCACCCAGGCAGAAGGCTGGGAAAGCTGGAGGCCATGGGTGAAGGAGTCCAGGATGGCTTAATCACAGAGCTCCACATACCAAGAGTGGACTCAGGCAAGGGCTACACACATGGAAATACTTCTAGAATACCAGAGCTGAAAATGAAAACACAAGCCATGCTGTAAAAGATAGATCAGACCTTGTTGACTTTGAAGCAGAAGAGATCTCATGTGCTGACCTCTTCACTCATGCAGGTAGAGAGACCTGCCTTGCATGTAAGTGGCTCAGGTTAGAGCAGGTCCATCTATCCCAATTCCTATCCCTAACTTATATTCCTATTTTCAGACTAATCTGTTATGGGAAGTAAGAAACACTACACTTTTTTTCTTTATGTTCCATATGTTTTTGCTATTTTCTGCTCTGGTCCAGAGTTCGTCTTCAATCAACATTTCCAAAAGGTCTCAAGTAGCATGAATTTTGGTGAGGCCAAATCACTTGATTTTCCCTTACCCTGTTTAGAAGAGGCTTTACTTGGACAAAAGCAATAATGCCAGCCATTTCCCTTCATCCTTTAAAATTACTGGCCACCTCTAAAGAACTTGGCCTCTCTTTTGTGTCACTTTTTGACAACTCATTTGAGTTAAACAGGTTGCTGTGGCCAAATTAAATGCTTGGGAAATGGACCATACAATTAATTTGCAATAGTAAGTTGTCTCAGCATCATTTCTCTTCCTCTCAAGGGGAATGCTGGCTCAAGCAAAAGAAAAGATTAACGTAATAAAAATATTCTAAAGACATCCTGTTAATTGTCCCAAGCTCAGATGGTATTGTCTATTCTTCTGTTGTGCACAGCCAGCAAACAGTGTAAAATCCAGAATTCCTTCCCACCATGAAAGCAGAGCTTCAGTGCTACAGGATAATCCCTGCCTTTCTGGAAAACAGATGAAAATGTGGTGTGGCAGAGCTTTGCTTTGGGTTTCAGTGGTGAGCTCAAATTTGCCCCATTTATGAATATAATAATAGGACTTTTTAATTTGGACACATCAGCAACTTTAATTGAGAGAATAAAGGTTTGTGGGGGAAAAAAAGAGAAATTGCAAGAAAAGCAACACAAATTTTGGGGGGGAATTTTTTTTTTCCTCTGAATATGCAAATGAGGTCTCCTATGTTTGTTTGGGGAGAGAAAACACTTGAGGTTTTAAATTCAGCCAAACCAGAAACTTTCATTTACAAACACATTTGCAGTGTTGACCTTGAATATCACATTAAGTGGCAGCAAATCTCACAGAAAAATAAGTTAATATATTAAAAAAAAACCCCTCAGAAATATTCACAAGTGACTGAGTAAAGCAAAGCTTGCAGAAGAGTTAGATTAAACAAGAGGCTGTAATTCTCTGTTTGCTCTAAAATTTCCTTAACAAGGACAAAGTCTGATTTTTGCTTATATGAAAATAGTCATAAAATATGTAAGAAAACACAGAATGTTGTTTGCTTCAGTTCCTGTAAACTAATCAGGCTGGATGATGACTCTTCCTGTAAGTGGGAGCACTGCTGAATATTATGCATGAAACCCTGTTCCTCCCCTCATAAACAGCTCAAGCTTTGCCTATGTATCAGTGCAGAAAAATAAGTATTGACTTATTCAAAAATTACTTTTTAGGCACTGGATTCCCAGAAATATATTTGTATAACAGCATCTAGAAGCAAATGAATGTGTTAATAACCAGTTTTTCTTTCATTTTATGGCCTTAAAGACACTTTGATCTTATAAAATCATGTTTGTCATCTCAGCTCTGGTGCTCACTTCCTACATCTTCTAAAACGAATTTTTGACATCAGTTCAATATGCTCTTTTTCATTTTATTTCAGACTGCCAATTAAGATGTTTCTTAATATTTTATCAAACAAACAGGTTTCCTAGAAGATGCTGACTTTTTCTCGGGTTGGTTTTTTATGTCTTTCCAAAATGAAGTATTTTGGATGTGGTACAGTTTGTTCACATGTCAAATGTGGAAATTTTAATTCTGTCATTCCCCAGAACAGTAAAGAGAGAAAATAAATCAGATGTTTTATCTGATTGTACTTTGATCAGGTTTTTCTCTGTTCTCAAAAAGAACAGCGTGGAGCTTCACTTGCTTCACAAAAAGCATTTTTAGCTCTGAAAATATTTTAAAGATACCTCAGGAAAGCCAGACCCAACACTTAGAGTTCTACTCATCTTAAAAAAAAAGACTCTCACTGTTTTACCATGGTCATAAATGACCATTTAGGATCTCCTGGTATTTAATCTCCACTACATTAACTGGGAAAAACTTAGGAGTAGGAGCCAAAATTGGACAAAAATTCACTTGCCATAATACTTCTATCACTGTCCATCACTGACATTAAGTGGATGATGAAAAATGTCTGTAATTATGCTTCTGGGTGAAAAATGTCTGTAATTGTGCTTCTGGGTACATCCTGGTAATGGCAATCTAGGAAATACTGGCACTGGGTGTGACACAGGTGAGAGAGATGTGTGAGCCTTCCCATCAAGGAATTTGGCTGGGTTTGAAGTATAAATTGAAACTAAAAAATGTTAGTGATTAAGTTCATGGTGGCCATGGAAGGCTAGAGGTCTGGGAGGGCTTGTGGGTTTTAAGAGAAAAGGCAGAAAAGGTTGTGGGCAAACAAGAAAGTAATGATGCCTTCCTTATGTGATACTCTTGCTATAGGCAGAGGATGTTGCAGATTGTTCTGAACATTGAGTGATTCAAGAAAACAATACAACTGTGAAAACCCAAAAGTTAGATTTCAACTGTTTTCCAACTCCTTTATTACCTTCTTAAATTATACTGCAAAGATCCTGTGGGAAATCTCTAAGGAAAAGTCTGAGGAAGGCATTATTCAAAATAATTTGCCATTTAGTTTCCTCAGCATGGTAGAAACTAGATAGAGCTGTTCTGCCTCCCCTCAGTCTTTCCATTTATAGAAAGTACCCAATAACATATAAACCTTTTTGAAATGTTTGGGAGAGTTCTCTGTGCTCCAAGGGAGCTGGTGTTCTCAATATTTATGATATGTACCCAAAATTATTTCTCTCTTTTAGTGTCTCTAGTGCAAAATCATTACATTGCCAGAAATAAATTAAGCCTAACTTGTGGGGGAAAAAAAAACTTGGATTCCATCGTGTGTTTCATATTGTATCATTATGAAAATGGTATATTAAATTCAAATACTTCAATTGTACCATTAGATGTTGTCATTATGTGGCTGGCTAATTGATAGGTTATTCAAATGAACGTTATAATTTGAGACTTCTTCGAAGCATCCATGTGAAGAATTTCCAAACTTCAGAGAAGCAAACTGGATGTTAGGAAGGAAAAACATGTACTGAGAATATTTCCTAATGCATGTCACTGAAAAATCATTACATAACTGCCGTGTGCATTCCAGGACTTGGTGCAGTCTATTTTTAATACCCGGTATGAAAGAACTTCCTGCTACTTTTTCTCTTTGAAAGCTGCTTTGTGGTTCATTAGATCATGTTGTCAGGCCAAGTTTGCTGCTCTCCTTAAACCTCAATTTTCTTTTTTTTCAAGGAAACTGTATCAGAAGGAAGAATGTGCTGAGCATAAGATACCTTCGAGAGTAAGGTACATTGTGTAAGCATTGCAGAGGTCCCAGAACTGAACACTGCCAGACCAGGCCTAGTATTAAACCCAAAAAGAAATCTAAACATAATAAACACAGGCATATTTAAGAATGGCTAAAGAATTTGTATGCCCAACAAAAGCACCTAGTAAAAATTTTCAGCTTTCTGTTTATGAGATGATTTTTTTTGTAATTAGAGTAGTTTAATTTCATACTGATCTCCAGTGTTACCACAGATCACCATTTTGACCATAATTTGGAAATCATGACCATTAACATAAAGCATTTTGCTTAAATGCAATGAAAAATTTTCAAACACAGACTTTTTCAAACACACACAAGATATTTCGGAATATTTTAACTGCAGGGAAAGTTTACAGCATGGGTGTAGTTTTACTGTTAAAATCCTGGATAAACAGATCAATAGAGATGAGATGGCAACAGGACCAACATTTTTACCTCCTCTGACTTCCTGCAAAACAAAGGCCCTAGGACTTCCTGAATTAATTTATTTTCAAGCAAGAACATATCTTTTAGGCAATGGTATGGTCAAGTGACAGAACTAAATCTGCTAAAAGTATTAATTTTTTAGACAGAAAACGTCTGTACTTGCAAATTAACAGGCAGTTCACTGTACATTAGAAAGGGCTTCTGTGACTCTTTTACTTTCATCCCTAGCAGAGCAATGGGATGACAATTTTTGGTGCCAAACAGCAATTGCAATTGGTAATTGCTGTAACTCTTGCTGTGAACCTGCTCTGGAAGTGTCTGGCAGGGAGGCAGTGGAACGTGTCAGGCACAGGGCTGGAACAGGTCACACCTCAGCTGCCCCCCCAGCCACCCCTCCCACAGCCACCACTGGAGCTGTGGAAAGGAGCTTTCAACTCAGGGAGCAGCTCTTGGGCTGCCTCAGTTTTCATAGAAGGCAAACAGTCAACTCTGGGAAATGTGGAGCACTTTGGGGGGCTGGTAGGTGATGCTTTTGCTGGGGCTTGTGATGCACTGATGAGGATATTTAGGAATCCCAAAGCTAACAAAGTATTTGGAATTACCTTTCTGTTGCTTTGACATTATGGCGCCAGAAGGAATTCCTTTCCCCCTTCATTCTGCTGTCTCTGTAAAATTTCATCTTCACAGAATTCTTTTGGATCATTTATTTCTGCACTTTTGTAGAGCTTTCAAGTTGGTTTTGTTGCCAAAGAGAATGGTCCAGTCCTCAACTATAGTGCTCCCAGTCTCAATTGGGCACACGCCCCTCTCCCTCTTCCCATCAGAACACTCTGGATTTATTTTCCTTTATTTTCATTTTTATTTTCAGCGGAAGTATCTTCACCAAAAAAGGTGAAATCTGACTGAATTCTGCCTATTTCAATTAAGTTTTTATTAAGAAATTACTGCAGGTCACTTAAAAGTCTTCCACTGCTCTGCTTAACCTTGTCCAGCAACTTCATAGCAACATCTTGTTTTCAGTTGCTTGTCACTGTTTGGGCTGGTATTTTCCATGCCAAGCATATGCCTCAGGTTTAATTTTTGGCAGTTGCCAGCTAAACCACTGTAGTAATTTTCAAGAACAAGGTTAAAAAAATATTTTGCCCATATTAAAAAATAATAATTTGGTCGCTTCATTCAGAAGTGTTGGTATCCCCATTACAGAAGGAATTTGAAATGCAACACCATCACTGGTCTACTTTCATCCATGCACCTTTTAAGCAGCAACTTGGAATTTGGCAGCATTGCTGCTGTGGTTTCACGGATGTGCATCCAAATGTAAAAAATGGTAAAAAACTAAAAATAATTTTTAAAAAATTAAAAATTATCTCAGTTTGCATGTAATTGGTTAATAGTCATTCGCTTTTGTCGTTTTGCTGAATTTTCCAGAGGCCAGCCCAAGCTGACAGAGCACACTCTGTGTTCAGGGGCACAGTCTGTGCCAAGGCAGGGGGACCACGAGTGCTCCTCCCTTCCTGGGAGATCTGGGTGCCTCTCCTGTGTGCATCACCTCCCTTTCTCCTGCTGCTGCTGAGAAAAGGAGGGTGAGTCACAAAGATGAAAGAGTTTGGGAGGAGGCCTGCAACCAGGGAGCAGAAAGTGAGAGGAAGGAGGAGATGAAGACAATAGAGTCAAAGGAGACAACTACTGCTACCAGTAATAATTCTCCTAGGACATTAGGGACAGAAATCAGTTGTGGAAGCAGTTCTGCATGACTAGGGGAAAATAAGATTATACATATTTACATAAAGAGATTCTGCTATGCTGTGGGAAAAGGTATGATATATTGGGTAAGGAGATTAATAAGGATCATAGAGATAAGATGGCAGAGGAAATAATTAAGAAAAAATAAGAGGGTGGATGTGCAGCTGAAGCAAGGGAAAATAGGAGATGAAAATAGAGTGTGAAGTGTGTAAGAAGGCAGGAGCCAAGGAATGGAGAGATGGATAAACAGTGTGGAAGAGAAAGACCTGGGAGTTACCTTAAAACAGCACAAAGGAGAAAGAGAAGGCACAAGCCAAGCAGAAGAAAGAGCATCGAGGGAAAGAAGGGGTGTGAGTACAGCCTGAACTCTGAGAATTGGGTGATCTTCTGAGTCAGACATAAATGCAAATTGTGATTTATCTGTAATGATATAGGAACAGGAATCAGGTATGACTAACATCTATAGCCACATTTTCTTTTCTAGTTAGAGATCTTTATCACATATTCTGGATCTCTTGAGCCAGAGCCCTGGAGTTAAGGTGACCGCATGTCATTATCTGTTTATTTTTCAGGCTTCCTCTCTCTGATTTTGTTAACAAACATTCAAGTGCCTAAAGTACAATATATGGCTTTTATTTAACCACAATAAAAAGTATTTCTGCAAAATACATATGAAAATGCTACAAGTAATTTTGAAATGATAGGTAGGGCTGCCAGCAGTGTCTCTCACTGGCAAAGCAAGGCCTCACATTCAGCTCGATGGCCTTTCACTGTGGGTGTTTGTCCTCTAAGAGGGCTTGCTCCATCCCCATTACATTGTGTGTAATTCATCACAGGGGTCAGCAGCACTGCCTTGGCAATTTTACCTCCCACCAGCCAGGAACACTGCCTGGAGATCCAGGAACAGAGGGTGGGAGAGGGCTGGATGCTACCCACAGGCAAAGCAGAGGTGGAGGTCACTGAGCAGCAGCCAGGGAGGGGAGTGGGAGATGTCCTGCCCCGTGGTACTGCTGGAGCTGCAGGGACACCAGTTCTACCCCTCCAGTGGCAAAACAGGGAAACATTGAAATTTGCCCCTACCATGGTGATTCAGCTTGCAAGCATTTGCCATTTATGTTAAAGAAATTCTAGGGTTTTTTTATATAAATGGCAAATGCTTGCCCACAAACAGTGTGTTCAGTCTGTCACATTTTCTGCAAGCTGAAGGCAAGCTTTGCAGAACTGAGCTTTACTTTCCTTTTGAGAATGAAAGCAGCACCACTGTCAGAAGATTGAGTTGTTGGTGTGTATCAGGTGATAGAAAAAATTACTCTGCACATGGTCTGACTTTTTTTTTAATATATACTTGGGATCTGCAAGTATTGATTTGCTGTCTATCTGTTTGTCATACTGATAACTTAAATCCACAAACTACACTTCTAATAACAACTCCTAGGGATAAGGTTGCTGTTACTGCTTGATTCCTCCTAAAGATTAAACAGAGCTAAAAGTTGGTACACTGACCTATTGCTTCTTGAGGCAGATCTCTGTTCAAATTCTGACCTACGTCCCAGCTAAAAATGTATTCAATCTTTTCTTGATTTGTAGTAGATACTTGTGTACATTACAAAATCGTCTCGCAATTTGGCAAATTAAGTTGTCTGTGGTTAGCTCTGGAATTGCAGAGATATTGCAGTGCACTGCAGCATTGCATAATGAGGTTCTTCAGACTTTCTTTACTCGAGTGAGTAACAGCAATTCTTATCTCTAGTGAGCATCAGATTCGTCCCGTTTTTGAGAAAAGAATTAGTATCAAATATACCATGGGCATGTTATGCCTTGTGGCTGCAATGTTGTTTCAATTAACTTCCCTGAATATACCACAATGAAAAGTGTCAGCTTTTTGCCTCAGAGGCCTATAATTAGATTAAATGAATACTGTTAATTATCTACTACCTTCTTTACACAAAACAGTATGTTTCCATAAATTAAAATGCTCGTAGAGGAAGGAGATTGTTGTTCTCTGCAATACATGTATACAGTGCTGGATTGTATCGGATGAAGTGTAGCACAGCTCTTTGTCTACAGCCCTTACTTTATAGGAGTTAAAACAAATTGCATCTGAAAAGTCCACAGACATCACACTATTTTAAAGCGTACATGTTGGTGTAAGGAGGTGATATTACTAAATGTTACTGCGCTCATGAAACAAATACACTTCTCTCTTTAACAGATGTTCTCTATAAAATTCTCTTAGAGAGATTAAATACAGCTTTGTTTGTGTACCTACAGTCACACCCTCAAGGACTATGTTATGTACAGGGAAAAAACTGCTTTTTCTAGCAGAGTGTACTTCTCCTTTCAGAAATTTTTTAAAAGTCCATTCTGTAGGAAACATTTGCAATTAACTTGGTTTCCAGGCCTGTGTATATTCCAGCTAGTGTGGACTGCAAATCTCCTCTGCCTGTTTTCCAGCATTACTAGATGCAAGCAGAAGTTCCTGACTGATCAATTCAGTCCCATCCTGGCATGCCTGATTTGGAAGTGCAGATTTTCAAATGGTGGTACATCACCTCTAGGGTAACATATCTGAAGCAGAAAGTACTCTTTTTGATTTGACAAAGTGTATCCCAATGTCCCTATTTCCATCAGAATAACTTCAGGCCTGAACATGCAATCCCTCCTCACCAGAAAATTACAATTAACTTTAGCAGAAGCCCTCATTCCGGCCTGCAGTATACTCTGCATATAAATGTGATCTGTACCCAGGATTGCTCTTGTGTTTCATTAAGGTCAAACCCTGAAAAGCTTTTGAATACTCAGTGTTCCTACATGGCATCACATTTTATTGTGATTTGTGCTCTGTATCTTTTCCTTTAAATGTTCATTAGCTCCGTGTATGAAAGTGTTCACTAAAATATCATTGTGCTGGTAATAATCTTAATATTGAGGAGTGAAGAGGGCTGTGTTGCAATATAAATGCTGCCCCGTTTCCTGCTCTCAGGGTGTAACAGGAGAAAGAAAGACCATCTTGATAGGCACTATCTGCTGAAGGAAAACTTTCACGGGAGCTGTGAATCGACTTTAACCTTTTAGTGGCTGCATTGTGAAGAAAATGTTTCAAGCTTCCTACCGAGAATTAAGCTTCTTTAATTTAAAGGATTCATAAATCCTAGTGGTCCTTATAATTACTGCTACAAATATCAGAAAACAGTTACAGAGGAACAAAGAAATGCAACTGGAAACATGGTTCAGTGGACTTGTACTTCCCTGAAAAGCTGATTATACTTTTGGCTGATTCAGTTTCTTTCAGAGGGAATTTACCCTTTCTGTCAGTTTGAGTCTGGTTGCACCAACGGCACAAAATCTATCTGGGGATGAGGAAATTGGCTCGGGGTCCTGTGTGTGTCAAACTGAAATTTGCCATCGAGCCCTAGATTTTGTCTTTTAGCCCCTGAGTGCCCTTTGTTTTGTCAGATTCAGAAGCCATTTTAACACTAGTTTAAAAATAGAGCCATTTCATTTGTGCATTTGCAGGTGCCTTGCCCAATTCCCTGCTTTCCCTGCATGACTTATCTTGTAGGATAAGCACTAATCAAAGGTCAAGGTTATTCTGAAGTATCCAACATAGGAGAGTTCTCTTTCTCGTAGATCCTTAAGCTGAACTTCGCACAATTACAACTGATACTGTGCTGAAAGGTAATTCAAACAAGGGAAAAGTACAAAATGACAAGCAGGAACCTTTGGCACTGTAAAATGTCCCTGGTGATCTGTACTTAGTGCTTCTTCAAAACGCAGAAGCCATTTTACCACTCAGAGCCATGGCAGAAGTGAATTATTTTTTTCCGAGTGGGGCTCTGTAAATTAGGGCTGCAGAGGCAGGCTTGGCACATCTGGCTCTCAGAAATGTGTCATGTACTTTACATCGGAAGATAATTTTCTCGCCTCTGTGACACAGAAGCCAGGAGCGGATTTTTCCTCCCCCCCCGTCTCCTCTGTCTGATTTTAAAATGTAACACAAGGTCATGAAAAGCTCCGACTGGGAGATACACCTTGCTACCCATTTTTTAAGGAAACCTGGAGACAAACCTGCTTGGTTTTGCTTTCTACGTGTGCTGCGGTGGGAGAAGATGCTTCTGCATCCACGGACGCGGGGCCGGGGGAGGAGAGCGCGGCGCAGCAGCGGGAGCCCCGCCGCCGCC
>WEIU01008504.1:545164-593990 GCA_013389925.1 Aegithalos caudatus
GCCCGGGGGCGCCGCGGGAGCCCGAGCGCAGCGCGGCGCCTCCATGAGCTCCTGAGCTCCCACCCTGCCCCGTCCTCCCCGCGGCAGCGGCTCCAGGTGCGCGGGTCCGAGCAGAGCCGGGACGCAGCTGGCTGCAATGGCGTCCAACATGGACCGAGAAATGATATTGGCTGATTTCCAGGTAAATTTCAAGCCGCCGCCACACAGCCGTGGCCTCTCGCTGCTTTTCTCTTTCTCCTCGTTGCTGTGCTGCTTGTTCTTTGTGGGGAGGTCCGGGGTGGTGGGTGTGAAGCCCACCCTCTGAAGCCTCCGCTCTCGCTTTCCTTCTTTTTTATTTGTCAGAAATGGGGATGGGGTGCCCTCTTCTCTCAAGGTGCGTGAACAAAATGTCTTCTTTAACTTAGAGAGTTTCAGTTTTAATTAATAAGAAAAAGCTTTTTCATCCGCTTTGCTTGCTCCTACCCTCTGCAATCACCCAGGCCCTGGGACAGCTGTGAGGCAGCTCACTTGGAAGAGACAAATGCCAGGGAGGATACAAAACTCACCAGTCCACATGATTTGTCACAGTGTTTGTAGTGAATCACTTGCTGGTGCTACAGATTAGTGCTGAACAGAGGTGTTTCCATTCCAGCATCAACACTAAACTTCATGGTTGCCTCAGCCTATGACTGTTGTGATGACGGTAAAACTCTTCCCACCCCATTCCAAACAACAGCGTGCTTGTGTAGAAGGGAGGAATATGCTCTCCAAAGTTGTTACTTACCTTTCCTTCTCTCTACAAAAGGGTTGTAATTTAACTTCAGACTTCTAAATCTTATCCTCAGAATAAAATATTTCTGTAAGTAAAAGTGATGTGTTTAGGAATGTATATTGCTTCTTAATATTGCTTGTTTTTACATTGTTTTTCTAAGACCAAGTGAAAAAGTAGCATTTGAAATAGCGGGGGGAGCCAAACACATCTGGGAAGGGAATCAGATAATATTTGAATATACTTTTTTAATATTTGCTTTTCAATCCATCAGGTTTTGTTTTTTTTTTTTTTTTTAAGCTCTGTCCATTTGCAGTGGTTGTTCTTACATGGATAGGCACCTGGATATTCTTGGATTCATTTGTAAAACTGCCATTTGTGCGTTCAGCTTCTTAAGAGACTGTTTTCCAGCTGTTAGCAGTGAAACTATTTCATTTAGTTAAAAAGAAAAAAAAAGTAATTCCTCCAATTCATTCAGTGTCTGTGATTCTTTGGAGCTACAGGTAGGGTGACTGTAGTGTGCACAGTAATTCCTGTGTATTATGTAATTAAGTAATTCCTTTGTTGCAAAAGGTAGCTGTTATCTGACTGATGTAACTCATGGAGTTCCCAGCTGATAACAGGGAACTGTCATCCCCTCCTGTCCCCTAATATCTTACACCTATACCCATTAAAATGCTTACCAAATGTTACTGTATTGATACTACTTTGTTGTGCTTGGAGATACTTTTGTGTATATAAGGGATGACATCCCAGTTTTAGGGCTGGGGTTTCACAAAGGAGTTTTTCCAGGAACAGCACACTGTGTGAAGGGAAACTGGGATCCCGATTCTGCATTGATACCAGTGGGAACAGATTCCTATGGCATCCCACATTATTACCTGAACTTACAATCAGGAATCCCAGATGATGAAATTAGTGACTGGTGAATGTAGGAGTATTTGTGTAGTAGAATTTTCAGTACAGATTTACACTTTGCAGGTTTTTATGCTATTTTGAAGTATCGTTGTGCTTGGATTTTGAAACCATTAATAAAAAAGTATAAGAGTAACTGCAGTGTTTGGTACCATGAAGACACAGTAAGTATCATTGCAAACTTGCAAGTGGGTGGTGCAGTCACAGAAACCACTTTTAGATCAAGGGTGGATGACATAATGTGTTTGAACCTAGGAAATATTTTATCATACACCAATCCTTACTTTAAAAGAACCCAAACATTTTCCTCTTGTATTTCAGCAGACAGCTTTGTTTTTCATTGTATTTCTTTTAAAGGTAACATCAAGTGTCTACCTGATTTTGAAATACTTAACTGTTAATTTTCATGCTGTTAAAGCTCCATATTAGTAAAGGACAATGTCAGTCATTATTAGGCCTTGTACCTTTAGACTGTTACAAAACAGTAAAGGTTTTTGGGTCTTTTAAATACTTGTTGGAATTTGCAGCTCATTCACTAAGAATTTAAAATGGAGAATAAAACATTATGTGCAAATTAATTCTGCATGATGTTCCCTTTTATATTTTCTGTACATTTTAATTAATAAATATATTTCTCAACAGTTCTGCTGCCATCTTCCATGTTTATGTGAGGTGTCTTGTTGAAGAATGTTGCACACAGTGAAAAAATTTCAAAAGCAATTCTGTGTAGTTTTGTTCATCTAATCTTTGGTGAATTAAATTGAGAGGGGAAACTTTCATCACATTTTACCCTCACCTTTCCTGAGTTATCTTTAAGGAGGATAGAGTAGTGGACTTTGAACTTCTGAAACTTGAAAGGGTTTTCTCTCCAATTAAAAAAAAAAAATAATTTGTGCTGATGCTTGATGCTTTTGTGAAGCTTTCATGGATTTATTTTGTATCTTCTAGAGTTATTAGGGTTTTGCTTTGGGTTTCAGCTAGAACAGGAACTTGTATTGCATTTGTTTTTTTCTTTTTAGCTCTGATTGGAGTAACAGGTTACTTCTGTATTTGGAGGTACTAAACAATTACCTTTAAAAAAGTATTTTGCATATATTCATATATACATATACACAAACCCATGGAATTTTATGAAATACTTTAAGTATAGAGTAAGGCACAGTGAGTGATCTACTAAAGTATTTTTGTGTAATGTCTCCAAACAATTTAAGCCTGTTCTGTGTGGTTTATAATTATTTTCTTTTCCTCTCCTTTTTAATGAGGCTACTGTGTGCTACCCAGGGAACACAAAATACGTATTCATGCATGTGGGCTGTATAAGCAACCTGCCTAACTTTTCCTTCTTAGGCCCACACTTAGGAAAGATTATGCAGAAGCTTTGCTTTGTACATGAGTAGTCTGATTGTTTTCAGTGGAAGGAGCTGATGTGGATGGAGTTCAGCACACAAACAAGTTTTAGCTTTTTTACTAAATGCAATTCAGAACTTCTCCACAAAGTGTCATTGGCATAAAGGAAAAACTCCACAGGAAAACACACAACAGCTTGTGTTAGTAGCATAAATTCTTCAAAAAGGTAGCTGCATGTGAATTGGTAAGAGTGATGCTGCAGCATACTTCACATACTGGGGGAAAGAAGGGCATCTCCTTTCTACCAATTTTGTTGTGTTTAACTGCAAAGTGATCTTCCATCTTCAGTGGGATACCCAGGTGCTCACATGGTACAAATACACTCATGCTCTCTTGTAGTTTGGGGGTCTACTTTTCACTATAAAGAAAACAGATTTTTTCTTCCTTTTTAAATTGTAAAATTTAGTTGCATAGAGCTTCATTTACTTAGCATAGATTGGTCTTCATTCCCAAATTTAACTTTGAGTATTGGCAGAAGTGTCAGATATTGATGTTTTTGCACACTAGCACTTTCGCTTTTGTTTTTACAGCTTCACTTAGGATTGGAACTAAAATTGCAAGTCCTTGTAAGTTACGTCCATCTGTAGGATCCCTTTATTCGTGCTCTGTGCTTGTACTCACAACAATCCTAAATGTGGAGGGGGCCTAAGGGTTGCAGTATTGTGGGAGTTGCCAGCTCCTGTGTGTCCATATACTACAAGAATATCTGGCACACTGGAGCTTCAGGAGGAAATTTTTCAAAGAATTCACATTTTTCATTGACCAAATAAATAAGTAGCTCAGGATTTGGTCAGGGTGGGAGGATTTCAGAGTGAAATGACAGAACTCAAAAATCCTTGCTTTCATGGAGACAACAGATTTCTGTTAGTTTTATTCTGCCCTCTTTCATCTGTGTTCATTGTGAAACCAAGGTATGTGCTTTTTTTTACTTTTCAATTTTTTTTTAAACTAGATAATAGACAACTTTTGTGTGATTCACACACTTGTGCATAAAAATGTCTTTTTTTAAAAAACTTCAACTTTGTGTCAATCTCTCATAAAAACAGGTTTGTGGGAGGAGCAAGGTGGAATTGGGAAGGAAGAACCTCATTGCCATCATTTGCAGCAAAGTGAAAAAGCATCCTAAATGACTCTGTTTTAAATTATAAAATTGACCATGACAATGATACATCAGTATATTATTTTTCATTTTGTTTTTGAAGATTTAATTGTAATTCAATCTACTTGTTTCCTTCTGGAATGGTGAAAACTTAAGAAACTGGAGAATCATTTCACCTGGAGATTAACACAGTGCTGTTAAATAACTGACAAGATAAAGTTGTTGGTTTGGTTTGGGTATTTGTTTTTTTTTTTTGTTCCTGTCTGCTTCAACCCTGTGGAAGATTATCTCAGTTGTGAATAGTTTTCACTGTCCAACAGTCTGTGTGCAGAATTTACATTTGTATTCTTTTTTTTTTTTTTAAAGGTGCTAAAAGAGCTTTGCTCTTTCTGTGTTTGTTGTTGGCATGGTGGCTCAGGTTTTCTGTCATTTTAAGTTATTGCCAGTATAAAGATTTGATGGGTGCAAAAGGTAGGCAGATACAGGAGTAGCTTCAAGTCAGTACCCTTGATTCTGACCCTGGGCTGTGACTTAGGGTGGGGGCTGGAAGGTGTTTCAAACATTTCTGGAAGGATAAACCACTCACTGTGGGTTCTGAACAAATCTCAGAGTTGGTGTCCTTAATATTGATTTCTGAAAGAAGAAGACATGTTTTGTCATTAAGGTACTGGGGCAGAAAGGGCTGTTCTTGCTTTCTTTGTAGGCTTTCCGTGGAGTGTTGGAGAATTTGGAGCAAGGTCCTTAACAAAAGGTAGTTGCTGAAGAGAGTTCCAATCAAAGTTTAAACATAAGCTGGAGGATACTTTCCAAAGATTTAAAGGAGGCCTACATTTTCATCAGAAGGTCTTCCTAAATGTCTGGGTGTACATTTGTTCTGTCTGAGCTTAAACCTCAATCTTACTCAAACCAGACCTCTCTTTTGTGTGGCCTCTCTGTGCAATGTACAGTGCAATGTGTGCTGAACTAAGCCCTGCAGCTCTCCACAGTAGCTGGAAGGAAATCCAGTGCTCTCAAGATTGGAAATGAGGGTTTGGGATGGACAGGTTTGTTTAATCATCCCCTCCTGCTGGGTATCTTTAGTTAAAAGTGGGCTCTGCTGGGTTTCTAATAGTCAGGTGCCCAGATGCTCAGCACTGCTTCACCTGACCTGTTTTAGTGGATATAGGTTACCGTATCTTTAGTTAAGTTTTAAAGTAGCTAATAGGACTGTTTTTCAGTAAAAAAGAGGCCTTTAGGACACTGTAGGATGTTGAAGTTCATGCTTGTGAGGCCTCTTAATGTGCATTTTGACTAGAATTCTTTTTAATCCTTGTTGGATTGGATCACATTATAATTTTGTGCATTGCACAGTCAGTAGCACCTTTGGAACTGGTAGTTGGACCTCTTGGTCTGGAACACAATTGGTTTTGTTTGCTGTAAATGACCCTAGGGCCAAGAGACACGATAAAAACATACTGCATGGTTAGTGTGTTCTGGCTTGGTTATTGCCATTTTCATTGTCTCCTACCAATCACTTCTGCCATCACTTCTATTAACTTATTCTTTGTGGGGTTTTGGGGTTTCATTTCTTTAAGTATGTTTAGGCTCTCTTGTCATCCTAAAGTTCAGATTCATCAGAACAAGGCTGATTTGATTTACTGGCCTTTAAACTGAAGGTGAAGTGGGTTCCAGTCACAAATTAGAAGCTGGAATAAGAGTGGTATCCATTCAGAAACATAACTTGGGATATTCCCATTGATGGAAAAGCCAGTTAATTTCTCTGATGCAAGGGCAGATAGTTAATTAGAAATACTAACTGACATTTATAGAGAAGAAAAAGGCTACTATGGCTGATTCGTGTGCATTACACCCCTGCTGTAGGAACCTAAATAATTTACCACTGGAGCACCAATTTGTCTTTAGAAAGAGGTTTATTCTGTTTTTTCATTCAATTACCTTGAAAAGACTCTTTACATCATAGTAATCATGTCACCATTTCCATCAGCCCATTCATATAGGTATTTGGGTTAGTAGGTCACTGAAACAGATTGAGAGGTGGTAGCTGTAGGATCCTTTTTCAAATGCCATGACAACCAATACTAATTATAATATTGAAATTATTAGTTATATGTACTCCTAAAGGCTAGGAATGGGCTTTCATTGAAAGATACTGTGAAAATTATTTGTCATATTGAAAATACCACATGGCTAATATATCTAGGTAAGCAAGGATAATTTACAGTAAACTTTACGCTTACTGAGTTCATATTTTTGTGTGGAAGGAGGTGTGGGAGAGGATGAGCATTTAAATCATTTGCTACATGTCTTAAAGGGGCCTTGAGAATCTTCCACCTTGAGAATATTGTGTTGGAGCTGGAACACCTGAAAGGGTAAAGTTTTCCTCTGTATTTGGGCAGTTCTTATGATTCAGTTGCCACTGCAAGCCTGGTTTTCACACACTTCCATACTAGAAGCAAAAGGTAGCCTTTTTTCCTATCCTTTGATAGGATTTCATATTTTTCTAGTCAGTGAATAAATTTGTGCATATGTGAGGCAGCTATTGGATGAGTCTTTTCCCTTAACTACTGTAGGAACTAGAATAAAAGGCCTGGGGAAGTACTTAACATTTTACTTGTCCCTCATTATTTGGATGAAAGGAAATGACATGCTTACTGGCTGGATTGATACCTACTAATTAAGCCCATTTTTTAGAGTTGACTAGTTAATGTGCAATTGTAAAAAGAAACTGCTCAAAGAGGAAATCAAAGCCCTCATGTGTGCATGACATGTTGTTTGGTCTATCGAAATAGTCATCCACTGATCCTCTATGTCTGACTGGTTGAGCAGGTCTTTGTTCCACAGCAGTAGGTAATGCTTTCAAAAGATAATTCATTAAAGCTGAAGTTCTTAAGAGACATTTTGAAACTGGAACAGAGTACGTTAGCCCTTGGGTTATTTTATATAGGTTTCATTTTTTATCTATTGCTGGAAACATTTTGTAAAAGCAAGAGCACTGAAACTGAGTCACTTCTATAATTTTTTTTTTCTAAAGGTCAGGTTGTTTATGTGAGCAAATACCAAAGGTGCCATATCAGCTCAGATCGAAGACCCAGCTGGCCTAATGTCTCTTCTACAGCAGTGGCTGGTCCTTAGGAAAAAGCTGAAAGAAACAAAATGTGAATGGATTTGCTTCATCCTGGTTTCTGGAAGTCAGCACTTTGAAAGCTTGATGATGGGGTTTGTTGTAGAACTTTGGAAATAAGCTGTGTCAGCTTGAGTTAGTCTTGTGTTCTTCAACTGACTGAGTTCTTGAGAGACATTTGGGTAGTTTTGTCATATGTAAGTTTGCTCTATAGAAGCTGTGCTCACTTTTCCTCAGTGTGTCGTATACATGTACATACTAAGCCTATTCTATATACTTTATTGGAATTTCTGCTGTTTCTTATTAGTACAGAAGTCAAATTTGAACTGTAGAAATCTTAACCCCTTCTGGTTTGCACCACAAAAATGTCTTGTTAGCACTTTGGGAAAGTGGTGTTGATTTCACCTTTAATCAAGACTGATTTGAAGAGGAGTCTGCTGTGAAAAACTTGTATTTAAGATCCTTTAAAGTTTTGGAGACTCTCACAAATTTAGTGGTTTGTTCTATGTGTCTCTGCTGGCATTTTAGGATGAGAATGCTTTCTGTACAGATGAACTGTGTTACAGGGTCATCCCAAAGTTCCTCAGCAGTGGGTATCAGTGCACAGAATTCATGTAGTTTTTCTGATATGCCCCTGCCTTCTTTGAATACTTCTCCACTGTTTTCTTCCTTTGGTCCTACTGACTTACTGTCAGGCTTTCTTGTCCTGATGCTTTTAAAAGCTTGTATAATTTTAATGTCTCCAGAAAACTGTTTTGTTTTTTTCTTTTTAGCCCTTGTTGGCCCGTGCTATTGGTATGACCTTTGCTTGGAGTTTGAATGTGCTTCTGTTTCCCTGCTCTGGATGCCTGTTGGTTTTGGCTGGGGTAGAGTTAATTTTCTTCCCAGTGGCTGTTATGGGGCTCTGCTTTGGATTTGTGCTGAACACAGAGTTGATAATAAGGAGATGTTTTTGTTATTGCTGAGCAGGGTTTGCACAGAGCCAAGGTCTTTTCTGCTTCTTCTGCTACACTGGAGAGGGCTGGGGGTGCACAGGAAACTGGGAGGAGACAGCTGGGACAGGGGACCCAAGCTGACCAAAGGGATTTTCCAGGCTATGTGACACCATGCTTGGTGTATAAAGTGGGGGGAGAAAAGAGGAAGAGAGGATCTTCAGAGTGATGGTGTTTGTCTTCCCAAGTAACCACTGCTTGTGGTGGGAGCCCACTGTCCTGGAGGTGGCTGAACACCTGACTGCCCATGGGGAGCAGGGAATTATTTCCTTGTTTTGCTTTGCTTGTGTGGGTGGCTTTTGCTTTCCCTATTAAACTGTCTTTACCTCAAACTGTGAATTTTCCAGCTTTTACCCTTCTGATTTTCTCCCTGGTCCCACTGCTGGGGCAGTGAGTGAGCAGTTCCATGGGGCTTGGCTGCTGGCTGGAGTTAAACAATGCCAGTGTCTTTTCCAGGTTTTGAAGAATATATCTGTTCCTTGCTGCCCTGTTCTTCACAAAAAATTAAGAAGAGTGTTTGTGGAATGCTGACTAAAATATTCTTTTGAGTGGATTAGTACTCTTTGTGTGCTTATCTAGGAAGTTGCTTTTATTTATTCTTGAGTTGTTTTTAAAGTTCTGCTGCTTTTGAGACAATGGGGAGAAAGGAGATTGAGTGCAAATGTGCAGCACAAGCATTTGTTTGACCCATACAATTATTTTCTTTTTTCAATCAACTTTTCTTATGTGATACTGTAAGGGCAAAATGATTCAGGAAACCTTGGGGTTTTGCCTTCACTGACATACTTAATAAAAGTATTAAACAAACACAGAAACTTTGGGATAATCCTAACTAAACCATTTTTGTACTTGTTGGGTAAAGGCTGTCTTCAGTCCTCAGGAAAGACAAATGGGTTTGGTGGCATAGAGTACTAATTAATGGGTACTTTTGGTTTGTTTTTTAATTCAGTTTGACCACTGCTCTTTGTATGTAATGTGTGTGGCTTAAGCACTGCAGTGTGAGCATGGGGCTTGGGAGGCTTGAGTTCATGTCTTGGCTCAGCTCGTGGGCTTCCTAGGGATCTGCCTTCATGGTATTCTGGAATCAGAGTTTGCTCCAGAGTCTTGAGAGAGTTCACAGTCTGCTGGAATCCATTTGAAAGTGGTTAGTGTGGTGCTGAGTTAGTTAGTTCTGCTGAGAAGTGGTTAGAGCTTCATGCTACCAGTTTAGACTTTGTCCCCAGCTTGCTTTGTTTGGAAGGCTTGCAGTCATCTCAGAGCATGGGCAAAGTTCACTCCTGTCTGCTTGGTAGCTATAGGTTGAAATGTCTTCTGTGACCTTCAGAAATATTATTTTTTTCTTCTCCCCCCCTTCCTTCCCCCCCCTCCCTTTGCTTAAGGGGATGCTCAAATAGTAGAATGATGAAACTTGTAAATAGTTGGGTGTGGGAGTTGAAATGCATTGGGCAAACTTTATCCTGGCATATTTGCCTAAAACCCTTTCTTGATTTCTGATGCTGGTAAGTAAATTAGCTTGTTTTTACTAAACGAACAGCTGGTGAATCTGCTTAATTTTTACCAGATGGTCTTTTGAGTTATGTAAAAACAGAGAAGCATTCTTATCTCTTCAGTTAGATGCTTGCAGGAGGTGACCTTTCAGTCTGCATCTTGGTCGATATGCCTGGATGTTGTTTTTTAAGTGTTTGTCTGAAACAGAAGTAAAAGTTAATTTAATAACCACGGATGACTCATTTTAAGAACAGTCTCGATACAGCAGTAGGGTTGTTGAAAGGTTAGAAGGAGCAGGGATGCCACAGAGGGGTGTAGCTGATGAAGTCTGTGGAGGTGATCCTGAGACAGGTGGGACTTTGGGATGTGAAGAACTGAGGTACCAAAAAATCCCAGTTGTGAGTGTCTGAATGTGCTGCATCTCTTGATAGCCCAGAAGGGAGCTACACAGGCATCTTAAATTTGATATTACTGTACTAAAGCCTTTACTTGCTTGGCTGGGCATATTGGCTTAACTTTACCTGTTCTGGGGGAAGAAGTGTTACACTTTGTTTCAGTAGCTTTGAAGTAATCACCAGTGCAACAGTGTATGTGTGAATTTAAAGAAAATTTTCTGATTTAGTGGGTGAATTAGTGTCCTAAATCTTTCTGGGTTTGAGTGGACTTCTAGCAGATACAATCTGGAGCTAGCCTTGGTTCTTTATAGACTTGATAATTATCCTTGATTATTGAGCCATTCTCCTCATAATAGATGGGAAAAGGAAGCGAAGTGCTGTGTTTGACTCTAGAAAGAGGAAACTCAGGATCTGATTGCTTAAAAATCTTGCATCCAGAAACCTGATTTTTGTTAGGAATGCTTGGAAAGGGAATTAAGGATGTTTCTGGAAGTAGTAGTAGCCAGATAGCAGGCTGCACCAGTGTTCTGGGAGTCTGAGAGAGGCTGTTCTTTCTCATTGTACAGGTGAGACCACTGCTGCCAGGAGTGCTGTGTTCACTATCAGTCACTCCATTGAGAAAGCAGAGCAAGCAAGTCCAGTGAAGGGTTACCTAGGAAGGGAGGAGGCTGGAGCATGTTTGTGTGAAAGGTGATGTTAAGGGAGCTGGCTTTGTGTAGCCTGGGAGAGAAGGCTGCAGGAGGATCTAGTTGCTGTCTCAGTTGTACAGTGGGTGATAACAGACAACACAGAATCAAATTTCCCTCTGAGTTGGAGTCTGAGGGTGAGAGGCAATGGATATAGGTTACAGCTTGGGAAATTATAATTAAATATAAGGAAAAACAATTCTCAGTGAAGGTGGTAAAGCACTGGAACAAACTGCCCAGAGAGGCTGTAGACTCCCTGTCTTTGGAGATATGCAAAACCTGGTAGGAAGTTTAAGTGTTTGTGAACTGCCTGGTTGTAATTAAAGAGGTGAATAAAACAATAAGGTAAATCTTGGTTCTATTACAGAGGAAATATGCAAGGAGATAAATAATATAATTAGCTGTATCTCAGTTGCTACTCAGTACAGCTGTGAGTGGTTTGCTGTTTTCAAGCTGGTGATCTGGGTAATTCAGCTGTCCTCCTGAGCAGGTTTGTGGGCTGGACTCAAAGAGTTTTCCTTGCTCTTAGTCTCTCTCAACTTTTCAAGGCTAAGTTACCCAAGGGATAGTGAATTGATTTTTAACAATATATGTTCTTTGCCAGCATTTCTTCTTATGTCTCTTGAAAACCTCATATATCTTTATGGAACAGAGTTAACTCTAGTTGCCATGTTCTATCTAGTGATAAAAAATTATTTGGTGCTTTCAAAAGTAAACACTTCCTAGGGTGCTGTCTGGGCACCTGCAGGTGTGTTAATGCTGACTTCCTGAGCTATTGTGGGAGATCCCAGAGGGTGAAAGCTTTATTTCCTAGGTAATCCTATTGAATGTTTTGGTGCCTTCATGCAGTTGTTTCTTTGGGCATGGTAGCTCTGGATAAACATTGAAATGATGGACTGAGCTCCTGACTGTTACAGGAACGAGTGGTAGCCAGTGTAATTCACAGCTGTCTGTCTGCCTGGTTTTAATGGGCCTGAACCTGTTGTACAAAATGTTCAAGGACTAGTTTGGGTTAGCTTAGAGATACGGTCCCTTTTTGGAGGAAATGCAGCTACTGTTAGTAGCCAAAGGAAAGATGGAATTGTTCAAAAGGAACCTTGGGATTTAGTCCTCCACATCCAGCTACTGCTGTTAGGCCAAGTGTGGCCTTTTGGGTACTTTGCCTGCCGCATTTTGCCTTGGTGAGAAGGGGAGTGGTGCCACAGGTGAGAGACACCCTGCCTTGCTGCCAAATGCCATTTGCTGCCAGCTCCTGTGCAGCAGCTGCAGCCCCTGCCTGGCTGGGTGTGAGTCCCAGTTCCCCGTGCTGCAGGAACAGCCCGGCTCTGTGCTGGGAGCAGCACTTGGCCCTTCCAGCTCTGCCATGGAACAACTGCCTGGATCCCTGCAGCAGGTGCTGGGGGAGCAGCTGCTGCCAGATGGGGAAGGCAGCTGCTTCCCTGGGCTGTGGAGGTGGGCTGGAGCCTGTGCTGTTGGGGTGGGGTGTCACAGAGGGTCCCAAAAGCCAGATCCAGCTGTTACAGCTGCTGGGGTCAGACCACCCTGCAAGGGATTTAGAAGAGCCAGTCTGTCATCCTGCATTACAGATTTCTGGAAGCAGCTCCTAGGTCTGTCTCAAATGCCTTGGGAGTCTGTCTGCCCTAACAACTCCTTTCCTATTGAATTGTTTCCTCAGTGGCTACTTTGCTTCTTTTATTAAGGTTAATGTTACTTTGTGAGGATAGAACCTCTCATGGTTACTTGTGAAACATTCCAAGGGTAAGGTCTCCCTCACTGTGGGGATATGAAGCTACCTGGAAAAAAAATTTGGAGGACACTTCAATTTTATCATGTGAAAATTTCAGTCTGCCTGGTGGAAACACTTATCTCCCCTGGAAAAGCAGGATGCTAAGAAAGTTGTTTTAACATTCAGTAACTTTATCTTGAGAATCTGATTATGTATTCAGCACACAACAATAGTTTTCTCATCTTCGCATTCGTTTTCCTCTTGTGTGGTCTGGAAAGGCACAGAAGTGACTGCAGAGTCTCTGGAGCTGCTGTGAAGGCTGAAAATGATATCCTAGATTTACAGGAAATTCAGAGAGGAGGAGGAACTTGTTCTACCTTTTCTTCTCCTTTGTCCTCAAAAAAAAAAAAGTCTTTGGCTTCTTTCTGATGTGTAAAGGTTTATAAATCTGTGAACCCTCAAGGTTTTACCTTTTCTGTGGTGGTTTGTTTCTTTCATCTTTTGATAGCTTAGAGGATGTACTGGTTGTTCACTGAAACAAGATTTAGTAGTATTCAGGTAGGAATTTTCTTCTAAAATATTTAATGCCTTCTGTTAAGCAGGTCTCTCATGAAAATAAAGCTGAATAAAAATCTGTGAATAATAAAAAAAGTCTCCTCAGCCCCTCACTTGACTTGCTCAGTAACAGATGTATTTTTGCATCTTTAGAGCTCATCTGCTGTGCTATATTTTGAAGGGTTTTTTCACTTCTGTCTCTGAACAAATTGAACTTTCTTTTTCCTATTAAATTTCTGTTTGTTTGTTTCTTGCTTGGGTAGAATAAAAGGAATAAACATGAGGAAAAAATCTTTATGTATTGTAAATAATTAAACCCAGCGAATTCTCATCTGCCTTTTTAGATAAGCGAGGCATAGAGCCCCTAAGGTGCCAGGTGTCCCTTGGACTTGTAGCAATGAAACTATTCCAAATATTATAAAAATACATCCAGGTAATATGTGAAGTAGTCCATTAAAAGAAGCTCTTACAAATATTCCAGCCACAGGAAAACCTTAAATCAACCCTTGCAATTAGGGATGAGAGGCAAACCCATGAGGAACCAGACTTGGTTAATTCTGTTGCTCACAGAACCTGCTGGTTTCCTGCATGTGTTTCCCTAAAGAAAACACAGGCAGGAGCAGGCCAGGTTGTTCTGGGACTAATCTGTCACTCCAGAGCCTTTGACATCACTTGCCACTGAGGGACTGCCTGTCTTGTGTGCTTAATTTCTTAGGGAAAATCAAAGACATGCAAACCAGATGATTTTCTTTAATTTAGCTTGCATGACGTGGTGCAGGTACAAGGAAGCAGCTTTAATTTTTGGTTGCTGGGGATTTTTGGTCTCACTGATGACTTGATACCAGGATTTGTATGTTGTTGTGTGTGGTGCTTGAATGTTGAAATAGTGGAATCTAATAAGGTTCTAAGTAATCTGAATTTGCTGCAACTCTGACATTAACAGTGTGTTGAGGAAGATCTGGGAGTGCCTGTTTTATGGTTACATTGATAAGTAGCACTCATTTTTCCTGTTGCAGTTCTGAAATGTTTGTTTTCTGTTTTATTGACAGCGAGCAAAAATGGCCCATCTGGAAAGTGAAATCTTAGTTTAAGAACTCCTCAAAATCAGATATTAAAAAGGACTTTAAAAATGGTGTAAAGATTTTAACCAAAACTGCTTGTCTTGGCTATTAGGAATTCTGATGATTTTTGTTTTCAGCTGGTGTTTACCTGTTCATTCTTGTTATCCAGTGACTCTGCATTGCTAAGTGACCAAGAGCAGGCTTCTGTTTTACATTGTAAATCACCAGAAAGGTGATTCAGGAAGGATGCAGACACACAGGTGAATTAACTGTTTAATTACTCTGCCCTCACTGTGATGAGTTAACTCCTTTCACTGTGTGCTCTGATGGAAGGATAAGCTAATTTTGTTTAGTTTCTATCAAAATGAGAGTACACCAAAGTAAACTGAATTGATTTGCAGTTAGTATTGGCTAGGAGAGGACAGTGGTAAGTCGGCAGAGCTGCAGGAATGATAAAAAGAGGGGACAACTGAAACCTCAATTGTAGGTAGCACCTCCTCAACTTCATCTGCACAGCCCAGGGGTGAAAAATACACATTGGTGGTCAAGTTCTTACTGTAGGTTGGAACACGAAGTAGTTCTTAAAAGGTCATGCAGATTTTGCAGGACTGACAAACAAGAAATAGGAACTCTTTCTGTAATGACCAGATGAAGTGTATTTCACTTGAATGTAAACAGAATCTCAGACTGTCCCTTCTGCAGAGGCTTTTCTCCAAGCAGGATTTTTGCAGCAGATCTGTTGACATCAGTTCCAGTAGCAGGTTGATGGCTGTGTGTACCATCATGTGATTTCAGAAATTACAAGCTCAAGCCCTGTACTTTGCAAACCTACCTGGCATAAGTGTATATACATGTGTAAGCATTTGCTGGAGATTGTGTTGAAGTGTTGTCCCATTTTTAACTTCAGAAATAACTGCAAGAAATAATGGAAAAGAAGGCAAAACTATGCTTCTGAAGAGGAAAGTGATGTTTTTTCAGCACTCCAAATGTGAAGTGGGTGAAATTCAGCATTAACACAGCATGCTCTGAAGTGGGAGAAATTTTGTCTTGTTGCAGAGAGGATCGATGTGGTCATGAGAGCACTGTGTAGCAGCAGAAACTGCTGCCTCTTCTCTGCAGGCAAAATTCTCCATAATTTCATCTTGTGGTCCTTCAGACTGGCCTGTTTTGTGTTGACATACTGCATGTAGTGCTTTGTAAGTGTGGAATTTTTCAGGGTTGAATTTAGGAAGAGAGATTTGGCCTTGAATTTCTCCGTGAATTCTTTTTTTTTAATGTTTTCATGGTTGTAAATTTCCCAGAACATGGGAAATACATGACCTGATGGCTTTTTATGTCTTGGAAGGAAAAAAGTCTCTGCTTAGCCTCCTTCTTTTACAATGTAAAGGGAATCAGGAAAATTGATCTGCTTGCTGCTGCTATCTAGCTCTTATTATTACTGTTTAAAGGTTTGTTTTTTTTAAAATTTTTTTTTATGCCGTTTTATATACCACAGTTTTATATAACTGTATGGTAGAGCAGGAGGAACACAATCATGTTTCAGATCTTGTAAAAGTCTGAACTGCTCTTATGTGTTTGAATACAGAGCAGAGCTTTGGTTAGGAAGAAAAATAAATTCCAGAAAGGAACTTAACTGTTTCATGTTTTCTCATCTGGTAAAATATATCTGATATGCTTCAATATGAATGGTAGCAAATATGTGGCAGAATGACTAGCAGTGCTCTGCCTGCTGAGGTTGAATAGTTGAAAAGGTCTGGGTATCAAAAAAGAGGCAGCAGTTGCTGCATCTCAGCTTTTGCTAAGTAGAGGTGCTCTTGTGTTTGGAATTAAGCTCAGTTCAAAATACGGTTTTATGAGGGTTAACATTACCTTAAAAATGCCATTGTTAGATTTCTTGAACTAGGTAAAGCCTGAGTACAAGGCTAGAACTTCCAAGTTTTTTGTGCTCCCTTTTAAAGTAGTATGAGTGCTTCATAGTTTTGAAGGTAGAATTCTCAAAACACCTTTATGGGACAGCACTATTGTCCTAATTTTACAAATAACTACTTGGTCTTGCTTCCCTAGGTGGCTTGCTCAAGGTTACACCAGAATCCTCTGCTGGAACAGGGAATTATATCTAAATGTTTGATGTTTGAAATTTGAAGTCTGATTTCTGGATTACCCTTTCATAACAGAAAGGGAAAACCAATACTTTTCCTGTCATCCTGCTGAAATTAATTGAATTACAAGTACTAATACCATGATTTTGATCAATGCTTTTAATTCTGTTTACTGCTTCTTTTTATTTTTAGGCATGTACTGGTATTGAAAATATTGATGAAGCTATAACGTTGCTTGAACAAAATAACTGGGATTTAGTGGTAAGTATTCTAAGAAAATGACTTCATAGATCAACCCCATGTAACAGTGACATGGCATCTTGCTGAGACAGCTGGTAGCTTTATTTCAAGTTTGGGGATGTCTCGTGGCTGGGACAAACAGGTTGTTATGTGCAGACTGTTTCTGGTCTATTGAAGCCTCATCTCCAAATAAATGTGACCCTGAGCTGTACAAACCCTGCTCTGCCCTGATTGTCTTCTGTGTTTTTTTTTAATTTCTTTCTTATCCTCTAAAGCCATGTTTCATATTGTGCTTAGTGTCCTTTTGGCTTCATTTTGTAAGAAGTATTATGGAGGGTAGCGTTTTTAGAAGACCTGTGTATACACACGTGGGTTTTTGAGGATTTATGTTCCTGTGGAAGAAATGAAAGGTAAAACAACTTCTCCAAATTTTCATGTGCTTTTAATTTAAAATTAGGATTGTTGCTCTTCAAATGTTGGTGGTTGTGCAGAATGATTAAAGCCATAACTTTAATTAGATTTGGTGCTCTCCAGACACCATTAAATACAAACAAAAACCCCAACAAACACTCATCCTAAAGAAACCTCTCATCTATTTTGCAGCAAGGTTCAATGTGCTGACAAATAGGAGGAAGCCAGTAAAACCAAGCAAATTAGTCTTAGGTGTTTTAAGACTCTTTATAGAATTAGTAAATAAAGAAACTGTTAATCTAGTTTCTTAAGGTTAAGAAGTGTGAACTACAACAAACTTAATTAAAAAATGAGTAATTTTCCTTTAAACTGTAAAGCTGTAAAATTTGATTTCGTCCTTTTTTCTTTTCCCAATGAATGACCTTTGGGCCAGTCCAAAATATCAGGAAGTTGTTATAAAAAATAGTTTGATTTCCAAAATGGGCTATGGATATAGTTTTAACTGTAACCTCTTGTAAAAAACCAGTACAAACTCCCCACACTTAAAAGTACGTGTTAAAATGAACTCAGAGTCTTTATTTTGTAACATGTCAAGGTATAAGCAAGAGTGAGATGCCAGTGAGCAAAAGGGAGTGTCTGTCATCAGTGGCTTCAAACACAAAAACCCAGGTGTGTGTTGAGTGATGGAGTTAAAACATCCTTTGTCATAGTAGTTTGTAGTGACATGGCATGAGCTCTTTTGAAAGTTCAAGTGTTTATTGGAAGGCAAGGAGTAGCCTTATGCATTCTTTTCAGGTTGGGAAGTTCCCAATATAATCCATTAGATCTGCTGGATGTGGTTTTGGAGGATTTGTAAATTGTGTGCTTTACAATAAATGCTCAGCAGGTTGGGTTGAATGGGAGAACTGCCATGAAAAATGGTCAGGACATGTAAGTCTTCTGAGACTCCAGAATGAGCAGAAAGCAGAGAGAAATTTCTAAAGCTATGAGAACACCTTTAAATACTTAATTTTATTACTAGATGATCTAGAAGTAGAATATAGAGAGGAAAGAAGTAATAACCCAAATGTGCAAGCTTAAAAAAAGGCATAAGGAAAGTAAAAAGGGTAAAAAATGAGTAATGCAGGAGGTACTTGAGGAAGGTACACAGTTTTTGAAACTAGGCAGAAGATGAATGAGAGGAATGTCTATGAAAAGGAAATGGTAAGTTGTAGAATTAAAAAAACAATATTGAGCAGACTGTAAGTGAAGGAGGTGCCCTAAGGGTCTGTCGTTAATAGGACACTGTCTCATTTTTATTAAAAGCAGTCTTCTTGTTAAAAAGGGAGTGGGAATGAAAGCCAAATCCTGCTAATCTAACAAGGAGGTAGAAACAGAAGAATGAAGGAAGAGAAGATTGAAGAAAAGGAGTTCCTGGGGTGAGACAGAATCAAGTATCTCTGGTAGGCAAGGCTTTTAGCATTTGGAAAGAACTTAAGGAGAGGCTCATGACTTAGGAGAAATATAGCATTTTTTGTTTTGGAATTAAAAGTGCATGATCCATGTGTGGTGGTTTGGTGTGTGTGTTGTGGTTTATTTTTTAAAATTTTTTTGTGTGTGTGTGTGTGTGTTGAGTTTTTTTCTACCCTAGATTGAGTAGTCAAATACAGATTCAGTACCTGGAAATTGGGGAGGGTTTGTTTCTCAGGTTCTGTTTTCTCTAATTTCACATCTGATTCAGATGCTTTTAAATGTCCATTCCTTTACTTCTATAATGTTGGAAATAAAATCAGAAGTCAGTATTTGATGGGGAAATCTTCTGTGAGGCACCCAGGCTAATAAGTAGAAAGCTCAGCAAATCTCATTAGGATGTCATCAAACAAAGTTTGGGGGCACTCCTGCAGTGAAAGGGGGAAAAACCAAAACCATAAGTTCTTGTCTCAAAGAGATTATTTACTCTTGCTTTTCACTCAGCCTGTCTGTATCTCAATTCCATGTTCCTGTTTGGGAAAAAAAGCTGTGCATTATCAGAGGCTGTGCTAAAGACCCAGGTTGAAGATTCCCTTGGGCACCTGTTGCTTCTTGAACTCTCTGACACTCAGCTCAAGGGCATTGTTATTTCTCTGGAACTCCAGCCAAAACAACCAAAAGAAGGAGCCCTGCTGAGCTGGAAAGCAGAAGGATCCCAAGCACAAACAGGGAAGTAGGCACTGACATGGGCTGACAGAGAAGTACATCAGAATGCACAGGGACAGCAGAGGTTATTAAGTTCAAAAAACAAGTTTCTTACATTGTGCTACAACTACTGGGTGTTTGTGTAAGGATTGTGTTTTCTAAGGATTACTTTGTTTGCGCTGAAGGAATATTCCTGCTGCTTACTTCATCCCTGCACTTTTTTCCCCCTGGTCTTGCTTAGAATTTAGTATTAAGGGTTAAAATGTCACCAGTGTCTTTCCTATTATTGTTACTATGTTCTGTATCTTTTGAATCTTAAAGGTTTTGCTATTAAACAAAGCTAAACCTGGGATAACTGTAAGGCTCTCCTTTCTTGGTTTAGTTTTTCTAATAGTCATTAGATAATGTCATTAGTTGTAATTTCTTTTGGGCTTTTTTTTTGCCAAGAGTTAAACAGAATTCCTTTTTCTTTCCAGTTTAGAACAGATACATCAGCTTCCTATTTTTGAATTTTAAAAGGTTACTTATCCCCAGTTAGAAATCTTCATCTCTAATCCTCTATCTGAGATGCTCTAAGACAATATAAACTGCCTCTAATTTATCTTGAGTTTGGTACTAAATAAACTGGATTGAAATGTCTCAGAGTTTTATATGGCTTGTAGTGTTCAAAGCAGTTGTATTTGTTTTGCAGTAGCTGCTTGAAGCAGTATGGGAAGCTGCCTTTCATAAATGTTTGGTTGCTTGGCTTTGTTCAAGTGCTCAAAATAAAATTGGTCACAAGAGTGCTGCGGAGGGATTCATATGCAGCAACAGTGTAAAAATTGCTTGGTGGGATCATGAAGCCTAATTTTGCCCATAATTATTTCCCCTCTGCTGCACAAGACTTGGCCTTTGTGGTGGTCTGCTGCATGTAGAGCAGCTTAGGGTTTTTCTGTGTTAGAACACTGTAGCCTAATTACAGGGCTTATTATAGGCTGGGCGAGGAAATGTTTCAGATGTTCTGTGAGATACAGAAGATCAACATAGATAATATAATGATCTCTTCAGGCATTCTGCTATAAATGGATCCAGCTCTCTTAAGCCTCCCAGGGTTGCTGATATGTTATTTCCTGAGTGTCATTTCTTTCAGCACTATTAATTTACAGTAATTTTTACCATCTGAGGAAGCAGAAGTTAGGGATTTCCATCCATTGTAAAGTCTGATGGTTTCACAGCTTGCCCATTTAGACTGTGGCCTTCTCTTTTGGCATGTGAAGGTAAGAATGACAGATAAATATATCTTAAACTTTGTGTAAAAACAATTTTTAAAAGTGTGAAAAATCCCAGCTGTGTGTCTGTTGAAATTTTCTGATGATGGTATGTAGTTGAAGGAAAATCACCCCTTAGTGACTTGACCTTACACAGTGTGGACCTTTGTATAAGTGAGGTTATTACACAGGTGAGAGCTCTTTGCTCTCTTGAGATCCAGGGCTTGAATCTTTGCATGATATAAGTGAAGTTGTCTGCTCTACCTTTTGCAGATTTAATAAAATATTCAAGTCCTTCATAGGCAGCATGACTTTATATTCTGTAGTAGTAATCAGAACAGGTTTTTTGAATGAAAAGCAGGATTCACCACACTTAATTTTTTGCTTTTTCCAGGATGGCCATCTCTGTTGTTACTCCTATTCCCTAGTTTAAAATTGTTTAGCATTTTAGCATTGCTTTAAGAAGAAAATTTCATTAAAATAACAAGGAGAGAGGGGCATTTATTATTCATATTCAGTTTACTTGTAAATGTGTATAATGATTGTATATATATATAAAGCCCCTCGTTTTATTTTATTTTCAAAATGACCTTTGTGCCTCCCTACTATACTTAGCTTGATTCTGGTAGAGGAACAAAGCACAATATGGCTTCAGTAAACTCCAGTTTAGTGCACCTGGAGGTGGGATGACTTTCAGTTCCTGTCATACTTGGGTTCCAGGAATCACAAGAAGCCATTCTCTGTCTTGGAAGGAGAAATTGTATATTTTGAACATCTGTTTTTATAAAACTTAACTCTCAACTAGAACTTTTAATTTTAAATGAATAACTTAGACAGGTGGAGGTTTTTTTTTGCATTTTGCTTGTAAACTTCTTGGAAAACAGTATTTGTCAGACAGGGTTTTTTTTACTAAAAGTATCAATTTTGTATATGTGTATTTACATCTTTGTAATGTCTTTTGGAAAAAAGTAACTGAAAAGACAAACTGAACTGAAAAAAATCAGGTAGGACTTGGCAATTTTTTATTTCTCTTGGAGGTGCCTATTTAGGTGGGAATGGCAAAAACTGGGTTCTTGGCAGTTGTCAGCAGTCTGTTATTTGTATCTCTTACTGTGCTTTAACCAGTGACAATCCTTTTGTTATAAGGTGTAGCAAATTTCAGTAGGAGCTGGTAGAACTGGTACACTAACACTGTCTTTTGTCTCTGTTTCTCTCTGGTTTGCCCTGCTACAGCTTTGATGTGATCTCTCTCTCTCTCTCTGTATGTTATTTTGATTGATTTGAATTAGTCTGCCTCCAGAAAGTAGGTGATTAATTTGAGTTTGGCACACAGCCCTTTCTTTTCCTTAAATGTGGGGCAGTGTTCAGTGTGTGTTTATGTCATGTGTTCAGCAGCTCTCCTGTTGCATTGCAGGCAGGCTGTGTTTCAGTGCCTGGGAACCAGGGCTGCACTTTGTGGTGATGGTGTTTTATTTTGTATTGTTGACCTGCTGCTTTCTTTACTTCAGAATTGCATTCTGAATATGGCACATATTTGACAGAACTCTCTGTGGGACCAGTGAGAAGTTCAGGGTATATTCCTCTTGGACTAGATCTGAGGGATTTTCACTGTCTTGGAGTAAGCTCAGATGGATGCTGTGTATTTTATGCAGTTGGATGGTAGCACAGAAGAGGTTCTGATTCTTAAAAACAGTATTAAAATTTGAACTTACTTTCAAATGCCTTAATCTTTGGTAAAACACCTTTTTAAAATGTATTTTTTCATGGAAGATTATATGAAATGTGTAGGTCTGTAGGCAATTGTAATCATGGTATGGCTTTCCACATCACTGTATGTATACACAGCTGTATTCATCCATTAAAAAAAAAACCCAAACCAAACCCAAAACCCTGCTTTATTCATGTGAGGGTAACAAAGGGGTTGTGATTATGTGCTTTATGGCTATATATTGCTGTGATGATGTATATGAAAATTTAGTTCTCTTTCTAACCAGAAAGAGAGTGGAGAAGATTTTTAGATAAAGCTTTGCTGGCAATATTGTAAAGTAAAAGGCGAATTCTGTCTCTCCTTTTCAAATAACAGATGGAATTTAGTTACTTCAGTAATTTAGGTTTTTAGTTACTTAAGTGCTTTCAGTTGCTTAAGAAATAACCTCAAATTTTTCCTGTATAGTGATCAAACAAGCACTGAGACTAATAAATTTAGATTCCTGTCCATGGTGAAACACTCTTGTTTCTTTTAACAGAGAATTTTGTATTCTGAGAATAAACAAAAAGCAGCACCTGAGATCTCAGTACTGCCTGGTAGTACTGCTGGAGCTCTATGGATGCATCACCCACCTACCTTTGTTTTTACAAACACTTTATTTAGAGGTGCTGCCTCTGTATTGGTAGTTTCTATGAAGATTGCTTAGCATTCATTTGTCCTGGGACAAATTTCAGAACAAATTTCTAGAATATACTAATGGTGAATCTGCTGGTATGAGGTATCTGTAGTTTATTACCCTGTGACTAGTTGAGCTAAAAATTGCACACATCTTATAAACATGTGTTTGACAAGTGTTTAGTCTGTCATTGAGTCATGTTGGGACTGTGTGAGTAGGAGAAAAACTAAGTAAATTATTTAAGAACCAGCATCTGTGCCAGTGCTGTGGCTATTTTGCAAATGAACTTTACTTGTGAAAAATTTTACCACCAAAGTCAGGAGCCATCTAGAGCCATCAGACCTTTAAAGCAGATTGCCTTAAAAATGGATTTACTTAGAATACTGTTGAATATCTGAACAGTTTCTAGTTTTATTGAAATAAACTCTCCTTAGCCTGTCCTGGAAGCCCTGGGTTGCTGCCCCTCCAGCAGCACAGCCCAGGCTGTTGGAGGAATACTGAGACAACGTGCAGGTTGCATTCTTCATCTTGGGATTTTCTGCTTTCCAAACTTTTAAGCTAAATCTTACATAATTGTGTTTTTATTATGGATTAGTGATTAGGCAGTTGGCTGACTGCAGCTGGGGTCATTGGAACACTGTTGATATTTCATGTTATTATGGCTTTTCAGTGAAGGGGCCTTAGGCTTTTGGCAGTACCTCTGACTTTTTGTGTCCTCAGTTCTTGTGTCCTGAAATTCCTTCATTGGTAGTACTTTTTAAGAGCTAGTATGTTAGTTCAATGACTGACTTAAAAAAAAATCCACTTTTTTTTTAAAGACTGAACAAAAATATATTGTCATGAGCTAGCTTATCCCTAAACTTTGCATTTTAGCATTGCCATTCAAATTTACATAAAATAACCGTGGGAGGGGTGAAAATACGTGAGTTCAGAACATTTTCCAATATTCATTCAAGGCATAGCCTTTGATTTATCTGACTCTTCTGCTTTCTATCTATTAAAGTTTTAAGGAGTAATAAAATACGTTTTGATATTCAGCATAAGCATTTCTTTCTTTTAAAAGGTGAAGCAGCATTAATGTCAAAACAGTGACATTAATGACTAAGACCAAGGTACTTGTATGTGTGTCAACTTTCCCTTTCTATGTGAATGAGTTTTGAGTGGGTTGTTGAGAGTAGCTTGTTTTCCATTATTCCTGCTGAACTAGAGTCAGCTCAGGTACATGCTGATCCTTAAGCTTCTTAGAAATCTGTACATGTTCTTTACTTTCACTATGCCAGGAAAATACATTCAGTTATGGATTTTTTTTTTTATTTCCATTGCACTTTGTTTGGGCAATTAGGCAGGGATGACATAAAATTAAGGAACTATGCAAAATCTAGTGGGTATTTTTTCCCCCTCAGAATTTTAGGAGTATATCTAACTGTTGAAAGGCTTCCTAGTGCATTTAAGCATGTTGTAGGAGTGACAGGAAAAAATTTGCTGAAGCCACCAAAGATGTAGGGGAGAAATGGGAAACCACATCTAGAGTGTTAATTGTAAACTATTTCAATGCATGCTCTCTTGCTGATGAAGTGAATCATCTGTATGAATGTATTCATGTGGCATTTTTTGATGAAATGTTAATTTTTTGCTTTATTAGCAATTCTATTGTTTTGCAGCTTTTCATGAAGTATATTTGTTGTAAAGAAAGCAAGCTGAAATAAAGCAGAATGCATAGAAGACATTTCATTGTAGTTCAATTACAGTTTTTGGTTAAATTTTAACCACGATGGGGACAAATGTTGTCATTTTGTGTAAACTTTGTGGGTGTAACTTCACGTCTAGCACTTGGAAATACTTTTGAGACTTGCAAAGCTGGGGAGATGCCAGCAAGTATAACATAAGCTACAGGAAAAAGCTGACTCATTCCTTTGCCTTGAAAAGCCTGCCAAAAATAACACAGGTAGAGATTGCTTCTCTTACTACTGAGGCACAATTAGTAATTTTGTTACTTAAATATTACTGAGTTAATTTAAAATCTAAATGGAATAATATTTTTTTCTTACTTAAACTTGTAGCAGTCAGTTTTTGTAACCTCTGAAAGCAAGGGTTTCAAAGTAGCTGTGTGTAAAAAGCATCTTTCTGTTTCAAGTGATTGGTATTTCTGCAGAAGGTTTCATAGAATTTGTGTAGAATACACATCTCAAACTTGCTTCTAACAGGTGAGATCTGGTATTTGCATTAAGATATTCAGAAGCCACATTCCTCTGCTTGGAAGTCTCTGAGTCCAGTCTGGGTGTCCTGGGGCAGAAAGAAGTGGTGATAATTCATCCAGCTGGTTTCAGTAAAACCTGGGTTGTATTAATCCACATGGGCTGCAGTATTTGACTAATACTTGCAGGATGTTTCTGTCAGCACCAGTTACTAAAACTTCTGCTGTTTATTCTGGAATTTTCTACTTTTAAATTGGTGTAAACTGATGGCAATAGAAGTCTGTGCGTGGTGTTACTTTTTATCCAGTTTCCCAAAATCACAATATGAGCAGGTCAGAGCAAATGTTTTGCTGTCTTTGCACCTGCCAGTACCCATTATTATCAGTTCTGTTGAAGATTAACCCAAATTAGTATTTGCAAAAAAAAAAGTTATTAGAGGAGCATTATTTCAAAATATTTACTGTTATTACTGAAATATATGCATATAGCAGAGCCTTGTGAGTTAGTTTCGTTTTAAGAAATACTTCTGTGCTCAAAAGGAACGAATAAATTATTGCACTTCTCCTGTTTTGCTTTACTGTTGAATGTGAAAATATGTTCTTTTGTCGTTTAGATTTATGGTTTGGAAGGAGTTTGAAATTCACTTTTGCTTTTTCAGTCCTTTGTCTCACTAATGCTTTCCTTTATAATTTAATTATTTGTTTTTCCTCTTTCTGGATAATATTTGTTCAGTTTTGGGTTTTGTTTCCTTTCTTTAAAAAAAAAACCCTTCTCTCCATTGAAGATAGCATTTGGAGTTCTATCATCCGTTTATTTTGTTTGAACATCAAATAAAAAATGAATTTTAAGTCTTTAGGATAAGAAGTTGATCATGTGAAAGCATAAAATTAGAGTAGGAGTATTGTGTATTAGGGAGAATATCACATTTAGCCCAAATTAGGAGTAGAATTATTTGCAATAGACTGACAATTATAAACAGAGTATTATTAATGACTTGTTTTGTGCTGTTGAAATATATAATAAAATACAAAAGACAAGAAATATTTTTCTAAATTTATTATGGATTACTTAATGAGGGCTTTTTAGTGTATTTTGTTACACTTTTTAAAATTCAGCAGATCTTGAGTGATCAGATGAATACAGACTAATATTTCCAAAGTATAGTAGCTAGAGTTTTTTTATTCTGCAGAAATCAAAACCACAGTATTTTTGTCTTGTGTGTCATCTCGCTCTCTCTAGTGAGGTTTTGTATGTAATTTTTGGCATTATATTCACTTAAATAATCAGAAAAAAAAATAAGATAATTGCTGAGAGTCAAATATTAAAACACATTTTTCTTTGTTCTGAGTATGAAACAACAAAATGCCCATTTTTTTGGTTCTAATTTAAAATATATTTATTTATATATAAATATAAACATTTATATTTAAATACCCCCTACAAACGGGTAACGCCTCTTCCTGTCTTTGCTTCTGCTAATGTAGAAACAGCATGGGGTAAACTTTCTGCATTTGTGATTTGAGAGAAATTGTTTTAATATTGAGAAGATATTTAGTATATAACAGGAAGGAGAGGCAAAATGAACAGTATAGACACAAAATGCAGAATTTTGTTTTTTTAGCTTGCCAGGTGTATTAAACCAAAAGTAAAATCTGAGTTTGTAGCATTTGAGGGAGAATATAGATTTTTGAAAGTCATGATAAATGAATGCTCTCATCATAAAAAGCTGTTACTGAGTTTCACAGAAATAATTAAATATGTGGTTTATGAGGCTATTGCCTGAAGTTGAATACATGAAAAATTTAATAGTGTAAATATGAATGTGTCAGAAAATCAGGGGGTTGGAAAAAAATTCCCCCTGAGCAAGTTACTCCGTTACAATTCCCTGTCATCTTCTGAAGCACTTGATGCCATTTGGTTGGGTATCTTTTGGATCATCTGCTGGGTTTTGGATCATCTACTGTGGCAGTTCCTATTACCCTGTCTCGAGGTCTCATTTGTGTACTGCATTTGTTTCATGTAAACCTCCTCAGTTTTTAGCTAAACAAATGTAAAAGCCCTGCCAGAGCTTTGATAAGTAGACTTGAGTGGTCTCACTTGCTGAAATGCAGTCAAACCTAAGTAAGGCTTTTGGAATTCCCTGGGAGCAGCTTGTGCTGGTTGTGTTAAGCTGGTTTGGTTATTTATTCCAGTGAAACTCGTGCATCTCTCAGGTGTACAGGTTATTTACATCTCTCCAGCCTCTTCCTCTGAAAGGATTGTTCTTCCAGCACTGTGCTGCTCCAACTTGCTTTCTGCTTCTGCTTATGGATGTGTTTTCTAGTGCTCTGTTTTGTAGAGTTGATCTTGCATTGTGCTTCATTAAACCTCTTGCTTTTGACTGGAAAAGGGCAAAGGGGAAATTTTAAGGGTTCTGTATCTATCAGCCCAAACCATTGTGTGCTCTGGAGGCTGGGGAGGAGAGGGGAGGAACAAGAAGTGGCTGCTAAGGAAGAGCTCCCTCCTCACCCATTGCAAAAGCCTTTAGCTGCTCTTTTGCTTGGGCCTGCCTTTAACTCTTTAATTCATCTAAATATCCCTTTTAAATTCTGGAAATTAGAAAACTACCTCCCATCTGTAGTTCAAAAAGAGGAAGGAATATCTTGCCTCATTTGAATATTCAATCAGTGTATGCAGACTTCTGCTTTTAAAGAATATGATTGGTAAATCCAGTCCATCTTCAAACTCAGTGAAAACCACTGAGTATTTACAACTTGTGACTGGAATCTTTGTGCTACCTAAAAACCCACATTATTCATAGGACCCTGGCATGAGAGTCACTCTAAGATGTGCTTCATTGCTTTTAAATGGTTAGCTCTAGAATTGTGTATTTTGAAAGAAGTAATTGACATTGTTGTTTCAATGTTGTTTCAATTAAGGAATGGTGGTTCTTGGTTTTCTTTCTAACACTGTTTTGTACTCATAAAAGATAGTCACAATTAGTCAGAACTGACTAATCTAGCTAATATTCCCTTCTAAAGTTCTAAATTTCAGTCTGCTTCATGGTGTTCTTTAGGTACCTAAATAATTTCAGAATGCCACTGATACTTTATGTTGCCCAAACTGTTAATGAATTTGATAACCTTTCATTAATCCTATTGCCTTATTGTTCCCTATGTTTTTGGGAAACAAAAAAGTTGGATTTAATATATTTCAATACTGTAACTTGGAAACATGCTGCTGAAAAAAACACACCAAAAAATATTGTTAGTTTGAATCTTTGTAATGGGCACTTGTCAGTCCAGTGTTAAAGGATGTTAGGGATTCCTGATATCCTTTTCATTCTAAATAAACTCAGGATTCACAGTATGTTTATGAAGATAACCTGTACTGTTGGATGATGGAGTTACAGGTGCTTGAGACTGGAAGTTGTTTCTGGATGTCTCTCTGGCAGAGAGACCAAAGCATATCCAGTTAGGCCAGGTTATGCAGTCCTTAATGAATTTTTAAATAAGCTGTTCCAATTCCTGGGTATATGATGGATATCCCTAAACAAAATGTATAATTCAAGAAGAGCTACATCCAGTTTATAATTTAATGAACTAAACTGTGGGCCTGGTACTTGTTTGAAGGTTGTCATCAAAACAGAAATTACTCTGTTTCGGGATGGGACAATCCCATTATTTATGGTAGAATTCATGGATGGATAGCACTGAGACACACCTAGGATTCTTGGCTCTAGGAAAAATCTTCTGAATCTCCTATAATTTTCCATTTAAGGTGAACTTCACTCTTTGAATAGTGATGGCATTAGAAAGCTGTGGTGCCCTGGATCCAGCAGGAACACTGGTGGATGTGCAGTGTGAGCACAAGCACAGAGAGCTGCTTCCCTGGCATCACTCTCAGCACCAGGTTCTTGAGAGCTGAAGGAGCTTTCTGATCCAGACATGGTGTCTTTATATTAATAACCCATAAATAGATTTCATGCACTGGTTATTAAAATTGTTTTGAGGGTAACACACATTTTTAATGACTACAAATTAGCCACACAGGATGGTTTTGGTGATCCAAGATCCCTGTTTGGAGAGACAAAAATGTAAAATCTTGAAACGTTTGCATAACCATAGAGATGTGAGCCTCTCTCAAAGGGGGCTGACACTGGGGAAGAACAGCCTGGAACAGATCTTGCCTTAGTAACGTGTTCTTGTTTTAATTTTTTTTTTTTATAGTCACAACCTTCTCCCAATGAAATTCTAAAGCAGATGGTTGTTCCTTTTTCTTTTTTTCTTTGCAGGGTCTACTTATAGCTGTCGTGTTAGAACATGGATATTTAATATTTATGCAGTATGTACATGTGCACTGCTACCATTTGCTGTCTACATTATTTTAGTCTTCCATCTTGCTTAACAAACAGTGTCTGGACTCTTTAGTTTTACAGTGTGGTTAATAGAGGTCTTTCCATCAAAAAAGTACATAATGCTTCTGCTGTTTTTTCTTACTCCTGTGCCCCTTAAATGTCATCAAGTTTACAAAACTGGGGATATATGAACAAGTGAGTTATTCAGTTTTAAAGAAAATAGCTTGGAGCCTCTATCGTATTTAACCCCTCTAACTAGGCTCAGAAGAAGTTTGAGCTGATTTAATCCTCTGAGACAGAGCTTTGACAGAAGTGTGAAAATGCCACATTGCTGTATTTCTTCACAGCTGAAGCAGCTTCTTTTCCCCAAGCAAAGAGAATTTTGTTGCACCAGCAGATCATTATTAGTGTAGGTTCTGTGGTACAAAACCTGCATTTGTTCTGTGTATCTTACACATGCAAAATAAAGGATAATTTTGTCTCTCAGCCAACTTTGTCTGTTGATTGACAGGAATTAAATGTATGTTGCTGAAGAGTATAGGAGGGAGAAGCCAATCCAGAAAAACCCAAATAAACCAAAACCTCCTACTCTTTCCTGGAGGTTTATTAGATGAACACGATCAAGAGCTGTGTATGACTGCAAAAACCACAATGATGATAAATGAGACACGTTGTTAAAAAGAAACCACTGATTATTGCCATGCACAGTGGATAAACTGATTTAAAAACTGATCTGGTAGGGAACTTTGTTTTTGCTGTAATTTGATACAGCCTCATGGGTTGTTGCTGTAGCTTATGGGTACCTCTGACCTTTTCCTTTCTGCTTTTTATATTATTATTTATGCAATATTTGTTCCTAAATGCAGGATAAATCTTATTGCAGTATCACAGTGATTTAGCTGAGTTCAGCAATAAAACTTTCTGATTTCATATAGCCTTAACTATTAATGGAAATTGTAAAAAAGTCATGTTTATATATTCAGAGAAAAAGAAACCATGGCATTTAAATCGTGATTACATCTATTTTTGTGTTTATTAAGCACTTACTTAAGCTACATTTTTAAATGTTAGTTTGTACAAATGGTGTTGATAGATGATGACTGTCAGTAGCTCACTCACAGGGTATGACTTTGTCCTCCTGGAATACCAGGGAATCTATGAACTGCTAAGCATCGGTGTTCCCTTCTGCACTGGGGACCAGACACTCATTCAGCAGATGTTCTGGCCAGCAGGTCAGGTATATCTGACATATGAGGATGGATATTAGGAGTTGTGAGGGTAGAAAATGGATGAGTTGCTGCTGCTACAGGAGAAAATGGAGAGTAGTGGGATGCTACAAGCTTTCTTCAATCTTACTGTTAAACCTTCTGATGATTTGGACAGTATTTAACTGCATAAACCCTACTCAAAAAATACTTCCTTTTCTACCTGAGGATTGTTTCAATTTTTGGGATGGTCCCTTGTGTGATTCCCTGGCAGCCTGAGGAGGGGTGTGTGTGAGGTGTAGGTGTGATGGAGCTGCTTTGGAGCAGCTGCTGGGCACCAGGGGCTGACACCACACAGGGTGTGTGCAGCCAGGCAGGTTTGGCCATGGCTGGTGCCTTTGGGGAACATCAGATTTTCTGTGGATGTGCTGTGAGGCTGCCTGGGCTGTGCACACTTGGTGTGTTTGGGAGTGATGTGTCCCCTGTGTGTGAGTACCAACGTGTTGCACTGACAGCCTGGGCCATGCAGTGAATAAACCCAGCCATTCCACCTGGGAAATCCATCACAAGCAAACAGGAGTCTGAGCTTGAGCTCATGTTTGTTTTTCACTTAGATGTGGGTTTTATTTTATGTAGTTACCATAATGATAATATTGTTCACCAAGAATATTCGCTAAATAGAGAGCATTTTAGGGAATGCTTTGAAGCAAGCTGATCACTCTTTAAGACATAGTATAAAAGTTCTGATGTATTTTTGTTCTGCATGCTTGACTCAAAATTTGTTTTCCCTTTTCAGGCAGCTATAAATGGTGTTATACCACAAGAAAATGGCATTCTACAAAGGTAAGCACGGAGGACTGGAGTAGTACATGCAGAGAATGATGCTGGGTAACAGTAACTTTTGTTTTTCCTTCCTGAATCCTAAGAAGATGACATAATTCTCCTTTTAAAGCTGTTTTTGGAGCTACAAATTCTATTCCTGGCAAAGCTGGTTTAACATTCAGTTTTTCCCATACTGATAGAGGACTAGCTCAATCTATTCAAAATAGTTAACTTTTATTTTAAATTCACTGGTGGTTGGGTCATTCTTTGCAGTGTTGTCTCTTTACAAAGACTAGATGTTGGTATGCTTCTGGCTAAGTATTTCTTTTTCCTTATGCATTTTTAAAAGTATTGGTATTCCATGCTTCCCTATTTCTGGCCAAAAACATTTGTACTTGGGTTTTTGTTGGTTATTTTTAATTGAATTACAGGCAGCAGAAACTGTGATGGATAAAGTAAGGTTGTTCCCTTCTAAAAGTAGCTTTACTGATTTTCTTTCAGCTTCTGAATTAAATTTTGGCTTGCATACTGATGCTTGGATATCTTGAAGTCACAGAAATTTGATCTTCTAAGTGCTGATGAGGCAATTGAAAACAGCAGAACAGGAATTGAGCTACCTGAGAGAGACAGTAAAACAGTGTTTAAAAATTTGTTCAGAAAAATACTTAATGTACTATTTAAGAAATTTTAATGATGAAAAAAGATATATAATGTAGGTAAGGTGATGTTTGACATCTCTGTCAATACTTACTAAAGCTGTAATTCAACAGGGTCAGGTTTTGATTAAGGATAAAACTATTTGTAAAGTTACTAAATATATATTTAGTGTAAGGCCGTAGTTAATGCCTGTCTTCAATCACAAGGTGGTCCAGTGCCCACTTACATTTTTCTTTCACAGTAATTTATTAATTTTTAGAAAATATTAGATAGTCAAATGTGTTTCAAATGTGTATTTTTGTTACTTTGCTTTTGTCTTGTTTTGTATTCTTCCAGTGGAAGTGGTTTAAAGGGAGGCTCAGATGATTTAGAAACCTGGTTTCCAGTGGTTTTCAGATAAGACTTATTTTACTGACTTGAGGCTTTTTGTATTCTATTAGAGGTTGCTAGTCAGGTATGTAGGATGCCTTCTGTGGTGGAATCAAATAGAACTAATACAACTGGACTTGGAATAAGTTAACTTACTGAAGAGAAAAAAATACACTTTTTTTTATAATTCAGTTCCTTGTTTTGTAATCCAGTCCTGACAACTGGGATATTCATTGCTTCTTGGGTCTACTAAGGGAATTGTTACTTAACTGTACTTATTTCATACTTGTCCACCAGACTGAAGACAATAACTTACCATTTGGTATTTATACTTTTTCAAATCCTGAAGATTAGACTGTTTCCCATATTCTTTAAAGCTCTGACGTGGGCCTTTGACTTTTGAGCCATAGGTCTGAGAGTGTGGGTCCTTGTAGCTGGGCATTCATCCTTCTGAGCATGCTGATGTGAGAAGTGAAGGAGCCCCTTGTTTTACAAGCATAACATGTTTTTCTGTTTCAAATGTGAAAGGCACAGTGATGGGATTTGCAATAGCTGAGTGCTGTTGCACTTCTGTGGCATGCATGCCGTCCACATTTACACTTTTTAAAGTTCAGACCTCCTCTAGATGACAGATTTGACTTGCTCTGTGAAGCATTTCCACTGAGAATCTCATGGTATCTTTGAGAACAGAAGGAATTTTTCAAATAGGTTCTGATAAAGAATGGAAATGAGATAAGTTGTGTTGCAGCATTTCTGAAATCCACCATGAGATCCTGTAACTACCCAGCATCTTCCTGGTAAGAACATCTAAAAGGCAACACCCCAGACTTACCTGATTAAGTTTCTTGCCTTCCAAAATTGAATTCTATACGTCATAGGTTGGTTGGGGGTTTTTTTTGCCTGGAATAATATTCCTGAAATGTCATGTTTTGTTACACTTGTTTCCAATCCCAGTTACATGCTTCCTGTGGAGAGAGGCTCACTAAGGAAGATGAAGTGCTTCTGGGTAGTGGGGGTTTTCCAGTTTATTCTAGCCTGTAATGCTGTGAGTGTCCTTTATGGGCACATCCTTATATGAACCTCCAGAAGCTTTGCAGGATTTTCAACTTGAAGACAAGCTAGAATTCAGTATTGCATTACTGTTGCAATTCTAGGTGGTTTTTTTAAAACACACGATTCATTATCTTAATTTATTTACCTTAATTATATATCTGTTTTCATATCTGACTTGTTTTTCACTAATTTGGTGTGGGAAAATACCTATCTGAGTGCAGAATTTTGAGCTGTATTTTTTATTCTCATTTCTACTGGATACTAGCCCAATGATGTAGAAAGCTGGTCGTTGCCATGGTGTCAATTTTTATATGGTCACAACACTCCTGGAACAGGAAATAATCCTTCTCCTCAAGATAGTTCTGGTATTAATTACATAGTGGATTTTAAACACTTGTTTGTCAGCAATGCTGATCTCCTATAGCACTCCTGAGCCCTGAAATGTTAAAATTGCTAAAACAGAAGTTATTTTTTCATTTTCAATGAGCAGTATTTTCAGGTATGACAGCAATAATTCAAGAGGTGCGTGCTGGTCTGTAATAAGTGAATAATACTGTCATTTTGCTTTCCTAACTCCTGGTTGGACATACCAAGCTGTTGTGTTTCAATCCTTTTACCTGCCTCTCTTTCAGTGAGTACGGTGTAGAGACTTTGCATGGACCAGCGTACGGCCCCACCAGTCACTCTGCTGCAGCTTCTTCAGCTCCTTCCTCCTCAGCATTTCGCCATGTAGTGCCATCTAGACAAATAGTGGAAAGACAACCTCGAATGCTTGACTTCAGGGTTGAGTACAGAGACAGAAATGTGGATGTAGTACTTGAAGACAGCTCCACAGTTGGTAAGGATTCGTAAAAATGAAATGAAAGCTGCCATCGTGAAACTGTTAAAAAGGCAAACTGAAAATATTCAACCCCTGAGATCCAAGTCCTAAAGCAAAGCAGAACAAAACCCCTCAAAAAGAAAAAAAAATCCCTGAAAATGCAGCCTTCACAGCTACTAACCGTTTTCAAATCTCTTTGCAGCTTTAAAAAAGCAAAATTTCACTAATCCATTGTAAAGGTTAGTGATCTATCAAATATTTATTTTGAAATCTAGTTTTCTTATGAACTTGCTTCAGAAACAAAATGGAGATTAATGATTAAGTTGAGGCATGAAAATGTAATTTGGGGCAGGATTAGTGTAGATGCAAGCTATTTATAAGCGGATGATCTTGGCATTTCCTCTTTGAATCTGCATGGCATCTCTTTCTGCACAGGATTAGTGACAAGATTAGAGGAATTCTTCCTGGTATGAAGAACATGATTGCATTCTTCTTAGTTCAATTTTTATTTGAATATTTCATTCGAATTAAGATAAATTCTGTAAGTTTTATTGTCTTTATCCTAAAATTGGTGCATTTTGAAGCAGTATATTAGAAGTATGCTAGTGCTAGTGTTGCAGAGCATGTTATTTTTTACATTCCCCAAACTGGGAATTAATTTCCTTCTGCTAAGGGAGAAAAGTATTTTCATACTCTTCATTTTAGTGAAGAGCTTATACAGATCCAAATATAGAGCTACGTGAAGAAATAGTTGATGAAAGCAATTTTCCATGCTGCAGCCTTTTGTCTGGGATGAAATTTGGAACTTTTGATCCTCACTTGTCTTTTCTGCAATGGATTTGGTGTTGGCTGGCGCCACCTAGCGGTGACTGGTTTGAGTTATTGATGCGTGTTCCAAGTTTTCCTTTGGGCTAAGTTACATCCCTGGAAATTAGATCTCAGAATTGATCAGATCAGAATTTTGCAGCTGTACTGCTTTGATTTTTCTTTTCTTATTAACTTCTTAATAGCTGGCTTTTACCTGAAAGCTGTAAAAGGGCAGAAGGCAGTTTGTGTAGAACTTCTGTCTGTATCTTGGGATATAAACATGGAGGGCAGCCTTGTGTTTAAAGTTCTGGAATAAGTGAGCAAGGCAAATTTTAGAACTTGTGGACTTGAGGAAAGAGTCCTTTTTGCTTTTTTGGGGATCTGCTTGGCAGGATCCCATGAAAGGCTGCCCAAGAGAGCACAGGGGCCCAGGAGAGCAGGCTGAACTTCAAGGACAACCTCTGCAAAGCACAGGAACAGTTCCTTCCAATGTGCAAGAGGAGCAAGCGTGGCAGAAGGCCAGCACAGAAGAAGAAAGCATTTCTGACTGAGCTAAATTCAAAAACAAGGTACCCAGAGGTAGAAGGCAGTGATGGATCCCAGCAGGAGCACCGAGATGTGCAGGTTTGGAGTTAGGAAGACCAAAGCTCAGGTGAAAGTGAAACTACTGAGGGGTTAGAAGGGTTTCTGTAAGTACATCAGTGTGAAGAGAAAGGCTAAGGCAGATGTGAACCTCTGTTCAGTGGTGATTACTGAGCTCAGTCTGGGGGAAGATTATGGAGTAAATCTTTCTGGAAGCACTTTTTGAGCATGGGACAGAAAAGAAGGGCATTTGGAACAGCCAGCGTGGATTTACTAAAGGCAATTTGTACCTAATCAGTCAGCATTATTTGCCTTTTACAATTTGATGACTGGCTCAGTGGACAAGGGGAGAGAATGTCACTATGGCTTTAATAAAGCCTTTGATGCAACTCTGCTGTTGTATTTTTCTAGTCATAATGTTAATATAAAAACTGGATAAAAAAATGATCAAAATTAATCTTAATCTACTCAGAGAAAGTAGCTATTATTCTGGAGGGCAGAGCTGCTGTTCAGCAGGTCCTGAACAGGCTGGAGAAATGGGCTGACAGGAGCCTCCTGAAGTTCCAAGAAAATAAAGTTGAAGTCCTGTATCTGCCATAGGATAACTCTGTGTTATCCCCACCTGGCTGAAGGCTGCTGGGCTAGAAAACAATATAATAAAAGGAATCTTGGGTGCTTCAGCAATGGACTCTTGCAGTGAAGAAGACCTCCCATGTCCCAGGCTTTGTTGGTGAGAGTGTAGCTGATGGATCCCAGGAAATAATTATTTCCCTCTATTCAGCACTTGCCAGACTGCATCTGGAGCACTGTGCTGGATTTTGAGGTGCCCAGTACAAGGAAGATGTTGACATCCTGCAGTAAGTCTGGTCAGGGGTCTGGAGCTCTGGGCTAACAGGAGGAGAGGCACAGAGAAGAGGATTTGTTCAGCCTGGGGAAAGGGGAAAGGCACAGACCTGACCTCTGTCCACAGCTGCCTGCTGGAGGATATGGAGAAGATGGAGCCAGACTTGGAGGTGCATGAGAATGGGAGGCAACAGACACAACATCAAAAATTCTTGTTAAATAATTTATTTTTTTTATTATCATGAGGCTGGTGAAGTACTGAAACAGGCTGGCCAGAAAAGTTGTCAGACTTCCATCCTGATGTGTTCAAGAGTTGGCTGGACAAGTCATTGGCTAAACTGGTTTAATTAGACCTTTGAGTTGGGCTTGGGCCACGTGAGCTCCAGAGGTACCTTCCAGCCTGAATTACTGTAATCACTACAGGGGCAGAAGAGCATCAAAATACACAAACATTGAAAAAGCTGTCAGAGCAGTCAGTTCTATGAGCATTCAAGTTTTTTAGGTCTGCACTGATGATAATGAAATTTGGTATAGAAATATGCACCCCCTTTGTTGCTGGCAAAGTCTGATGCTCCAGATATCACACAGCTGCAAATGTGTGTGTGTCTAGTATATATGGAGTATAGAATTACCAGTATATGTCCAAATCATCAAATCCTTCTATGATTCTTCAATTACTCTTGCTTTGTGATTATTTTTTTAAGTTTCCTTTACTGTTTGAAGGGTGTGTTACAAGGGTAACTAGACTAGAAATCCTTCTCATAGTAAATTTTTCCTTACTCTTGTTTTTTAAGTAAAACTTATTGCTGTTTGAAATAAAGCAGTAACTATGTGTATTTTATATATTTCCTTTGTTTTTCTCTCTAGGAGATATCAAACACATTCTAGAAAATGAACTTCAGATTCCTGCATCTAAAATGCTGTTAAAAGGGTGGAAGACTGGAGATGTAGATGATAGTGTAAGTTTTCAACTGTGTTTTCAGTTAACTGAACTCAGTTTCAAACTGAGCATCTGTGGGTGGGGATTACAATGCAAGAATTGTTGGTTTCAAACAGTGTCAGATGTCTTGGGTGGCACACAAAGAACTGTTAATCTAAAACATTGCAAAATAAAATCGGGACAAATCAGTTTGTGTTTGGTTTGTATATAATGTGGCCCACCTACAAAAATGATGTTTTGAAGTAACAGGAAGTGTATCTTGAAGCAAAATATTTAATGATATTGTAAATATATACTTACAATTTAAAAAAAAGTCAGAATTGGTGAAAGTTTTATACTTATAATGATTTTTCTTCCCTCAGACTGTTTTAAAAAGTCTACACTTGCCAAAAAATAATAGTCTTTATGTTCTAACACCTGACCTGCCTCCTCCTTCTTCAAGTCATTCTGGGTAAGTCTTTTGGCCATAAATTCTGTTTGCATGCTTTGGGGTTTTTTGTCTGTGGTTTTTATGAAGCTACATGTGTATTTGCAGGAATCTGCAGTCTGTGAATACATCCTGTTTTCACTGCACTAGTGACTTGGGATGAACTAACTCAGCATCTCATTGAAAAGCTTGTTGGGGTTTTTAAAACTTTGGTGGGGTACATGAACCTCTTAGGTACATACAGAATTTTACATTTCTCAGATGTGATGACTTTATCTAGTTCCTGTGGAAATGAGAGCTGGCCTAGCATAGGCTGCTACTTTATGTTGGTACATTTAACATGTCTTAAAAATCATTCCCATCAGATCAGCATTTTTTTTGCAAAATGTTTGTTACATTATTTTACTTTGTACTTTTAAAATGTATTTAGATAGGCTGAATAATTAATTTCCTTTAATTGAGCAGAATATCTTATATTGCTGATTCGAACACTCAAGAAGTAAGCAGTGAGTGTTCGTTTATCACAGAATCATCAAAGCTAGAAGAGACCTTCAAGATTATCTAGTTAAATCCCCCATAATGACCCCTGAAACACATCCCCAGGTGCCACATCCAGACCTCTCTTGAACACTTTCTGCCTTCACCACATCCCTGGGCAACTTCATCCAATGATTAACCACTATTTCAGGGAAAGATATTTTTCTATTACCTAGTCTGAACTGGCTGTGGTACAATTTAAGGCCATTTCCTCTCATCCTTCCCCTTGGGATGTGGCAGTGGAGACAGACCCCAACCAGCTCCAACCTCTTTTCAGGGAGTTTTGAGGGTGAGAAGGTTCCTCCTGAGCTGAAGGGTTTCTCCAGGCTGAGCACCCCAGGCTCCCTCCGTCACCACTCCCAAGACTTTCCCTCCAGACGCTTCCCAAGCTCCATTCCCTTCTCTGGAGCTGCTCCAGGCCCTCATTGTCCTTCCACAACTGCAGGGCCCAGAACTGGGCACAGCCCTGGACACAGCAGTGCCGAGGACAGGGGGACACTTCCCTGGTCCTGCATGATTCCTGGTACAATCCAGCTGCCACTGCCCTGGTCCTGCATGATTCCTAGTGCAATCCAGGTGCCACTGTCCTTCCTGCCCACCTGGGCACAGCTGGCTCATGTTCACCCATCAGCATCCCCAGGTCTCTTTCTGTTGTCAGGGAATATTGCAAAGGTTTGAAAACAGTGTTATATGGAAAATACTCTTATAAAGTAATTAGCAGTTAGTTTGGTTCGTGTCCTTCCCTTTCTCAAAGGCAGCTCTGGATGTGCTCTTTGCCAGGAAAATGGGAATTTTCCTCGGTAGCCGCTAGAGGGTGCGCAGGAATTGAGCCTGCGAGAGGAGCTGGCTCCGCGGGGCCGGAGGGATGTCTTTGGAATTGGGCAAAATGCATGGATTTCAGCTTGTCTGGAAAGGGAGTTGGCTTTCTGCCCTTGTAGGTGATAGGAGAATATTCTGCAGGTGCAGTTGTGTTACTGGTGAGAGGAAATCTTTGAGAGTCAATAGAAATTAGTAACTGCCTTCCTAATGACTGAAAGTACTTTGTATGTTACTGAAAGGTATTTGTGCACATTAGCATGTAGTCTGTGGAGGAAATAAGGATGTTGATTTGAATTATAAAAATAATAATGGTAAAAAGGAGCATTAAGAGAGGGAATAGTGGCACTGGAACAGAGGGTGATGTACATGAACTGTATGTGCAAATAGGAGCTGTTTCTGTGTGTGAGGACAATAAGCCATTGTACCTTAGCAGCTATTTGAAGAACAGTGAAAAGACAGTACTGCTGCTAATTGTTTCATTTCCAATTTCAAAATTTTCTAGCCAGGTTTTGCTGTATGTTGTAGTTCGAATGTTATAATTCTGGAGAGAAAACTGGAGTCTGAAGAGGGTTGTTTATTGCAACTGCAGTAAAGTATATAACAACAAACTGTTTAAAAACAGTTCTTAGCCTTTTTTATTGGATTAATGATTTTAAAGAACTTTGCTTGATGGTAAAATCAAAGCAGTTGTTACCTTTTATAGTTTATATTTGTTTCATAGTGGAGATTAGTTCTGGATATTTTTAAGATAAAAGTTGGTAGCTTTGGGACAGCAAATGATGACTAATTAGTGGCTATTTAAACACGGATAATTTGAAGGCTAGATCATCTCCCTGAAGTCATAAATTCTAGATGAAAGGGGAGGTTTGCCTCCAATTAAAGCATCAATGCAGATCAAAACACATCTAATTGAAGCAATGTACCAAACCCAGTTACACTGTTTACTGCCTACTGTTAGGTCAGGTATTATTCAGATTAGTTTGTTACCCACAATTTTTAAAAGCGTCGTGCTCACATCTATTATTAATGGATGTTGAGGAACTTTGCCTCTTACTCTGGGAGTTCAGCTGTTGTTTTCTTCAAATGCCTTCTGTTTTGAACTAGAGATAAATAGTCGTGATTTGAATATCTCTGGAAAGTGATATTTGAAAAGCCTGAGATTCCAGTATGTGATATTTTATCTGTATGCCCTTCTTAAAAGGAACAGTCTGGCCTCAGCTCTGTAAGCTCCAATTTTTGTCTGTTCTTTGTAGTGAGGCAGAACAGTGTCTGAAACATCCTCTCCCAACATATTGATATGAAGGCATTGAAGTTTATTGTGACAGACTGAATGGGCTTAACCCAGAACTGACTTAAAACCAGCATCTAAATGTAATGGCAAAGTGATCCTGCCGTTTAAACAAATAAAAATCTCCTAGGGTATCTTTGCTCATGAGTGGCCTACCTAAAGCTTTTATAGGTAATAGAAACCCAGTGAATTACTACTGCATGCTAGTAAATTGAGGTGGAAAGATTAAATTTAAATATCAAATACCACCTGCATGGTTCCACCCTGCTTCCACAATTTCAGCTGGCAAAGCCATACTTATCCGTGCACGATATCCAGAACAATAACCACGTGTTCTGTGAGCTGAATAATGAAATCTGATTTCTAGTGAATTCCTGCCTCATTCCAGCAGCTGCAGTAAATCAGCCTTCTCCTTCCATGCTTCCCATCACCTCACCTGCCTCTGATGCCGCCTCCAGTTGTTGTGTATTTTGTAGCACGTGTGTAATATTTTTCTCATTGCACACAGTATCAGCCTGCCCAGTGTCTGTTCTCCAGCTTGAACTCAGGTGGTGTCAGAAGAAAGGAGAAATCATGTCCTGGGGGTAGTTTTGAGATCACTGGCCAGAGGTCACCTGGATGAGTATAAAACATTGCACTTTTAATGCAGCCTCTAACTGAGGTGGGTGGTAATTTGGGTCCCCTTCCTCCTCCTGGCTGTTGATTTATACCTGGTCTTTGAGCCCTTTCTAACACTATGAGACCTCCTTAAAACCAGTGACTGTGTTCAAAAGTTACCAGATGGGAGCAGAAGTTACCAGGTGGATGGAGAAGAACATGGTTTCCTTTGGAAAGCAGTCTTGAAAGGAAAGATGCCAACGAATGTCCATCATTAAATATCCATGGGGGTAGATCCCTTGCACCAGCTTTGTCAGATTAGATTAATCACTTCCTCAGTGTGCAATTCCTTCCCTTTGTTGCCTGGGAAGCTTCTTGAAGGCTGACAACATCCAGTTCAGGAAATCAGTTTAGGAGAATGCAAGAGGGAGGCCTGGAAAGTGTGAGCATGGGAGTCTGACCATGGAGCTGGGTCATCCAGGTTGTCTCTCCTTTCTATCTTGTGTGTTCTGGGAGATGCTTTTTATCATTTTTTGTTGCTGTTGTCATTATAATGGATATAACATATTTTATACTTTTTTTGCTAAATAGCTGAAAGTCAAAGATACTTCATTATGCTTGATGAATCACTGGAAAATTGAAAAGCATTCAACACCCAGGTGCATACCATGGAGTTGGTTAGAAATACTGCAATTTTGCTAAGTGATTCTAACTTGTTTAACAAGTGTAATCATCTGTGTGTATAAGAAAAAACCCAGAGATGCCATTTTTCAAGCAATAGGTCCATATATTGCTGAATGCCTCTGCTTTAGATCATTACAGAGCTGTGGTGGTGATGTGGTGTCTTGTTGTACGTTCTCAACTGTAGCAGAGTGTTAATTAAGAACGATATAACCTGCAACTCCAATTATTAGTCCTGTCTGTTTAGCTGGACAGGAGCAGTGCCTTGCTTTAGTTACTTTGAAAGCTTCCATAAGAATGGTAAGATTAATGTTTTATTTTCACATCTGTTCATGAGACAGTTTAAAAATCCTGAAGTTTAAAATGCAATAGAATGTAAACAAAAGGGCTTCTGCTCATTTACATGTTAGCCAGATTTGCTAACTGATTGCTGTTTGAACCTAATCTACCACCTCCTGCTGCATTAGCTACAACAAACATTACATTTACATACTGATTTCTTATTTTGTTTTAATGTAAATAATCTGTAATTACAGTAAATTTGGACTTCTGTTGACATGAGCTTGTATAAATCTGTAAGTTTAAAATGAAAATGTTAATTACCTTGTGTCATACCTGTTTATATAAAAACCAGAGGTTTTGGGGGAAATCTCTGTGACTGAGAAAGATATTGCATAGTGGGAAATACTGAGTGTATTTCCTAAAAACTGGAATGAAAAGGAGCATTTACACACCAGTGTTTAAGAATTTACTTTTGGTGTCAAATACTAAAATATTACTAAAATTTTAGAGAAAAATGCAATTGAAAAGCAAAGTATCTTATAAAAAATCAGAATATTAATGCCACCACTTAACAGCAGATAGAACCAATCTGTTTTGTATGTCCAGCTCTCTTGCTAGAAATTGTTATGGCAATGACAGTGGTCAGGTCTATTTTCTTTTGTCAGTACTTGAACTTCTTTTTTGGGTGTAGGCAGAGTACCTCAAATGGAGGATGGTGCTCCAAAATGCAGATTCCCTTGCCTCCTGTGCTGCACAGCAAGTGCAGAATCATTCAGCTGAGGTAAAAAGGCTGTAATGGCAGTGTATCCCCTATCAGCAAATGCTTTTGAAAGATGGGGTTTGCAGTAGGGGAAAAATATTCCAGTAAGAGTAGCCTACTTTAGTCCTTTTTCTAGAATTTAGTTTTCTTTTCCTACTAATTAATTCTCAGATTAATTGAATTCTCTTAGCACTGGTGGCAACAAAGAAAAAAAAAAATCTGTCTTGTCTTTAATGGGACCTAGAGTTTGACCCTGATTTTCCCCCTTTCAATATAGCTATTTTATTTGGTAGTCAAATTATTATACTACAAAGTTATTGTAGTCAACTGTAACATTTGTAGAAAAATTAAACAGCTGCAAACACTGAAGCTAAAATTTTAGAAATGTGCATTGTATTCAAAGTCAGTCTTCTCAATACACTTATGTGGACCTAAAAATAAATAAAAATAAGCTTCAGCTTAGTGCCAGTGAGAAGTTTCCTTTAAATACATTTTTCTTGTAAAATTTATCATTGCCTTAATGGCTGAAATACAATGTTTGGGCAAGATATATTTTGTGATTTGGGGTAATCTGCATCCCCCTTTGCTGGAGGAAATGATGATGGGAGGGACAGACATCTGTGGCTGTGTGTTCACATCAGCCCCAGCCCACACAGGAGGGTGGGCACCAACACTGGCATCAGTGGCACATCAGATGTGACATCAATTCCTCCTCCTTTTGACTCCCTTGTGGACACTGTCCAAGCTTTACAGCTCTCAGACCATGTGAGATTCTGGTGTAGGAGCTCCAAGGACTGGAGCAGTTGACCCCAGTGCATTTCTGTGTAAGCAGAAGTAATGCTCCTCATTTTGTTATTTTTTCTGAAAGAAAAAGTGAACAATTAACCATGCACTATATTTGCTAACACTTCCAAAACCAGTTTTTCCTCAATTTTTTTCAGGTTGTTTTTTTTTTAGCCAGCTTAATTTTCAGCCTCTTTTTTCACTCTGTCAATGAATATGTGCTGAGAATTTGCTTGTTAACAACATACAGCTTGTGTTGCTTAGAAATCCCAAAAGTAGAGGTGTCAAAATGGTTAGCTCAAAAATTAAAGCTTTTAATTTTTAGGCACTTCATTTAAATTTGTTTGAAGAGTATTTTTTCCTTTCCAGAATACTTCCTGCTCTCAGGAAGTGGAAAAGTTTTCCTATGAGTGGATGCCTTCTATAAGCAAGCTGTATTTTGAGTTGTACTGAAGTGTGTGGATCATGCAGAACTGGAGAGACTGAGGGTTTGATCAGACTGGCCTATTTCCTTCTATGTTTACATCAATTACAGAATGAAAACATGAGTCATGTTATCAGTTAGCATCTACAGATTTTCAGATAGAGTCAAAATTAGCTATAACAGAACCTTGTGTGAGTCTGTATGGGATCCAGAGCCATTCACATATGCTGTAATTAATGTTTTCAGAGCAATTAAATATGTCATTTGCCTCCAGTATTTGCTGAAAACAAATAAAAAATCAGAATCTGAAAAAGCACAGCAGGATATTTTAGTTGCTACTGAACATTTGCCAATAGAAAATATGGTTATGGAGATGCAAAACTTACTAACAATCAAATTAGAATTGCCTTTGAAAATAGGCATACAAGTTTTCAGGACTCCTCTTTTTATTTTTTTCCCCCTCTTTTGAAGGACTATAACGTATTTTAAAAAAATTTAGGCCTTTTGTAGAAAGTCCTGTGGAAGTTGCAGAAAACTACATGTTCAGCATTGATGACTTCAGTTACATTTGTAGTGTCTCTCATGCACATGATCATATTTAGCATTGACAGTGAGTCGTAATTATTTTCCATATTGGAAAACCATAAAAGACAAGAAATAGCACTTCATGATTTTGTTGTGTAGTATGTGATTATTGAGATGTCACAGGAGCCAAATTAGGTTTCCAAAGATATTTTTGTGAGGTAAATTTCCCTGAGATGTTCCAGCAAATTGTGTCTCTCTTGTTAAAGCATCCAGTGAGTATTGTATGAGTTCCTTCCCATCTGAGCAGCAAAGCAGCAGATGAGTAATTCCAGAAGGAGTTAAAACTAACAAATCAGGTCTCAAATGATGTAGGAGTCTTTCTTGTCTTCCTATATCCTAAGATACAGCTGTGCTGATCTGCATGCAGAATTTGTCCTTTACTGCTAAGAGGAATGGCATGTTGAAGTGTCACAGAATAGTGAAAATGTGAGGGAAAAAACCACAGTCTGTCATTCTTTTAAGTGTATGTGATTTAAAAAAAAAGGAATTGAATAGGCCCAATTAAATTAAATATGCCACTGAACAAGTCAAATCTGCATAAATATTGTTTAGAAACCCAAGCTGTGGTACAGTGTTGCTGCAGTTTTGTAGCATGTGTAAGGTTGCACACAGCCATAATTGCCATGTCTATAACAGAAGTCCTGCCTTCCGCTTTGAAAAGTAGATAGCTGCATGATTTTGTGCCTACTTAAGCAGTCAGGATGCCCTTTTAATATCCAGATGTTTTTCTACCAGGAAAATCTGAAAGAAGATATAGTTGGCCTGTTTAAACTGTATCTTAAGATTTTTTAAAAATTTAATTCTTATTTATTTTTGAATTTTATTAGAACCTCTGTAGTGTTCATTGAAAACAATGTGAGCTGAACTAACTTTTCTAAATGTTCAATACCCACATGAAAAATTTTGCTGGGGTTACTTTTCCAGTTCTAATTAGCTGGATTTATGTGCTTTAAATGAAACTAAGCAGAAGAATTTCCATTTGGTTTCTGTTTCAGGTAACCCTAGAGAAACAAGAGCATGCTTTGCCTTGTTCTACTTACCATCAGCTCTTAATGTGCATCATGGCTTGCTTGATATTTGGTCTGGCCATCAATATGCTGACAAGCCTATTATTAATGGCATTAGGAGTGCTAAATACACCCGATGTTTGTGAAGATAATGGGACTCTCTCCATTTTGAGCATACTTAACATTAGAAGAGCTTTAAAGGCTGCAGTTGCCTTATTAAGGAAGGAGCTCAGGAATGGCCTTTGGTCATTCTCAGCATGTTTCCTTGCATTTAAGAGTGAAAAGAGAGATGATAATATTGTGCCTGGACTTGTCCGTGTAGAGTTTAGGGTACCCTGGGGTTTTTGCATCTAACTGTAAAACAAGCTATAACATGCTTATCCCTGATTTTCCTGTTTTTCTTTCAACCATTCTAGGGCCCTGCAGGAGTCATTAAATCAGAACTTCATGCTGATTGTCACCCATCGAGAAGTCCAGCGGGAGTACAACCTCAACTTCTCAGGAAGCAGTACCATCCAGGAGGTGAGTGCTGTTTCACAGCTGAAGAATAAATGTAGCTCATTATAGCTCATGCCAGCTCTCTTAAAGGGGGTTTGCATAGTCTGGAGAGATATTTTATTGCATTTTATTGGTCTCTTCTTTATTTTAATCAACTAGATCATCAAGATTTGCTGTAATTTGATTAAAGAATTCAGTTAGAAAAAGGGATTCTATTAAATGATACAGAAAGGATGTTTCTTTTTGTATTGTAGTACAATACAAAATACACAAACAACGTTTATTGAGTTACTCAAATTGTATTTTACTTGAAGCCCTTTGAAGCTCCCTCTGTCTTTCCTTCTTTTAACCAGCTCCATCTCCATTTTGTAGGCACCTCAGCCATTGTGCTGGTTGCTGTTGGAGTGCTGTAATTCTTTCTGGCCAGGTAGCCAAATGTTTTTGTGTATAATGGACATTGCTGCCGTTCTGTGGAATGGCCAGCGAGGGGTGATATTGGAGAGAACTTCAGCAGAATTAAGTCCTAAAGGAACAAATATCTCTGATGTGACTCTGGACTCTCTGAATTCAGAATAAAGCAGTCCCTTGCATATTTTTGAAACTCCTTTTCAAGCCCAAAGGTTGTTGTCTAGTGCTCCATGGTATACCTAATGCCAGATGTTGTGGATGTTATTTTCCATATAACCCACTGCCTTCTGGAAACTTGACAAACAACCTAGAAATGTGAATCTTCAGAATTCACATTACAAAATATTAAGATTAAATGTTTGCTTTTCAAATTAAATGTATGTTTGCTATTATTGGTCTGACACTTCTTGCAGTCTTTTAGGGTTGAACAGATTTTATTGAAGTTTTTCATGTCACATGCTGACATGGTAGACAGAATTAATTTAAGTTCTATAATTTTAGCTATGGGAGTAGTGTCTTACAAAACAATGAAAAAATAACTGTTTTCTTTGTGAATACTGTTATTCTTAAGATCTAAATTCTGATCTTTCCCCTATGTGGAAGCCTGTTTTCTACTTCTTATGTTTAGATATACTTTAGTAAGTTCAGATTGGTTTTTTGTGGTAATATAAATTAACAAACATACTTGAATCAGTTTGACTTCCGAGGGGCTGAGCTTTGACTCACTAGAATTATGAAGAATTTGAACGTTTATGGAAATAAATCATCCAAATATGTGATTTTAATTTTAAAATGGTGAGATTCTAGTAGAAAATGCATGCACATATATTATCTGTTTGGTTTTTATCAATGCTGAATCTTTTTACTTCTTTGCTGGTGGGTCTTACCTGGCTTAAAGGAACCAGAAATCTGTTGACAGAGGGATCTAGGCTGCCTTTCTGAAGTTTTCTTTGTTGGTAATGGCAGGTTACAGTCATCAGGTTGCCATATGAAATCAGCATAATTTAAAAGTTAATTACCATTTTTCCCTTAAACAACCAAAATAAAAACCCAACCACCACGTAACCAGCGTGAGCAGAAAACCTTTCTTTGCCTTTCTTGTACCTGTCACACCCAATAGAGTGTATAAAACTGTGAAGACCAATTCAAGGGCTAAAATAAAACAAGATCTGTGGCCCTTGTTGTGCAGCTGATGCTGAACAGGTGAACGTGTCTGTCTGTGCACAGGCTCCTGGAAATCCCAGGGGATTTGGCTGAGGTAAAAGGGTTGGCGAGCATTTGTCTAATTATAGAAAACAAGCACTGTTTTGAATGTTAACTCCCCAATGGCTTCTTAATTTAATTTTTTTTTTTCTTTTAGCATAGAGTAATCATTGTAACAAATCTAGGCAGTCCTTGTGGTTTGGAGGAATCGGTGGTATCATTCCTTGTCTCCTTTGTCTCTGTCCTCTCCAGGGACTGTTAGATTTTTTTTTTTTCCCTCTTCACTCTCTTGTTCACACTTTAACAAATTAATAGTTTACTTTCCTCCTGGTGTATTTTTGTAACGGTGGAGAGACTCAGTGATGCAGGTGCCAACCACAAGAGGGCAGGAAGGACTATTCAATTACTACCTAAAAATGCCGCTCAGTGTTTTCAAATTAGCTTCTGGTATATTAACAAAAAGGACTATAATGGCCAAGTTATTGTTTGATTTACAGATAATTGGCATATTGCAGGGAGGAGACTTAATTTCACCCTTTTAAATTAAACAGGGAGATTTAAAAAGACATAAAATATTCATTAATGTTCAGTGATTATAAAGCAGTGGCATATATTTATTCTACCTTTATTACTGTTTCGATGGGAAAATACAGCAAATATTTCAGAAATCGACTTGGCCATACTGACAAGTTGAAATGTTTAAGCAGTGTTAATGCAATCTACTCACACGCCATATCCTATGCAGAAAGATTCAAAATGACTACATCAATTATTAAAAGAAATACTTAAGATTCTAGAAATGTTCTACTTCTTGCCACAGTTGGGTGCAACTGTCTCTCAAGGGCTGCTGGTTCAGTGTGTTGTTGTTATTAGTACTGTGAATTTTAAGGAATAGATATTTTTTTCCCAGGGTCTCAAAAACCCCCCAAACTCGCACCAAAAACTCAACCCCACCACCCTTTTGGAAGGCAGAAATGTTTTGCAATGCATTAAATGCAAAATCCAGTGAGCTCAGAACTGTGCTTTCCTAAACTACTATTGCTGCACTTCTCTGAGTTTTTTGATTGTTTAGAATGCATATTTAATAGTAAATGATATTTAGGTGAATTGTTTTTTTTTTAAGAAATCATAGTGTTTAATGGGGAAACCATGTGACAGAAAATTATATGA
>WEIU01008619.1:0-31594 GCA_013389925.1 Aegithalos caudatus
AAAGAAAAATTATTTTTTTGCTAAATTGTCATTGTACTAGCCATTTTTTGTAATGATGTGTTTATTGCTGTGATTTTATTTTCCACAGAAAATTTATAGAAATGGGCTTTATTGATGAGAAACGAATAGCAATATGGGGCTGGGTAAGTGATTAGAGTTTTTACATCTATCTTTAAATAATCATGCAGTATAAATTTTTTTTTTTTTAATTCTTCCTTGTTCTATCTTAAATATGTATAAAATTTCTTCTGCAAATGTGTGATGGTATTGCCAAAGGGGGTGGTTCCTGCTGGCACTTGTTTACATGCAATTGCAACAGTTCAAGCCTCCAAAAATGAACCTTGGGCATCTCAAGAGGGAATTTTGAAAAGCTCATGTCTAATACATCGTTTGGACTGGAAGTCAAATTAAGACATTTTATTTAGCTTTACTTTTAATTTAGGGACTTACTGGGATGGTGTCAAAATTCAAGTGTAGTCCTTTCTGATCTGAGATTAAAATAGTGAGAAAAGACCTATGACTATCTCTCATCAGAAAATGTGACCCCTGCATCATCCTGAATCACTGTGTGCTTTGCAATGGTCATCAGGGATGAATCCGGGTCTGAGGGGTTTACAGCACTGACATCTCCACTAAAACATGGAAAAATTGAACAGTATGGGAGTCATTCCAAATTATTAGCCAGTCTATTTTTCATCTTTGCTTTTTTTCATGTATTTGTCTTTGTAATGCCCCCAGAACATTTAATAGCCAGATGTATTTCCTGGTCTTAGACAGCACATGAGCAGAATTGCTAAAACCTTTCTATGAAGCTTCTACTAACCAATATTTAAGTTACTTTGGTACAGTTACTACTTCACAAACCAGAATAAAATTAATACCATATGGTGAAATTAAGTGACACAGACACTAAGAAGTGAATAATTCTAAAGTGACATTAAGTAATTCAAGGCCTCAAGAAAATATTTTCTTTTTTAAATCTCATCATATTTTATTTCACCACAGTGTTTCCAGAACCAAGTAAGATTTTGGACACGTTGTATTCCGGTAGTGGATATAATATTAAAATAAAGGCACTACTGGCAAACCTATTAGTCTTTTTTTCCAATTTATTTCCAATTTATTTTACCATTTCCTGGTCTGTAAGCTTTGAAAGGAGTTGAAAGATGTTTCCTTATTTATGGGCTGCAGCTNGTTTCTATTACTATGTCCTTCACCATCATTTCAAGCTGAAAAGTCAAGACAATGGATTAACTTAACTTTTGTACCAAAAAAAAAAAATTATAATTCTGCTTACTTCCCTTAGTCTTTCATAAGCTACTGAGGTAATCTTCAGAATTTTTCATGACAGACCATATTTTTATCCCTTCCTCCATTCCAAACTAAAGAGAAAGCCATTATTTTGCAAAAACCTTATAGGAGTTTTTCTAACCTCACTTCCACATGCTGTGGAGTGCCAAAGCAAAGGCTTTTCATTTACGTTATTTTACTGTTTCAGCAACTAGTCCCATTCAGTTTCACAGATTTATTCTTATATCCAGCCTTACTTACTGCTTTACCCTTCTTATGGCCATAAACTTATTCTTCCTTTCTGGGTCCCAGTTTGAAGAAACAGGCCAGAAAATACTAGGAACAGTGGCAGGCAGTAGGGAGGAATTGCTCCATCCTGAAGTAGATTAGAATATTAGTAAGGATGATTGAGTTGGTTCAATATGCTAATCTTTAGCAAAAATTGGATAGTTCTTTATTGGAGGGAAAAAACCTCTAACCTCTTCTTGGAGGTGCACCTTGAAAGGATGAGAGGCAATGAAAACAAGCTGCCAGAAGGAAAGTCTCTGTTTGGTTTTAGGAAAAAAAATAAAGACACCCTGCTCACTGTTGAAGGAGATTGAGTGGTGAGGATGTGTACTGTGGATGTGACTGTGATCAGTATCATTTAATCTGAAGTTAACCCTGTTTTGAGCTGTAGGTTGCATTAGATTACCATGAAAGATTCTACCAAATTAAATTCTCCTGTGATTGTAAGTGGTAATAAAAGCAGTATCCTGTGATAAACATTGAAGACGTTGCAAAAAAAGAAGTGATTTGATAAAATTGTTTAATCTCTCTCACAAGAAATTACATCAGATCCATTTGATATCAATAAATTAATTTCAAAAAGAACTCTACCTTTTGTTACTTTGTCCTCCTTGCATTCAGAGCCAATTAGTTAATTTGGAATGAATATGTATGAGTTTGATTCAGAAAACAGAATGATACTTCACCAGCAATTTTAAACTGTCTGTGATTTCCTCCTAGTCCTATGGTGGCTATGTAACTTCTTTGGCACTTGGATCTGGCAGTGGAGTATTTAAATGTGGAATAGCTGTGGCTCCTGTTTCTAGCTGGGAATATTACGGTATGGAAACTTGTCATAAATACTGACTTGGAAAGAAAGATGTAGCATTTAATGACTTCTTAAATTAACATTGCAGGAGACTGTCAATTTGAAACATAAAGACATTCAAATTACCTAGATTTAAAACTTTTAAGACCTTAAGTTTAATGTTTTTCTTGCTGAAAATAACTGAGTGCAACTGGCAGTTTGGAACTGACTTTGTCACAAAGAAGGTATGTCTGGATAATTCCATATGTACTTCTGTAACACTAAGTGTATAAAGCTCTCTCAATAAACTGCTATTAAGAAGTGATCTGCCTAAAAATCCTGTTAAAAAATTATCACTGAATTCAGAAACAGCTGAACTGATTTATCTGCCAGTAACAGAATCATAATGCATTTCAACTTCTGACGCCACACATGACCTGTGTCAGGAATCAGTATTTCTGATGACTGCAAAGTTGTTTACAAAAAGCAGTGGACAAGAAGACTATTGTGTTTGATATAATTATTTTTAATTAAATACTTTTCCCTTTAAATGTTTCTCAGCCACACCTCCTGTATTATTGTGTTATGATACATACTTTTATTTATATTTATGGAATTAGTCTCAAAAGTGTTGAGAGGAAATAACACTGGGAGTATATACCCAAGGCCTTCCTGTGTGAAAAAAGCAGGCACATACTCATACTTGCCGACCTGTTAAGCTTTTGGCATGGTGTTAAGGAACCTTAGTTAAAAAAAAAATCATGGCATGAATATTTTCAATGAGTAAAATGTAGCACTTTGAACACATTTACTTAGCATATGGTCGTTTTCTAAGAAGTCTTGGTTATGAGAAAATTTTTTGGTTAAATGGGAAAGATTCCTTCCCTGACTGCTAGCACAGACATTCCTTGTATTTATGGTGTTTTGCAAACAAAGGGGAAAATATTTGTATGACACAGGAAGCATAGTCTTCGTGTTTTCACTGGCATCAAGATTTTTTTAAGACATTTTTACTCATGATCACAAAATTATTTCCAGAATGCAGGCATAAAGCACTGCTTTTGCAAAAGTCCCTTAGTAAAAGTCGGGTTGGGTTATAAAAATTTGTCCCAGCATCACAATTCAAATGAAGTTTTTAAGTTCAAGCAGATCAGACCTGCACCATTGCAATCTCTATGTCAGCTGAATTTTCAGGTAACAATTAAAGAATCTTGTTGAAAATGCACTGTAAAATCCAAACAAGCAAATGTCCCTCCACTAAGGAAGGAAGGAAACAGAAGGAAGTCATGAGTCATAAGTTTTGGCAAACAGATCATGTTAACATTAGGGTGAACTGTGTTAGGGGAAAAACTACAGGATGTTACATCCTTGAGTCGCTGAATAGTATCAGTATGTCAGAGGATGTACTGGCCCCTAGAGCTTCTAAATTCTGTCTGACCCTCTTTTAGATGTGCAGATGAGATTCTGGACCATAATATTTTGTCAGAAGCTGTCCCACCCCCCTCCATTTTGAGTGAGAGTTAATAACAGCTGAACAGTTATAAGATGGAAAGGAAAATTCTATTCAGGAACAATGTATAGTTAAAAGCATTATATCTGTGACTGTTTTATTAAAATTTATATAAATTCATCTGCTTTTGCTTCCTCAATAATTGACAAGCTGAATCTTCCACTTAGTCATTATAATGCAATTCTGCTGACCTCTGTGGACTTGTTGTAGCTATATTGGTAGAAGAGAGTGGAAAAATTGGCTCAGAATACTGTAGAAATGCCAGCCATTCAGAAAGAGTCTATTTTATTGAAAACTTAAGCCCGTTATGGTTGTTTGACACTGTGTTGACAACAGATATTGCACATTTTCTGTTTTCATGGAATGCTAAAGGATCTTGATAAAAGATAGGCTACTTTTTTTTTTTTTTTTTTTTTGCTACTTATATTACAAATTATCTTCAGAAGCCTTGCTTGGCTGATCTGGGAGACATAGTACACATCTTCAGCTCTTAGTGGTAGCACATGTAAATGATACATAATAAACCATGGGAACAAGAGTATGTTGATTTGTTTTCTTTTCCTGGGAGGATTCTCATTTCTATTTTTTAATAAAAATTTTTAATATGGTCTATCAAACTGGACAAAAGGGAAAATCCCAATTCCTTAATGATTACAATGGCCACCACCTGTCTTTCGAGAGGGAAAGATTGCAGCTCTTCTTTGTCAGAAAGCCCTGACTCCTTTAAATAAATAAAATCCTTGTAATACTGCAGCTTGACTGCTCAATATGTGTCAGTTACTCTTTCAAGGCAAGGTCATAAGGAAAGTAATCTTCTGGTAGTAGCAGCTGCTGTGTCAGTTTTCCATAAATTTTCATAACAGCTCCTAGTTAAAATACAAATACTGAGGCAGCTCAAAGAGAGATGTTTCTATTGATTTCTTGGTGATGGATACTGTTCAGTTATTCACATTTTTTTTTTGTCAAAACTGTTGCCAGACTTTGTTGTAGTTAGGAAAAGGAATTGAACAGAGACCTGAAAAGCAATGGGCCTTTCAGTTCATGAACCTTTTCAGTTCATGAACTGAATGAGCTGAATGAACCAATGAACCTTTTCAGTTCATGCCTGCAGCCTTTCCTGCTCCCCCTAGTTGCTGCATATATACATTCAACAGGAAAAAGACAACATGAATATCCATATTTACTCTTAACGCACATACAAATCCTCAGCTCCTCTTTTTAAGGTGTCAAAATTAGTCTGTGTCATCTTTCCACCATGCAGCTTTATTGGCTCATTGCCTTATTCAACTGACTTCTGGAGTTCAACCCAACAGCATAAAGCATTATCAATTAATTACCTTTATCCACAAAACCTAGATGAGTATAAAAACACTATTTCTGCCGAGATGTTTTGGAGAACAGTAAATAACTAGCCTTCATAGTTGATTTTTAAAATATGTTCAAATTTGGTGTGTTATGAGGAAACCAAGAACAGACACGGTTAAACATAATTTAATTTCCTGTGTGTCACTGAAGCTACAAAATATCTGCACTTTCTTATCTATAGCTTTTTTCTTCTTTAATTTCAGCATCAATCTACACAGAACGATTTATGGGTCTTCCTATAAAGTCTGATAATCTTGAGCACTATAAGGTGAGAATTCCATTTCTCTGCTGATCTCCTTAAATTTGAATCACACTTCCATGGATAAGTGGAGCTGTGAAGAAAGAAAGTGGCCCACCAGTTCTCATGGTACAGTCCTTCCATAGCAAAGCTACTGCCGTGAAATTCTTATGTATATAATTAACTGTGGGTTTCTATTTATAAATCCCAAAAGTGCTAAATGGAAGTTCTCATTTTCTTACTTGGACAAGTCAGATTATTCTACCAGTGCAAACCATTAACCTAGAAAAGAACTCAAGTGAAAAGGGATTAAAATGTTGTTATTGATAAGGTTTTGGTTGGTACTGTTAGTTGTGATGTGCAAACTGCTTCATGCAAATTTACCCCTCTGATAATAGGATCATATGCATACTAAATAATCAGAGAAACTTCCTTTACAACAGGTTGCCATTCTTTTCTTTACATTGATAGGAAGTCTGTAGTTTCCTCTAGCAGCACACACACACCAGCACTGGATATGGAGAGGCCTGAATTAACATCCAAAGAACTCAGTGGAAACACTCCTGTTCAAGATTTGGGTCCTGTTCTCAGTACATGTTTCCATCCCAACTCAACAGAAATACTCAGTGCCAAACAGGCCTGGTGGAGTTGTCTGGCTAGCCAGGAATTAGAGCATTCTGGGAGTGACACGACTCCTGCTCTTCTTTGTTTGAATCGGCCCCTGGAAAAAAACACTAAATATCAAATCTGTTTCTGAGAGTTTAGAGACATTTGTGACAGCACAGAAAGCTACCTGCTGCAAGCCAAGTTGCACAGGCATCTTTATGGACAGATATCATCAATATGGCACAGATTAATGTTTTTTCTCCTGCTACTGCTTTCCAGAACACGTGCAAATGACGTAAGAAAAAAACAGTATTTATTTACAGGTATTCCTGTCCTGAAGCCAAAGTCACAGATCACAGAGGCACAGAATCATTTAGTTTGGAAAAGACTTCTGAGATCATCAGGTCCAGGCATTAACCTTACACTGCCAAGTGCACCACTAAACCATGTTCCCAAGTGCCATATCTACACATCTTTTAAATACCTTCCCAGATGGTGACTCAACCACTGCCCTGAGAAGTTTGTTCCAATGCCTGACAACCCTTTCCATGAAGAAGTGTTTCCTCATATCCAGTCTAAACCTTCTCTGGCACAATTTGAGGCCATTTCCTCTTGTCCAGTTGATTGTTGTCTGGGGCAAGAGGCCGACCCCCACCTGGCTCAAACATACTTTCAAGGAGTCATAGAGAATGTTAAGGTCCCTCCTGAGCCTACTCTTCTCTCTGACTAAACACCCTCAGCCATTCCTCAGAGGAGTCACTCTTCAGACCCTCCCCAGCTCTGTTGTCCTTGTCAGGATACATTCCAGCACCTCAGTGTCTTTCTTGGTCCAAAAACTGAACAGAGGATTTGAGGTGTGGCCTTACCAGTGCCCAGTACAGGGGAATGATCACTTCTCTGGTCTTGCTAGCCACACTACTTTTGGTACAGACCAGGATGGCTCAGGCCTTCTTGGCCACCTGGGCATGCACTGGCTCATGTTCAGCTGCTGTCAACCAATACCCACAGGTCCTTTTCTACCAGAGAGCTTTCCAGCCACCCTTCCACATGGCCCCTAATGCTGCATAGGGGTGGTTGTGACCCAAGAGCAGGACGCAGCACTTTGCCTCGTTGAACCTCAGTGAAGCTTTGTGTCATTGATCCAGGTTGATCAGATCCCTCTGTAGAGACTGATGTGCATATATATATATATATATATTTATTTATTTATTTTTTTTTAATACATACACAGCCTGATACATGGTTTCTATTGTAATCTCAGATTGATACGAAGTCACTGCTGTCATGTCAGTTCAACTGCTTGATTGTTTTTCTACTAGGTAATGAAAGCCTTTTAGCACTATAAATAAGTGGTTTAAATTGAAGTTGCTGAACTGTTCTGTTTTCCTCTCAACAGAATTCAACTGTGATGGCAAGAGCAAAGAATTTCCAAAACGTAGAGTATCTTCTAATCCATGGAACAGCAGATGGTGAGGTTTGCAAATGGCAGAACAAACACAGAGCCAGAATCACTTTGTTTGAAAAACATTAAGCATCTATCTTTGATTGGGTTAGGACTTAGATCTTTGGTAGATTTCCATATGACCTATCATAAGATGCTTACTCGTTCTTAGTAATGTCAACTGTATCACTTGATAATTAGTGGACACAGCTAAATGCACTATAACTTTATGCTTTGTGGTATTAACATGTTTCAACAATCTCTTTTTTTTTTCTTTTTTAGATAATGTGCATTTTCAGAACTCAGCACAAATTGCAAAAGCTCTGGTTAATGCACAGGTGGATTTCCAAGCAATGGTAAATAATAGACTACTTTTCGTTTTGAAAAGTGGTTCATAACTTTATCAATAAGCTCATCTGACATTTGGCAGTGTTTTTAACAACCCTGTTCAACTGAACATGCTTCAAAATTTGGCAATTGCTAGTGTATTTGTTATTCTTCATAAACAATTTCTCAATTTCTTCCCCAAATGATTTTCCTGCTCTTTTTTTTTTTCCTTGCCCTTTGGATGCTTGCAGGATTTTCATCTTTGCAAGAATAACTTGGAGGCTTTTAAAATGAGGCAGGGATAAGAATCCAGCCTCCTTATGAGTGTTTTTGATACCTGGTAAAAGAGGAAGATGAAAGAGCTGAGTTCTGGGGCCAAATTTTTACTGGCTGTGGTAGATCCTATCTCTAATTGGACTTGCCTGCCACAGACACCAAGTGAAACAAGCAAAAAGGGTGTAAGGCATCCAAATATATATCCAGAATCAGAAGAAAAAAAAATTTCTCTGAAAACTTGCATGGGATAGCAGGTACAGGCAAAGAGGCCAGGCAAAAGTTGAAGGATATGAAGGAAAAATAAATGGGAAATATAGATCTGATTTCTATGATAACCTCTGCTTCCAAACCATTTTTCTCAGGGCTAATAACCAAAGTGTTTGCCTGCTATCAAACATACTAGCTTTCTCCCTGAGTCTGGCTTCACAGGGCCACGAGCTCCACAAAATGGGATGACAGGGGTTTGTAGGCCCTTTTGTGTATTACACATTTTCTGCCTCCTTTGCTGATCTTTAGCAAATCTGGGTTATATCCTAAGTATCTGGAATACTGTATGTAGTTGTAGTCATTCTGGTTCAGCTACAGTGGAATAGCAGATATTTCTGAGTTAGCATAATTCATATGTGTGTTTTGTTTCTGGTACACCACTCACAAGTTTCATGGCCCTGCTGTAATGCAGGACATTTTGAATAGAATTCAAACAACATTTAGCTGAAATTTTGTTGCTTAGAGCCCAGTACTTATTCCTAAGGAGGACTCTTACCCCTATTGCCCAGGCCATCCAGCAGGTCAAGGGAATTTCATCCCTAACAGGATCTCAAGGCTCTTTTGCCTGGCTTGATACAATTGGCCTGTAGGTACTGAGGCAGTAATGCTTACTCTTAAATAACAGAGGACTTACAAACTTTTTTTCAGCAAGTGTAATAATATATTGGGAACTGATGAAAAAAAAATATTATCAAGTTCCTCTATTTTTCTTAGGCCATCCACTTTCTTATGTGTAGCAGTAAAATACTTTTTTTGGTATTGTTTAGCTGTTGCAGACTTGAAAACATAATATAAAGGGTTTATGTTTTGTTTTTGTTTTTTCTTTCAGTGGTATACTGATCAGAACCATGGAATTCCAGGCCTTTCCAGCAAACATCTCTACACACATATGACCCACTTCCTCAAACAATGTTTTTCTTTGTCAGAATAAGTAGGCTACTCAGAGCACGCTAAGGCATCTGAGACATCTCTGGGAGAATGAAATGACAGCAGTGCCCCAGCTGTATAGTTTTCAGGTGAATTGATCACAGGAACTTCGAAATTTTAAACTTGATGTTTACATCCACTTTTGATATTGTATATTGGCAAATGTTATGGTAACAAATGTTTTGACACATTTCATACCTATTTGACAGAAAAAAATAAAATCAGAATGTAAAAGGTCTTGTGCATCTATTGCTCACTTGCTTAAACTTTACATTCTGCTGTCCAAGAAAGGTGGTTCATTGCAAATGCACACTGTCAGATTACTGTGATTGCATTTGTTAACTAGAACTGTAAAATGGGAAAGGACAAAGGAAGCAGTGCAAGTACCTAATTAGCATCCTAACAAGAACAAATTTCTCAAAATTTATTTCCAACTTTTTGTAAAGAATCCAAGAGATAAGAACACACAATATTTAATACTGAAGTTTGGATACTTATTGAGAGTATTGAATGTGTTCAAATTTTATTCAACTCTTATTTGAAACATTGCAAAACTTCTTGAAACCATCTTCAAAACTCTCAGTGTTCAGGTTTAAACATGAAAGCAGGACACTCATGACAACTATAGTATATCAGTGGGTTTTTCACCTGTAATCAAAGTATGTGAGCCATATTGACCTGTTTTTAATTTCTAATCATCACCTCAGCATTCAAACTGATCTCAGTGTCATTCATCCCAGACTGGAGGGGAAGGATCAAAGGACTGTGCAAGCTTTCTCTGCTTTGTTTCTAGTGAAACTATTTTAGGCAGTCTTTTAAAAATGCTGGAAGCTAATAATGACTGGAATGCTTGCATTCTTTTCATTAATAATTAAATCATGCCTGTCATAATATATTATATTAACAAGATTAATTGGCAATAATCCATTGTAGATTAAACAATTCCTTGGTCACATGTTCAAAAAATTCTGAATTAGCCTACTGCTTAAGAACCATCATGTTTCTGATACAATCTTTGCTATTAGCTGTTGAGAGTGCAAAATAACCTGAAATAAATTGTGTTGCCTCCCCACAAAGCAAGCTGCTTCATAACTCTCAGTCAGAGACCAGTTGCTGCTTCTTTGTGGAAAAGCAAGGGGTTTCATTTGACTTTCTTGACAAAAACATGGGGTTTGGCCAAAATAATTAAAACGTGGAAGTGATTTGCTATGTAGCAGCTTCCTTCGTTTGTTAATGGCAATATCAAATCTGATTTTCCACACATGAGAACATTCCTTAGATATATCTTTATGTAAATGTAGTTGCCAAGCTGTTTGTAATGGTTAAATTATACTTTGATGGGAACTCTTCAGAAAATACTCAATTAGTTCAGGTTTTTTTGGAAACGCTGCCAATTACGTGACGTTAATGAGCTTTTTGTTGGTAATGTAATTAAAATTCAACTGCTATAATGGCTGAAGGAAAAAATTATAGCTGTAAGAAAGTTAACATTAAGCAAATATAACATGAAGTGGGCCTAATTAGATGTTGATTATATGGTCCTATGTGCATTTGCTGCACACAACAGTAGTCTCAGAAATGTGGTTATCTTACAAATAAGGAATACAATTCAGTTGAAATACTGAGATTTAACTCTCAATTTGTTATATTGATACAACACCATAGAAATCATTGCAATGTTGTGGTGAATAAGAAAAATCAAGCTCTTTTCTGAGATGCTTAAAGGTTTAAGATACCTAAATATGTCAATGAGAACCTAGAGTAATTTCCAAAAAAGCATGGTATCAATCTCACATAAATGTCAATATATTAAGGTCACTTTCAATTTCTGCACCTTTATTTTATTTATTCTTTTGAAAATCTTCTAAGTTCTAGAAATTTGGGCATATAGATTGGCCTTTGGTCGGTACAGTAAGTAACAAAACGATGCAATGTGTTGTTCACACCCTGCCCACAGGTCTGTTGTCTGAAGCTTTTGGAAGTACTTGAAATAAGAGACATTTCAGAAAACTCTCTCAAATAAAATAACAGAAGGTACATCTTTCTCAAGGGGTGCATTAGCTATTTCATTATTAATCTGCCCTGAGGTCTGTTTGTTTCCTAAGGCAATCAGAGTACACATCTTCCAAACTGTTCACCATCTACTTTGGCTTGTAGGCAGCAGTTGTGGGCATAAAAAATTTTTAAAAAATAAGTACAGTTGCTGCTAATATTTTTCCTTCATTGTTTTTCATGTTGTTAACGTCTTTGCATTACACAGTGTCCTTGCCATCTGGACACTCTACAGCCTCCCTGGGTCACCAGTGCCAGTGCTTGGTCACTCTCATAGTAAAAAAGTTCTTCCTTATGCTCAGACAGAACATTCTGTGTTTCAGTTTGTGCCTGTTGCCTCTTGTTCTGTCATTGGGCACCACTGAAAAGAGTCTGTCTCAGTCTTCTTTGGAAGATATTATCCTTTCAGATATTTATATATGGTGATGAGATTCTCCCAAGATTTTTTTTTTCTCTAGAAAGAGAACACATTCCATTTTACCTTGCCTGCAAACACAATCCATGTTACAAGCATTACCCCAAACATTCACTGGATAGTTATTTGCCCCATTCCACTCCAACCAGAGAGAAGAGCTTTAAGAGGATACAAAATAGGCTCTTTTGTAACAGATGTTCAACAATTCAACTTGAAAGGGCTTGTGCTGAGGTATCAAGGTGAAGCTAACAAAGTATGTGAATAAAAAGTATATATAACTATACTGCAAACATAGAACATGGTGTGTAAGAGCCAACACAAGGACACAATTTGAATTAAGCTAAGCTTTTATGACAAGAATGAACATCCTCTAAGTTTTGCTTCTCACTTTCAAATGTTTTAGAGAATTTGGTTTTCAAACAATGCTGAACGCTTTCTGTTCTATTCTCTTTTGCATAACACTCTCACACTTCAGATACTCAAACATACCACTTCAGACAATGAAACATGAGTCTTCCACTACCTGTCATATAAACAACAGATCCAAACCTCTGAAGGTAGTATGTGATTGTTCTGAATTGGGTAGACAGGCCCTTGATAAATAGCCACAAATACCATTTTTTACGAGTCAGTTTCCACTATGAATCCTTTTTAGCTTTTACAAATTAGAACTAGAGCTGAAAAGTAAAACTTGCTTTATTCTAGGAGCTGAAGTGCACATAAATGGTAGAAAGTCACTGATTCCACTCCAAACCCTTTTTCATCATCTACCTTATATGCTGTGTGAGCTGTGCACATGAAAGAACCTGAAATCTTTATACTTCAAACACAGACCTACATGATTTGTTTCACATAGGATTACTGCTGCTGCGAGGAAGAAAAGGCCTAAAGAGAAATTTAGCAGAAAACTGTTCAGGTTCTAGAATATGGTTAGTGTTATACTCATTTTTTCTCAGATATCAAGTCCAATTCAGACTGCATTCAATACTTCCGAGTTTGTCAGTCAGTTCCAATTACAAGGCACAGCTGTTTAGAACATTTTATAGAGTCATTTGAAGGCTCTATATTTAATCTGAATAATTCATAGTATTTGCTAAGAGCATTTGGTATTACTTTCAATTATGAACATTGTCTTCTCAGAATGTAAAATAACTAGTACATATTTGGCCAGCTCTTCTGCTTGCGCAAATTGATGCAGCTCCATTGACTTGCAGTGGAGCGATTCCAACTTCTGTGAGTAGACAGTGTGGGCCACAGCACAGTTACAATGACTGTGGCTCCTGAGGTACAAACTGCTCAGCACCCCTGGCAGACAGCATGGAGCTGCATGCTGTGGCAAGGCCTGGAGCCCCCAAACTAACCCTGCATTTCACAAAGCCACTCCTGCTTCCCAAAGGTTGGCCGTGGAATTGTACACAGGCACAGGCACACTGTGTGTGTTGTGTACAAGCACACGTTTAGGGGTGTAACATGGGGTTTTATGTGTGCATCTGTTTACACGTGTTCCTCCTGTATTGGTTCCCATTCTCAGAAGGGGAATGCTCTTTGTGATTATCGTGTAACAAAGACAGCAAAACGAAAGGGGCTGCAGAGCCCCGCCCTCTGAACTCACAGCTGACAAGGTTAGGAGAGAATGCTTTCTGTATAATGTAAGAAAGTAAAGGGTGTGGGCCTGTAGTCATACCCCAAGATACATCCTCCTCCCTTTAGACATGTAATGGATAATAATACAATAGTAATAAATATGTAATGAAGAAATACACAGAGGAATTTGGGAAGGTCACTTTTTTGAAAGCATTTGATGAGTATATTTTTTTTTACTTTTTACTGTCAAAAGCAAGCAAGTTCCTAATTCATTAAAATGTTCAAATCCTGACAATTTTAATCAGATGATGGTGCAGGAACTTTGATAAATTCCAGATACAGTGAACCCAACCACTCCAATTGAATCATGAGAAACATGAAAATTCCCTGAAGACAGGCTACTTTCAGCTTCTGTCTCTTAGTCTGACTCAAAGTATTGTCTCATTTGAGAACAATGATATAGAGAGAGGACAGTGAGGTTGCCCTTGATTTTTGCCAAGAGGCACCAACTAACCGGTGGAGAAACAAACCTGAGTATATGTGCGTGTCTCATACACCTGATACAACTTTCTGCTTTTGATTGGAAACTCGTTTGCTGTGCTCCTGAAATACATACTATAGACTCAGTTATGGCAACTGAGGATTGCATGGTTCTTGATGGCAGTTTACTTCTTTCCTGTACATTTTATTTCCTGAAAAACAAATAATTGGTCACCTTCTAGATGCTAGATGACCTGCTAGATGATACAGTTCTGTGACAACCTGCCCAACCAGGGGCACTGAGGTGCTCTGTCTCTTTTTTTTTTTGTCTGGAATCATCCTACTGTAAGCAAGGAACTTTATATGACACAAGAAAATAAACTGAGATGAACAAAAAGAGAAAAGCTGTCTGTTTCCTGGAGGAGAGGATATTGTCTCACATTCCTTATTGCCTCTTTCCAAAGTATCTTTAACTCCGCGTGTATAGAGATGACTGTAGCAATCCTTGAAGGCGTGTGCGTGTGCTCCTGGTGCAGGAGCGGTGGAAAGGGCCCTTGGATCCCCATCTGCTGCACTGCCCGGGTACTGCAGGATGCGCTGGTGGCCGCGGGGCCGCCGGCTGACCCACCCCGGGGACTAGAAATGGAAAAAAAATAAACCATGAATCTCACAGATTGATTCAATGACGCGGAAAAATTACACAAAAATTAAATGGGATGATGTGGACTGTGGAGTGAGACTTAATGTTTCCCTGAACCCATGGTACCACAGCCAGGAATTTAGGATAGAGCTCTAGGAAGAATCCAGTAAATTTTGTTTGCACTCTAATATGGTTATTGGTTTATACACTACCTCAGTTGTATCTTATGGGCTATACTAGTCTGGCTGTGGTCAGGCAGCAGAAAATTGTCTCACTGGAGCACATTCATTGCTAGCTTTGAGGAGCAGTGTTAGGGGAAATAAGGTTTGTTGTAACGTGTGTGTGCCTTGTGCCACAACCCAGACTGTGAGGCACTCCAGACTGGGGCACAGGCTGTCATTAGCTTGCAGTGAGATGTCTACTGTGATTCCAGAACCCACCTGACTGTCTCCCCTATGTGTCTCAATCTCTGTGTTGTCACTGCGTGGATGACCGTGGCTTTCTTTGGCAATGCTGTCCCACCAGAGCTATGAAATTGTCTCCATTAAACAAGAATAGTTGCATAGAACATGCACTACTACAAATCTCAAATCTATTTTGTTTCTTTTTTTTTTTCCTTGTAGGGAATGGAAATGTGATTAAATGGTTTATCTTGCATAAATCTATAGGCCATTATGTGAAACTCAATTTATAGTGAATGTTTGGCATATAGTTCTCAACTGAGTATGAATTTTCTTACAGTAGTATTTACAAATTTGCAATTTTACATCTAAGGCAAATCAAAACATTTTTTTTAATTTCACCTGTGCTAGGCATTGCATATTGGGTAGCCATCACTGCAGTATTTCACATCTCTTCAGATTCATTATATTGGCACAAGATTACTTGAAGAATCATTCCAGGGCTTTGGGAAAGTTGTGCTTATTTTTCACAATGGATTAAATTTATAAACTCTGATTTAAAATTAATAACTGAAAACAATGCTATTGATGTCTATAGAATCAGGATTCTAAATGTTAAGCGTGGCAAATCCAAACCTGGAGAAATTGCTGCCTTGATCCCAGGCACCTTTTGCCCACTGTTTGTGATGTTAATGCCCTTCTGTTTGATATTTACTACTTTGGACATTGCTACCTCACTCCTTTTGCAAATCCATGTTAGCATTGATGTCATAAAGTAAGCAGAATGAATGTGTGAAATTGCTTGTAAAATTATCAAATGAAATGAATAGCAAACATGATGACTTTTTTTTTTAGTTGAATAAGGAAACTGTCAGCAATGATGCACTCCTGTAATGCTTACTAGAGCTGAACAGTATATATATAAGTCTGTGCAAAAGAGGCAGCTAGGCAGAGCTCAGGATCCTCAAGGCTTGCCATAGTTGCAGAAGAGAGAGTAGCTCTTTCTGCAACTGCCACGTATCACTTCAAAGTGTAATAAGGTAAGATTTATATGAACTACCAGTTATTTCTTTGAGAAAGCCGAGTGCATTATCTGCATTGTGTTGCCCAAAGTTTGCAATAGAGGTGCAGATCTTTCAGCAAATTGGTGTTTTCTTCTGAGATTATATTTCACTGATATTTGGAGTTTATGACATCATCATTTAAATCTATTAATGTATTGATTACTTCAACAGAGAATGACCCAAAAAAGGGAAATCAACAGTTTGAGTTGCAGAATTACTTGAAAGAAGGAAGATTAACCATGAGAACGTGAAAGACAAGCATCGTAGTAAGAATTTAAATGAGATACACAGTTATTGATTTTTACATTTTTATCTCCTGTAGTATCTTCGGTAGAGATATTTAATTAATGTGAGTTTAAAATTATTCACTCCTTATAGGTACTGCTTAATTATGAATCAATGAGGGTTAAATTAGAAGCATGGAAGCAAATTCAGTGGGTTTATTTAGACACTGACTTTAAACTGTCCAAATCAGATTGTCACTCTCTCACCCTACAGACTGTCACTCCACTGCCCCACTTTTAGATTAGTTGGTCTCAAGCAACTATTACTTTCATATCACTGTAAGATCAGAAAAGGAAATTTTATAGCACAGAAATAAAATTAAAGCCTTTCAATATTTATTGTGATTATTGTATAAAATTTAATTCAGTCTTCCATCCTACTATGGAATTCCTTAGACTAGAACTGTTGGATTTTACAGAACTTTCCACAAGGCATTATAACATGCTAGGTAAATTACATGTAAAATACATCTACCTGAAAAAGTAATTTATTTATTTATAGAAATTATTGCTATTTGCAGACAATTTCATATCAATAGAAATCTATTTTATTCATTCATTTTGTTCACATGAAAATATTTCCCTTTTTTACTGCCTTTTAGTGTAGCTTCATAATTTCTATTTTTAATCTGGAAGAAGATACAAATGTCACTTTTGAAAGATTTTTTTGAAAACAATGAAATTAAGCTAGTTAAAATTATACATAGGTACAAAAAATCTAGAATATATTAGAAAACTAGAAAAATCAGGCTAGTGAAGGAAATAATATTCAAATAATTATCTGATCAAGATTTGAGAGGTATATTTGTTACATATTTCTGATGGTTCAAACTGAGATGTCTTCAATTTTTCATTTTCAATCAGAAAAAAATGAAAATATTTTCATTAGTCTAATATACATAGGAATAAAAATTTTCTGTGTAAGATTAGCTGTAGTTTTCCTGCACCTTGACAATAGGTTTCCACGGTTTTTAGCAGTACCTACTGGTGACCTAAATAACTTAGAGCAAATAAAACCTTTTTTCTGATTAAGAAATTAATTGATTAGCCAGCATAAACTAAGAAAATACTATTTTTCTGATCATCTCTTTTTCTCTATAAAACATGTCTATATTACCAAGAGTAAAATTACAATTTCTTCTTTTAAAACTGTTTAACTTGTCAAGAACTTCTGTTGCTGACTTGACTTACCAATAGGAAGTATTAAATGTTGAAAAAAACAAAAGTGATGCTAATTTTCTAAAGAACATATTTCACAGAAGGTTATTCATTTTGGAAAAGCTTATTTTATTAGTGAGGATTCTTGGAAATTTTATATATTTCAAGAACTGCATTTATACATATTTATTTTTAATAATCTCCCAATTTTGATTCTGAAAATTTTAAAAAGCTGCTGAAAATGCATTTAACTTTAATTTTAATACTTATGGAAAAAAGTAGCCAGTGGGACTATTCTGAAAGTTCTAAAGGCCTGAGACATTCGAGTTAGAGCCAAGATAAGCTGAAATCACTGAGTATCTCTTTACTCACTACAGTGACTTTGAATTATTTTTTAATAACTTTTATACAGAAGAAAAGCTTCTGGTGCTGGATACTTCATTCCACCTCAGTGACTTGAGTTTATGGATTGCAGTTAAATAAACCTACAGACAGCTGTAAGCTAGGACTATTAAGCAGAGCAATTTTGCTTATGTATGGTGTAAAAGCCAGACTTTATCTGGTGTCCAAGTCCAAGTTAACTCATTTGCAGCCATATCAGCTACCAGAGGGGCCAATCAAACCATTTTGAAATGACCACAACAGTCATTTCCCAAAGAACAGGCAGAGCTTTTGTTCCATTGCTAGAAGCCTATGAAATGTGAAATTATGCATTCCTTGAGATAAACATTGGATGTCAGTGTTGCACCACCAAATTACAGCTCCAAATGAAACAGTGAAAACAGAGTTCAGTACTATAGTTAGTGTTTTAATAAGCCATGGCCACTGTGGTGTATGTTGGTAAAAAAGCAGGGTATGTTGAAGTGAAGGGGTCAACTCTTACATACCAGGACATTGCACAAGGCAGAAACAAGTCTCCAGACACTGATGAAAAAATGAGTAACACTGGCAGTGGCTTCTGCTGGAGAGAGGGAAACTGACTCCATTGCTTAATAGTAAAATTCATCAGAAAATATTATAGCTACACATTTATTTTCTCGAGTTTGATCAATATTTCATTAAGATTTTGATTCCTCATTTTGATACTGATACTGGGTATTCTAGTAAAATATTCATATATACTCAGAAATATTTTTAAAAATCAGGCCTCACAAAGTACTGGTCCAATAAATTCTTCCTAACCATTGGTAAAATGCCTGCCAACAGTCAAGCTTTGCATCTCCAACTATAAGTGATTTTAAAACAGATGGAAGAAACAGTTTTCCAAAAAAATCTGCTATGAAGGGGCAGACTTCTGGGGCAGAGTAGAAGTCCTACAGCAGTAAGATTTTTGATGCAGGAGATTTCCTTTTCAGAGGTGTTCATATAGCCCCCTCATATGCATTGCTCAGCACAGAGCCAACTCTCAATCTCAAAGTGGAGTAATCTGCACCTTCATTACACATCATTCCCTCATAGTTTTCTAAGGCTTCCTCCAGCCCATAGTATATTTAAATTCAGCCTATTGTGACCAGGTATTACAATAGAGAAGATATATATTTTCACTCAGACTGCTTTATTTTATAAATCATTGAGCTTCAATAAGTAACTCCTGCAGTGGAGGCACAGGGGTAGGGTACAGGTTACATTTAGTGGGGAGGGTGTTTTGTGACTGGGACTTACTTTGCTACCACTTTACTTCAAGGCATTCATGTGTCCTATCTCCCTTTGTTTTTCAGACTGTATCATAAACCTCCATAGGAAAATGCCATGGATGGCAGAAGGGCTTTTTCAAATACAAAGTATCAGCCCAAGTTCACGATGAAATTATTTCCAATGACATTTTGCTGAACTCATTGCAACTTCTGTGAGAAAGGATAGTGAGCTGCTAATGTGACAGTATTCTTGACAAGGATTTTCTTTGTTTTTTCTCCAGTGAATGATCTGGGGGAACAAAATCAGTCACATCACTACCCCCAGTTTTGCAATAGAGCAGTATTACAGATCTAGTGCTTGCCATCAGCAGAACACAGAGAAAAGGAGAGAACAGACCTTTATCCTCACATTGCAAAAGACAATGAGGAGGCAGGAGTGCTTTCAGCTCTCCTTGCATTCTAGAATACAGACCAGAGCCTAAAGACTGGAACAGAGACTACATCTTTTGAATGCATACCCGAGGTCCTAAAATGTCATCTGCTGGATATGAAACCCATCCTAGAAGGCTATTTATATTTGTCTTCAAGCTCAGATCAGCACTAAGAATGTCTCTCTTCAATGTAACTGATTCATACATATGTAAACATAATATTTTTCTTTTTTGTTTTATTCCTCTTTTGACAGGCAATGAAAATGAAGAGCATTTATTTTGTTGCTGGTCTCCTTTTAATGATAGTTCAAGGCAGCTGGCAAAATCCTCTTCAGGATACAGAGGAGAAATCAAGGTAAATTCTTTAGACCAAACTTTGACAAATTCTTGGCCTGAACTTTGTTTTCTTACACTTTGAAACCAAATATACTATGATTTAAAGCATTCTGTAGTACTTAATTTACCATTGCAGTTGACAGGGATTTTAATATTGCAAAGCTTAGCACAGAAATTTGGGGATTTAAAACAATTGCTACCTTATTTATCCAGGAAAACTTTGTAATTGTGCAGTGTCCCATCTACTGCACAGATTCCTTTTACCAGACAGCTACTGATCAATATGCCACTTCCTTTCACTTTGTGGGAGTAAAAAATGGTATTGTTAAAAGAAAAATCAATGCACCTGTAGACTGTACTGCAACCATTGCCAATTAACAAGGCCTAAACTTTTCACAGATCATTCAAAGCTTCCCATTCTGAACCAATAGAGGAATCTAGACAGCTGAATGAGGTGAAACGTCACTCACAAGGCACATTCACCAGTGATTACACCAAGTACCTGGACACCAGACGAGCTCAGGACTTTGTGCAATGGTTAATGAGCACTAAAAGAAATGGGTAAGCATTTTGGTGACAATGATACAGATCTCCACACACAGAAACAGCCAAAAATCTAACCAATTCAGTTTCTTGGTGTCAGCTTCCCATCCCAGAACATCTATAAACCTCAAATAAGTAAAGTACTTAAGGTAAATTTATATATACAATCATAAAATCATTTAGATTGGAGAGTACCTCTAAGATCATCAAGTCCAGCCATTAATAAAACATTAATATATTATTAGAAATTAGAATCATGCAAAATCAATCAAAGTGATTTGACTAATTCAAAGTGCAGTATCTGATATGCCACCTAAAAAGTGTGCCTCAGCCTCTTTGGGGCAGAGTCAATTAAGTTCAATACAAATAAGATATATAAATATGATGTACAATTCTGGGCCATTAGGCCTTAACAAAACTTTCCTATCTATAGATACACTAATTCTGATCTTTCATTCGTGAAAAGGCAGCTGAAGTGTAAGTCTTGTTGACCAGTGGATAATTTACCAGTATCATCACTATAAGTTGGCATGGTTTTCTTCAAACACAGTTTGATTAAACTCAAGCTAGCAAGCTGAGAGCAAGAATAGTGTATCCTGGTGTTCTAGAGAAAATCTGTCCAAATAGAATCCAAAAATGTATTATATTAATGCTTTTAAATCTCTGTGGAAGTCTTTAAATTATAAAGTGACACTTTCTAAACATTTTACTAATTTTAATTCATTTGTCTGAAATATAATGAATATAATATTCATCTATTAGTCATGGGGATAATATTTAAATAATATCTAAATATCTAAATAATATCCAATAAAAGCTTTTGCAGCTTCTGCAGTGTTAATAATGATCTAATGATTGTGCAATTTCACTACAGCCAACAAGCACAGGAGGACAAAGAAAGTGACAAAGTCCCTGACCAGCTCTCAAGGTATTCTATTTGTCACAATTTGTTATTTGAAACCAGTTTGAGTTCATTTTCAGTTAAACAAGAAGAACAACTGGTATTCTTTGCAATGTTACCACAATCAAAGAAATATCAATCAGATACATTATCTCACAGCTGCTTTTTACAAGGAAAGAAGATATGTCTCTATGTCATTTATTCCTGTACCTGTGCTCTATAGTTATATGCAGTGGATGAAAGAAAACCACATTATGTTGAAGAATAAAAAAAAAAAAAAAAAAAAGTGAGATTAGTGAAAGGAAGATGGCCAGGAAAATTTGCAGAGCTGATTAAACATGATGCAATGTTCAGCCCTTAGCACTCAATCCCATGTTACATACATATAATACATACATACATACATACATACCACTTATTACAGAAAGGAGAACACAAGTCCTGCTGAAGGCCAGAATTCTGTTTCTTTACTGTGTTTTTGGGAAAGGGCTAGAGAGATTGGAAATTTTAAATAAATAAAGGAGAAATTGAGCAAGTGTTTTTGCAAAACAGACTAAAATACCTATATTAATGCAGTCTTTTGTCAGAAAATCGAAAAAAGGATAGCCTAGATCACAAAGATCCCTACGTTCACACTGTCAATATTAATAACAAATTTGTAATAATGTTTCTGCTTCATTGAAACAGCATATCTCAAAAAAATTAACATTTCATTAAAAATGTTCCAAACAACTCTAGTTAGCATGCTGATGAAAAGTGCAGATGGTACTAAATTAGGAGCAATGGTGACATCCCAAGAAGAAAAAATAATAGAAAGAGCTAGATTTGGGCAGAAATTAGCAAATTCTGGAACAGAAATGCTAGGGAATTTATTAATGGAAAATATTCTATAATATGTCTACTTCTCAGTGCAGTTTCCCTTCCCAAGAACCACTGTAACATAATTTTGTGTTATATCAGAGAAAGAATGACAGTGACGTGTGAGGGAGAAGATAGTGTCTTTAGTAAGATGGAGTTGATCAGGCTTGAAAGTTTTCCAAGACTATGACTTGGTCAGAGTGATGATTAAAAAGGTGTTCATAAAACAACTCAAAATACAAATCTGAAAGGAATTAAGTCCGAATAGTTTGGCTCAGAAATAATGTAGGTGAAGGTAGGGGGTTAACAAAGGGGAACAAAAAGCATGTCTGTATAATACAATACAGTTTCTAGCTCATACCTAATTGATCTAGCAAAAGACCATTCCAGTGCAGCTGTAATTGCTTTCCACACTTGAAGTGAGTTGTTCAGAACTAGTTCAGCAATCTCTGCACAAAGCTGTATTGCATAGTACAGGCAAAACCTTCAGAACTGAAACCTAACAAGAAAAAATATGTCACGATCAATTTGAGGTGCAAAAAGAACCCCTCTCTGCTATAGAAATGCTAGTCTGGCAAGTGGGAAATTTAAATCAATAAAGATTGTTAAAAAGTTAAATTCTTACGCAGTCTGCTCCTGTGGTGCCTGTCTTCTTTCAGCAACGCAATCTCCAAGCGCCATGCTGAGTTTGAGCGACACGCGGAAGGCACCTACACCAGTGACATCACCTCCTACTTGGAAGGTCAGGCTGCCAAGGAGTTCATCGCTTGGTTAGTCAATGGACGAGGAAGAAGAGAGTAAGAAAACATCCATTCTTATTACTAAATCTTCCCTAGCACTTGGGGTAGAAATCATGCCCGATGAAACTTTGGTGTGTTTTTGATCATTCTTGCTGTATTTCGTGTCTTTCTTTTGTATTAGAAGATATTCTGTTGATGATTGACCACCACTTTACATTATTATGTTCAAATACTGATTAAAACCTATTCAGTATACTGTTACACTCTAAAAGGTCAAGTTTTATTTAAGGTCAACACATCTAAAACTAAACCAGACCTTCTTCCTCTATCACCTTTCCCCTTCTCATTACATTGCTTACAGTCTCCTTAACTATCACTGAGATTATTCAAGTCAGTGTCAGCTTAAATTTCCTTCTCTTTTTTTCCTTTAACAGTCCATCTTTTTCTCTGCAATATTTCCAGGATCAAATTTTTACCAATGTCATCAGGTGTACTCTTATATGTTGATGATCATTCCCAGCAGTAACTAATAACTTATTTTCCTCTTCCCATGCCTCTCAGTCTCCCCAAGCTACTGCTGCTGTAACAACTATCATTTGCTATAACTTACCTTCCTTTTCAAGATGCCTCTGATTCTCTTGCTATGGTTTGCGGCTCCCTGGACACAATGCTCCACTAATGATTTTGCCTTCCTATGATTTCTTTCATTTCTGTCCTGTTCTCCACATGCTCAATACAGATTTTTCTATCCTATCCACTTCATGTATTCCCTCATGACTTTACAACTTTTGTCACAATGGTCTTACACTTAGAATGGCATTTCCTTCAGTCTCCTGCAGGCACCTTCTGCTCATCTATTTCCAACTCTGCATGGTTAGGAGCTACACCATGCAGCTGCCACCCCCCACCTTTTAACTGTTCTGTACTTACTTGTGCCTTTAGACTGTAAGCTCTTTGGGGCAGGGATTTCAGTTCATCTTCTGATTAAATATTCTACCAGCTGTAAAGTATTATGTAAATCTCTCACATTACATAAAAATAATAATAATAAATAATAATAAAATACAATCTGTAAGACAAGATTGTGTGTTGTAGTTAAGGAAGACTAAATAGGTAAAAGTGTTGTAAATATTGACCATTTCCTGAAAAAAACAGAGTTAAATAAACTAGGTCAGCTAAACAGAGAAGGGAAAAGCTGGTTCCCCTTCCTAGTTAGGTTCAGATTTCCACTTGTTTTTCTGTCATGTTTTATTTTCATTAGCAGAAATAGGATATTTCTGTATCCATTTGAGAGAAATACAACCTCAACTGAACTTAGAAACCTAGATGGGCAAATAATTGTAGATAACCCTTCTGTTTTCCAATATTTAGTACTATTTTTGGTTTAACTTGTATATAGCCTTCCTTGAAATGAACCAGTCTGCCTGTATTGGATCCAGGGCCCAGAGTGCATCAGCATCAGCCCACCTTAAGGAAACCCATCAAAATCTTTCCATATTTGATGGAATGAAAAAAAAGAAGCAAGTTTTCTAAATCAAACTCTGGTTTAGATGAATTTTTTTCCAGCAGTCAAAAAAGAATAGGACAAAAATCAGGATCTGATTCCAAATATAAAATGCAACATTCTATGATTTTATATCAAACAAACACATAGGTGCTTTTTATACAGGTGCTTTCAGTGAGCTATTTCAACCACCCTGCCCCCCCCAAACATTGCTGCCCTTAATAATTCTTGTTAAGAATAAGAATTCTTATGAAATATAATTTAAGTAAATAAATAGGCCTTATGTCCAAATAAAACAAGAAAAAAGAATGAAAAATTGACTGTAATATTTTAGTAGTTGTATTCCTTAAATAACAATTCTTAGTAAATGCACTGATACCTAATATACTTGGCATAGACATTGCAGACTGAGCTTTATTTTTTGTATGTATGGCTTTTTCAAAACTGCTAGAGAGGAGTTTAGGCTCACCGGAAGGAACAGCTGTCTGTTTTGAAAATAATGCCTCAAAAGATGTTCTGACATGCATCGTGCTACACTGAGTCATAAGATCAGGCTCTACCCTTAACTCCCTAAGATCACAGGGAATGCACAGTCTATTAGAACCCTGTAATAAGGCCCTTTTAAATGGTTGGTTTGTTTTGATCCACACATTGTTGATAATTTTTTTACCTTTGAAGTTTCCCAGAAAAAGCTCTTCTGGCTGAAGAAATGGGTCGAAGACATGCAGATGGCACTTTCACGAGTGATATCAACAAAGTCCTTGATGACATGGCTGCCAAAGAGTTCCTAAAATGGCTAATTAACACAAAAGTTACCCAAAGGTGCCTGAATTTTATATTATTCTTGATATACTGATGTTTAATATGTATTTGTCACACCTGGGGAAAATACCACTTATTTTTCTCTTAGCTACTGATATATCTGTAGTATGGTACAAACTTTGTTACAGACAGACGAAGAAGGATAGGACACTAAATGGAGCTCATTCCAAATATTATTTGATTTTTTATTAATGGTGAACCTCTCTAATAATTTCCTATTTCACTTGAAAGTAGTTTTGCCACTGAATGTTACCAGAAGTAAGGTCATATTAAATTACTGAAAAATAAAACTTTGCTTTGTATGGACATTATAAAATCAGAAATATTTATTGGTAAAATTACATCAAATTGATTATTCTTTAAAGACTGTGATATAAAACACTGCCTTAATATGTGCCTGGCCATTAAGGAACAGAGCTGTAATCTGAGTTCCTGCCACATGACTCTTTAGGAGCCCTGCTTTAGTTTGCCTGATGTAGGCAAAGCAGCATTTTCTAAATGAGCACTGCAAACAGGTTAATATTTGGGAATTATTATAACAAAGCATTTAATAAATAATTAAATGCCAACTCAAGAAACATGTGAGTGGCCACATTTTTTTAAATGTTGGCTATCCCCTTTGCATTATTAAAACACCCAAAAAGACTAGTTGACTTTGGAAATCTGAAAAAAAAATTGTCTCAAAAATTTAAAAGGTGTAGTTAAAATAGTTTTCATTAACATGTCTATTTTTATGTTTGTAGCTCAGCATTGAAACAATTTTAGGAAAAGATATCTATTAGAAACCACTAAAATGCTTTTCCTTTAGGAATAATTGTATTCAATCTGTTATTAGAGAGAGGCATTGAGAGGTCTGTGGAACTAACATCTGCTCACTCTTAAACAGAAAAAATACGTTCTACACATATTTCATAAATCTTGGGAGATTTGTATTTCTTAATTGCTGATGCTTTTTCTCTCTCTCTTTTTTTTTTTTTTTTTTTTTTTTTTTTTTTTTTTTTTTTTTCCTCAGAGACCTTTTGGAAGAATACCAGTAAAAATGCAGAATAAAATGGGATAAGTGAAGATCTTCATTTCATCAACTGCCAGTTATTAAGAGATGCTGAAATCTGTATTCTGTCATTTACATTTGGTGTAACAAAGCTATGTCACCTTGCATGCCAGAAAATAATTGTACTATAGTTTAGTGTTGCCAAAGGTTTATATATGGAAAACCTGTTGTCTTAGGGATGGTTTTCTTAACAGCTTTAAGACTGTGAAAGTTCAATAACTTCATATTTTCCATTTATTAGTACTAAAGTAACTCCATTTATATTTAAGGATAAAATTATTTTTCTAAAAAATTTACTTCTACACACAAATTATTCAATCACCAATTATATGTGTTATTCATAAGGGGCTGGCAGTTACAAATGCCTGAGAAGTGAATATCCCTCTTAAAACCTTTGTTATAAAAAGGCTAAGCTTTAAGGATATTATAGCCTTAAATAAATTTTTTTCAAGCTTCTTTTCTGTTGACTTCTCATGTGTATATGCCATGTTCCTCTTTGCAGTCCATTTCATTTTATTCTAATATTTTGCTGTCACTGAGATCTTAGAAGTGGTTTGTTTGGAATGATAAAACAAACTCAGCATTGTTTTGTCACGTTTTCTCCACAATGTCACATTTTCTCCAGAAAAGAGCTGTGTGAATTTTGAACTAACTTTAGGTGAAAAATAAATCATGTAAGATGAAGCTAGAGGGGGAAACATGACTGAAGAGACAATTATTCTTCATTAGCATAAATTCTGGCTCAGAACAGGAGGACAGCTTTGAAAAATGTTAAGTGCAATATACTCCATAAGTGTGGGAACTGCCCCGGAACTTCTTCAAATTTTATAAGGTTGCCAAGTCAAACCAACGCCCTCTGATCTGTGTTTTATTCCTTCCTTCCTTCCTTCTTCCTCTGAGAATCACTTTTAAGTGCTGCTACCTCCTACTTCCAATGACTTCTCCCTTTGCTATTTTAGCAATATACCAGGGATGTATATTAAAATGTCCTAAGGGACAAGAGGTTTAAGAGAAATCCAATGGTCTTAACAAGTATCTAGTAGAAGTTGATACAAAATAGGACCATTGTTGAATCAGAATTAGTACCTATAATCTTTGCTAGGAATAAATTTTCTGTGGAAATAAGTTTTTTAAAAGCATCTGAAACTTCCACTTATAATCTAAAATTTCTGGGAAAATATTAGAACATTCTTCCAAAGTGCTGTAAGAATATTGTGTAATTTCAGATCAGAACAGATCATACCCAATTTGGCACCTTGATCAGCTTCTTGACTGCAACAGAAAGCTGTTAAGCATCCTAACTTTAAACAATTTAAACTTAATAGAATCTTTCACTAAAAAGAAAAATAAAATTGTAGCATCCAAGATACCACTGGAGACGAAAAAGAAAAAGAAAAAGAAAAAGAAAAAGAAAAAGAAAAAGAAAAAGAAAAAGAAAAAGAAAAAGAAAAAGAAAAAGAAAAAGAAAAAGAAAAAGAAAAAGAAAAAGAAAAAGAAAAAGAAAAAGAAAAAGGAGGCTATGTATACGTATTATTTGTTTATTTAATCCCATTTGTATGCAGTAGTTTGGGTCCAAGTGGAACTGGAAAAGATTTAGTTATATACAGTTGGATACATATGGTCCAGGATAAAATGGCAATCTTTCTGCTTCCACAGACTGAACAATTGCCTTTGAAATATTTTATTTCACTTTGTCTGGGATACTTTAGTGTTTTGAAAGATTCCTCAGTTACAAATCCATTTTTCTGTGGTGTCTGTCACCAGGGATTTTGAGCCCCTCCTCATGAGGGCTTTGTCAGCTATAAAGATACTGGGCTTTCCTCACTTTTATAAATTATATGCTTTAGGAACAGAGGGATATAAATTATTTTCTCAAGTTTATGTGTCCTGTCTGGAACACAACAAAAACGTTTAACCTCTAATTTTCTAAGTCCCAATCTAGAGCATGAATCAAAAGTAAATCTTTCTTCGTGAGTGAGATGAAGATGAGCTTGTAATCAGAAATATCAAACACATGTTTCAGCTCAACAGTACTAGGATTTACATATCCTGAAATCACAGAGCAAGTCCATATGGCACCAGTAATAAGGTATGCCCTGGATATTTCTCACACGTGCTACATGAAATTCAGGGAATGGTATAAATATAGGAAGAAATAAATCACAATCTCTTTGTCTTTACTACGCAATAGCTGGAGTCCTCTGTGTATTGCACATGTGCTGCCTTGAACTTCCAGTTGGCCTTATATTTAAAAATGCTTCCACTGTATTTTATTTGCTGAGTGTGCAGCATCTTTCCTCTTCCATACTATTCATTAAGTATCTGGGAAAATAAGCATATTGCAGTAAAACAAGACAATTTTGGAATTCATACAAAAAAAACCCCACCAAAAACAACGAAAAACCCTGAGATACTCTAGCCATTCAACTGTGCTCAGAGGACATTTAAAAATCTGTAGTTCCCAGGAAAATAATTTTCTAAATATAAACACATAAACTTGAAAGAACTAAGTGACAGCTGCTACTAACCACATTGAAATTGCAGTCCCAGTGACATAATCAGATAAAACAGGGATTTTTCTTTCTGGATTTCCAGGTAACACTCTCTTCACAATCCTCTCAAACAGAACTAATGCAAAGATGTGTTACAGAACTGTCATCCCATTTCAACTTTATTTGCAAAGAAAAAATGAAACTCCACTATTTAGTGGAGGCTCTGAATCCATACAAAACTTTATCCAGCCCGTATTTTGTCTTCCACAGCAATGCATTGAGAAATCTGAAATACATCATTGCACCTGCAAAGTAAACTGTACACATTTTGTGACTCAATTTTTTTAATTATTATTCTGCAGAGAAATTAAGTTTTCCATTTTTGCAGTTTGACCCTTCCAAATATTTCTGGAGGAAAGGCTTAAATATATAAACAGATGTCTAACAAAGTCTTAAGTTTTACTGAGGCTAGAAGTCTGAGGAAGACATTGTATCTGGCAGGTCCACCAACTGTTTGAGAAAGTCAACCTCAGGCTGAAAGCTGTATTTTCATTCTTCTCTAGTAAGTAGCTCTTTGCAATCCTGCAACTTCTTTATGAATGCAACTGTGTTGAACATACAAAATGAAGCTACAGCTTCTCAAATTCCATCCTGAAGCAGCCACTGCTGGATAGTTATTTGTTTAATTTCCTGGCATGGTGCAAATACATATCTGATTACAAAAGAACACCACAGTATAAAGTACCTTGAAATATTTAGCTGGAGGAAGTTTTTTAAGTCTCAGGCATTCACAAAAGACAATTGGACTGAGAACCAGAAGCACAAGCATAACAATAACTTTTGGGATCGTGGGTGTTTTGATCAGTCAGGAGGAACTTGAGATTTATTGCAAGTTGTAGAGAACCACTGTTAGGAACTATTACAGCTAAATGGAAAACACACTCTGTTTTACTGACTCTTAGGTGATTCTGCCTACAGATTTGTCACTGTAGGTTACTAAAATTTGATCTAGACATAGGAACCCAGATTTCCAAAGGCACTTCAAATTGTGTTCTCACAGTAGACAGCAGTACCCAGACACATGCATTGACAGTACTGTTCCTTTTTTTCTCCTTAGAATTCACCAGAGAAACTTTAAAACACGGCAGATAATCTCTCATATTACTAAACTGCAACTTTGCTATGAAAAGCTACAAATAATTCAGGTACATTTTTTCACAAAACTGAAACAATTTGACTGCTGTAATTTGAGACATTGCAATGATCACTACTTAAATGTTTGGGGGTGGGGGGAAAGCACAGATTGGCTGAATTATATCTATATTGTGATTCCTACTCACTAGGAAAAGGAAAATTCACCCTAGGGCGAGGGGTGGTGGTGTTTTGTTTTCTTTTTTGATTGTTGATAAGCAAACAGATGCACAGTATACCAGATTTGTATTAAGACATTCTGAAACATTGGTCATGCATCTCACAACATATAATGAGATGCTACTTTGAAAAGTAATGTAAAACACTGTCATTTCACTGTTATTTTACATTACAGAAGTGGCCTTATCTCAGAGATTAGTGATTAGCAAACTGAAATTGCAGCAGGTTGGATGCTCCATGGTAAATGTACACAGTGCTACCTGCAACCACTGTCAGGGCACTTTAATGACATTCCTAAAGTAATCTGATACAGCCAGCACAGCATAAATTTGTAACTAATACAAACTGCTACCATCAAGGAGAATGGTATACAACAATGAGCAAGAACATTTTTGTATCTAGATGAAGTCTGCTACCTCCCATATAGACACATCTTTAATGTTTGCAAACACTTTGGTTATACTAAAGGAGACTTTTTATTACAAAATGCTATTATACCACTTCCAGACACAGTTTTCTTAAGAAACAACAGTAAAATAATAAATGCTGTGCTCCATCTGCAGAAGTAGAATGAAGGAGCAAGCAGCATAACCTTTCTGAAAGCTTTGACAAGTACTCTGAAGGCAAGACTAAGAACATTTGCTATTTCCCTTAACTTGAAATCTTGCTTCAGCAGATCATATACTTTTTCTGTTACATTTCTCAACTTGTAAAATACCTGCATCTGTCTCTGGTAGCTACTAGTGTTCTGCAATTAGAGGGGGGGAAATCTAACATGGATAAAACCAAAAGCACCACTTATAATTACTTTTTGGATGCTAGAGCTCTTAAAATAATTTAGAAATTCAGACAGTTTGTTTAATAACTGGTAACACTCAGCTTTTTATACAATCAGTTTTTGTTTTTAAACAATCAAACTTTACAGTTTTGATTTACAGGTTATTCTGTCTTTTCCAACAGTTTGTTCTAGTTTCTCAGCACACACTCCAAACTCTCCTTGGAAAGGGAACTGTTTTACGTGATAAACAAGGGTCTTCTTCAGCACTACATTTAGAACTTTTGTCCTATACTTCCATTTCTTGGTCTTAATTAAAAAACCTATTTAGCAGAACACAACTACCTTCAGTGACAAAAACCTATAAATATAAGCCCTTCCTGCAATTTTATCATTTTTTCATGACTTGACTATCAGGAAAAAATAAATAAATAAATAAAAGTTCAAAGAGCAGAAACTTTACAAGAAATGCCGGTGTTATCAAAACATTGGGAGCTTTTCCATCAACGTTTGAAGGCATTTCACTTCTGGGCCGTTATCTGATTTCCGACAGAAATCCCACCGGTGTCCCAAGTCCCTCCTCTGCCGCGCACAGCCGTGTCACCGCGCTCCCGGGTGAACTGACGGAGACACCGCCGCTCAAACCGCAAAGCCAGCAGAAAGCCGGGATCTTGCACAACCCCCAGCGCCTGCCGCTCCCAAGGCAGCCGCCCCCAGCCCCCGCCCAGGCGCCGTT
>WEIU01008619.1:41098-75018 GCA_013389925.1 Aegithalos caudatus
AAATATATGTGTGTATATATATATATATATATATATGTGGTTGTTACATTGTGGTGGTAGGAGGTAAGAGTTTAAAACTGAGGTGAATGAAAATCTGCATGTGCTTCAAAGAAGGCTTGTGCATGGAGTGGGCTTGTGTGTCCCTGTTGCCTCCTGTCAGCATATGAAAAGCCTGCAGCAGAATGCCTCATGTTGGCACAGTGCTGAACTGTGCAACAAAGGTCAACCCACATTTGTGCCAGGTGGCATGAAAACCTGGCTCTGTGTGCCAACTGAGAAGCCTAATGGAGCAGTTTGTGCACTGAGAAACCACTCACTTGGTTGTTCTTTCCTTTTTGTTCTAGAGAGGTGCCTGTTCTGTTTGTAAAAGGTTCAGTGCTAATGTGTGCAGTGTACAAATACTTGAGCACTGTGTCACTGAGCACTGCCTACATGTCCTGGCCTTGCAGTCCCAGAGTGATTCTTGCTCTGTGCCAGACAGTCTGTGCACTCAGTCATCAATTCTCTTCAGTTTTAGCTTCTGTGCTGTGTCCTCCTAAGCCAGTTACATTTGTCTTTCTGAATTGTTCTGAGTTATTTGACTCTTCTCTGCATTATTAGAGGCCACAAAATGCCTAATAATTTACCAACCACCCTACACATCCCCTCTACTTGTAATTTATTGCTCTGTAGTATTTTGGTTTTTATATGCATTCATAAGAGTTAATTTTGTTTTAATGCTGAAGCAAGATATTTTAACCTTTATATAACAGTGTGATTGAAAGTTCTGTTATTATTAATTTTTATTGCAAAGAAAGAGAGTAACAAAATGAATCATGAGGATGTAGACACTTGTTATGTAATAGCCATCTGGCTGTGTAGTACTAAGTTGTTGGTTTATATCTTCATACGAATATCCAAGAACCCTCTTAGAAGGGAGCATTACTGCAACATGTCAGTGCTGTGGGCTAAATCAAACCTCTCCAGCCCCACATAGTGAACATGTTTAAATGTGTCTGCATAATCATCATCATCTTTCTCTCTGTTAAGTGCCCACAGAGCAGTACAGATATCAAGAGGCAGATTTCTCAGAGAAGGGTTTTATTTCTGTGACAATGTGAATGGGAATAGGTCACCCTGGTACTGGAGGAACAGCTACAGACATACTGCTGGGACTTGTGAGAACTACTATAAAATAAGATGCCAAGTTAAATGATACAACATAAAAAATGAGACAGAAAACAGTAAATGAGCCAGTAAAGCGCAAGGAGGAGGATGAACTGCACACTGACAATAGTCTGCCATGTTGCTACAAGGATTTCTGAAAATCTGCAGCATCTCTGGCATCTGTATCTATGTCCTTAATCAGTCAGTGGCCTCTGTCCTAGTATTTAAATGATGACCCCAGAAGGGTGGAAATTCTTTAGTCCTTCCCTAAACCTGGTAGAGATCTCTTACCCTTGTATGTTCATTGTGTCCTTGCTATCTTAATAAAAATCACAAGGAGAGCTTTATGGGTATTTGAAACTGCAAGAGATATGAAACCCTGTGAAATTCACTTTCTTAATATTAAAATAATTCTTTTGCAGTTGTGGAGGCATTCTTTTACAGCTTCATATCACATCTATAATTTCAGTAGCAGGTCAGTAATTTTTGCAAAGGTGTTGTATTAACATTCATTTTGCACTGAAATGTCATTTCACTGATTTCTCTTGGCTGCATTTTGTTTTTGTTTTTCCAGTTCTATCTTAGATGATGGACTACTACCTAATGATACACAGTATATATCCTGGTCACCTGTTGGTCATAAACTGGTTAGTAAAGAAAAGTAAAACTTATATAAACAGTCATTTTCATATGTGACATGGAAACTCATTATGTGTGTACCTTTAAGGTTTTGGGACTTTCCTACTGCTAGGTAAAGTAGCTGGACTAGTTTCAAAATCGACTGCTTTTGCTGGAAAGACTCCAAAATCCCTCTGTATGTTTTGTTTTGTTTTGTTCTTTAATGAAAATGCATTCCTGAAAGCAACTAGTACCCGCAGTTGTCATGAAATGCACAAATGTGCAGGAACTTTGTGTTTTTACAGTTGCAGACAGTAGCTCATCCCTTTCAAAGACAGCAGCATTACAGCTGTCTATTTAATCATCACTGTGATTTTTATCTCCTAATTACACAATAATTGAAGAAGTTTTATTTGATGGATGCATGTCGTGGGATTAGAGGATTAAAATCTGTCTTGCACTCTTTCCCACTGTTGCTTTATTCCTGCCCTCCAGTCCATGTCAGTGGTGACAACCACCACATTTGCAGGGCTTGTGCCTTCCCTGGGTTGAGTGCTGGACTGTCATGGGGGAATGTGGTCTTGATTTATTCTTATTGCTTAGTGAGCTAGTGTGTGAATTATAAAGACCAGAAGCAAGGGAAGCTGAAAAGAGTTTCTGCATCTCGAAGCAAAGCTCTGGATTAAAACTGTTGTTCAGTTGTTGGAGATGAAAACCAGGAGTGATTAGAGAAGCAGGCAGGTGCCAAAAAATGGAGTTCTGAGTGCTACTGAAGAAATGTACCATCTTTGTAAATCTATTGGCAGCACTGAGACCCCAGTGCCAAAGCCCTGATAGTTTTCTTTGAAAGACAAATTAGTGGAAGACAGCTCCTGATGACAGAAAATAAGCTTATATTTGGGGAAAAGGGAATCGAAAGATATTTCAAAACTTGATACAGTAGTCATGTTACTTTATTTTTTTTGCATCTAGGCCTGAAGTTGTGTTGTCAGCCCTGATCTGTATTTGTATTAGTAATTCCAGGTTTGTTAAGTATCAATGCTGTTTGGTGAAATGCAGTTTTTAAAGATGGTTTTTGTCAGCTGGTGTAAATTGCACAGTAGATGAAATAAAGAAAGGAAGTAGGATTTACTGTAATAGTAATTGTTATCACAATGATGTTTTGCAGGCATATGTTTGGAATAATAACGTTTATGTAAAAGAATCACCAACAGCAAAAGCTGTGCAAATTACTCAAGATGGAGAAGAAAATAAAATTTTCAATGGAATACCAGACTGGGTTTATGAAGGTAACTATATCAAACAAGTTTTACTTTCCATTATTATGTGAAAACTTTGGTTTATTGTAATTATTATCCCATTCCTTACCACTGAAAAATTCAAATTAATCAAAGTCTGTATTTTCAAAGAAAAATGCATCCTTACCTGGGCTTAATACCTGACTAGTGTGAGGATCTAAGAAAATATATGAGTTTGCTTAGTTTGTATTGTGTCACTGGAAATCTTAGTGTGAATTAGCTTCACATGATAGAGTATAAACATTGATCTAATGTTTATCTCATTTCAAAAACCCAACAAACAGTCTGCGTTTTAGTATCTGAACTTAGTTTTTTTTTTTAAATCCTATTAAAAGCTAATGAGAACAGCACCTGGGATAGAAGAGCCAACTTATCAATTATAACTGAAATACATTTGCATCTCTTTCAGAGGAAATGTTTGGCACCCATTCTGCTCTGTGGTGGTCTCCAAATGGCAAGTTTTTGGCATATGCATCCTTTAATGATACAGAAGTTCCTGTTATAGAGTATTCCTTTTATTCTGAGGACACCTTGCAGTATCCAAAGACCATTAAAATCCCATATCCCAAGGTCTGTGTTATTTATTAAACATGTTTGTTCTGTAGTTTCATTAAGAGAGTAGTCTCATTTAATCAGTTCCTGCTAATGAAAATATTGTCTGTCTCTCCTCAACAGCTTGCTGTGATTACTCTTTCTGAAGTCAACAGCATCTGGCAATGTTAAAGTGTTTTATTATCTCCAGGGGAAAGAAAAAAGAGGAAAAAAAGATTTAAGGTTTTGTTGTTTCACCATAAAATTTGGAGGTAGCGAGTGAATACTGAGATAAAAAAGCTCACAGGGAGTCAAGTTGGTATAAAGCATTAGGCAGATGTACATCAGGTTAGGGTTTTGCTTGGTGTTGATAATGGAATCTTCTTCAGCTAATCTAGCATTTTCACTTTCCTGTATTGAGAGGAAGAGGAGGAATCTGCTAAAGGAGTTTCTTTGCCCACACCTTAAGCTCTTCCACTTTCAGCTGTGGGAGTGAAACCTTTAGTGCAAGGAGCTCCTCCTCCTTCCCTCTCCTCTCCCTGTGACTTTATGCCCACTGCTCGTGGCACAGTTGGCACTGGGCTGGATGGGGTGAGAGGCAAATTGGTCAGCAGGTTCCTTCATGTGCTGCATGTGGGGAGAGTTTCATATTTAATACAAGTCTTACCTGTTATTTGATGTTATACAGGGTTTTGATTTGCCTGAGCAATGCACTTAAAACATAAAGCAAGTACAAATTAGACTTAGAGCAGAATTGTACTACCCTGTCAGTTTTTATTTGTCAATACAAGCATGTTCTCAGTTGGCCTTCATACATACCCTCACCGTCACAGAGCTGGGCATCCCCTTTGCTGGGAAGGAAGGAATAGGTGGGTTGAAATCATCTCAAGCCCAGCATTTTAGCTCTTTCTGTTCACTCCTGGGTTTTTATAGTCTGTTTGGCTTAAGGCATCAACATACCTTGCCCCAATCCATGAAGGTCTGGGTATCCCAGGAAGATATTTTCACTCTTGATTAACGGGGCAGGACAGATGATACAGCAAGCTGATTCCTTATCTGGTACAGCTGCCTCATGGAAAACCACCCTCTTTGTGCCAAGCTCAGCTTTCTCTGCAGCAGCCATGATCACTCCCTATGCTTCCCAAGGGTTGTGGAGCACATGGCCTTTGCCTGTGCCCGTGGAGCCTCCCCCAGAGGGATCACTGACAGCTGCAGATGCTCTGTCCTGAGCATGGCCCCTGTGTCGAATGAATTGCCAATCTAAATTACACATTTTATTACAGCCCCCTTTTGTTGGGAATATTGCTGACTTCTGGAGGTGGATCAAGTATAGCTACCTAACTGTTACCAGGAGGACTTGGCTGGTTGACTGCAAGAGAAACAGCCCTTCCTGACACAGCTCTTTTGCTGTCAGCAGCCTTGCATTAGAGACAGTGGAGTACATGCTGCAGTCACAGCTTTGATTGTGGTACAGGCAGCTGTGATATGATTAGTTAGCGTAAGGTGCTGCTTCCATGGAGAAGCACTTTGCTGTGTGTAAGCACTGGATTTGATTCTCTGCTAGGTACCATGTGTGGCATGTAGGATGAGATCTGGTCAAATACAGCAAGCCCTGTGATTGTTTCTAAAATGTAGTAGTCTTCCTTATCTAGAAGCGCATAACTAACACTTCTGTGTGAAAAAATACAAAGGATAATTTATGTATCAATCATAAAACTGCATTTAGGAACTTGTCTTTTCACATTTACCTTTCTGTCTGTAGTAACTTATTCATCTGTGATTTCAAACACTTCACCAAGAATATTCTCTCTTCAAAAGTACAATGAAAAATTTTATTTTTAGGCAGGAGCTACAAATCCAACTGTACAGTTCTTTATTGTGGATACCACATCATTTCCAGGTTCTGGTCCCATTAAAATTTCTCCACCTCCGGAAATAGAATCAAGGTGAGAAATTTTGGTTAAATATTTGATATTTGATTATTTCTTTTGATGGGAGAGGAGGAGCTTTTATATGTGACCTCCCTGTATTCAGTGTATATGGCAGTTTTTCCCTGTAATGTGGCTCTGGTAGCAACAAGATTTACCAGAGAAAATCTGCACAGAGATTATCCTCCTAGTGATTATATATAGATGGCATATTCCATGTATGTTATATTCAGAATGTGACAAGTTCTTGGCTCATCACATTCAGTGGAGTCTAACTATGGTGAAGTCATTTCACAGTACAACTTTAATATGAGCAAGTTTTCGTATAATCAAATTATAATATATGTATTTCAATTCACTGGGGGGGGGGGAAAAAACCCCAACTAAACAAAACCTTAATGGTAAGTGAAGATTTGATTTCATTGGAAGCAGACTCTTTGCTAAGGCAAGGTATCATGGTTGTCTTCAGATTTATACTTAAAATGTTTGTTTTCTTTGGGAAGATGGTGAAAATCAGCACCTCTCAGAGTAAATGGAAAATTGTATTCCTCAAAATGCCACTGGAAATGCACAACATGATATAAACGTATTTTGTAAAGAGCAGCTACATCAATTTAAAGTGCATGCACACAATGTCGTATCCCAGATCTTGGGTTTTGTTTTTTTCTTTTTAACAGTATTGTGGAAATGTTTTAGAGGTTTGCACTTACAAACATGATGGGTATGAAAGCACAGGTTATACTGATGAACCAGAAAAAAAATAAAGGTCTGTTAGCTTTTGTATAAAACCAGCATTTTACACATGGGGGCCAAAAAGCTGTAACTGAAGAATCAGTACTCTTCCTTTTCAGTCCTCACCACAGTGAAACATCCATGTGTTAACAGAGATGCAATTTCTTATGAATATGTTGTTCTTTATCCTTCCGTTACAGTCACACTGTAATAGCTACATGTTAGATAGCTGTCTGCCTTGTTTTCCTCCAGAATTCCAGTGCCTCAGAATTAAAAGCCCTTCACATTTTGCTCGGTACTGGTTAAGATCTTTGCTGTCCTAGAGGGTTTTTTTATCTTTTGTTAATACTCTAAGGAAGTTGAGGAGAGTAACCATCAGCTAGCTTCCAGCTTGCACCCAACTGGCCAACGGAGGTGTGAGTTACATGGAGTTCATCCATTTTAAAATAAATTTGCCACTCTGTTCATCAGGATTAATATAAATACAGATCTTGAACGATGAGTTCAAGGATCAAAATTCACTCCTTTTCCCAATGCCTGGCCCAAATAATGGTCAAGTCTCACTCTGTGTGTCCTGCAAAAGCTGAAGTGGCCAGAACTAGTCTTGGGGAACTTTGCAAGAGCAAAGGTGCATGAGTAGGAAAAAGTGAGCAATGTGCTGTGTTGCAGCTGGATAGTTTTTTTCTGGAAGCACAAAATATTGAATATTTATATACTTATATATATAAATATATATATACTATATATACTTATATATATACTACTGTAGGACAGGAAAGGTTAGTTTTTGTGGTGAAAAATTCTATTTTTACTTCCATGGAGCTGATTTTGAGCAAAGCTAAGTTTGAGTTGGTGGCATACTTCACTCCACCTGCCTGGTTGAGGATGTTGAGGGGCAGTGCCTCAGCAAATGGTTGCCTGTTACAGCATTCTCCAGAGCTTGGATGAGCACCAATTTTACCCCCACATACGAAGGGGGCACAGCGCGCTTATGTTGCAAAGCAGGAGTTTTATTTGTCAAGAAAAACTTCCAGAATCTAGAATGGCAGTGCTTTGCCATATAATGGTACTTGAAACCTGGCCCTCTGCATGAGTGACCAGCATGAAATCCATCCAGCATTTAAACACTGGTTTTGGCACCATGGATACAGGGAGCTCCTGTTAGGCAACAGGAGGATGAAGGGAATGGATCCTTCTTGTCTGAAGTGATCTGTCCTAAAATAAACTAACTTCTGAATAGAGTAGTTGCAGAGTATCCCTTTTCAGCAACAAATGAAGAAGGGCAGTGCAAAATAACTGTACTTTATACTTCAGTTAGTTGCAGCTTAGTTAACCTTTTTTGTGTTGTTGAATACTGAAGGTACATTCCCACTCTTACAGGAGTTATTAATTATAATAGCTCAATAAATATTTTTGTTTGTTTGTTTTCCTTGTAATGTCCATCTCATCTGATTAATGATCTATAGCCACCAGAATTGTTAACATCTCTCACTATGAAGGAATGGAAAATGTGGGACTAATTTCCCTTATACAAAACAAGGGAAACCATTATTATAGGTACAGGACGAACGATGTTTTCCTTTTTCTACTTTTTTTACAAGCAAGCTCCTACAGACTTAATGGCAGTAGCAATTAAATGACCTGCTGACTTTCCAGTCAAATATAAATGCAGAAATAGACCTTTTCCAAACATGATTTTGAAACTGTAATCTAGAAATAAATCTGAAGGTTTTTGATAACCAGCTGACATATTTTTAATCCCTCCACACAAATTGTAGTGTTTCCCTCCCCAAACTGCAGTGATCAGAAAGATACTCTTACCACAAAACTTCCCACACATTTTTGTTAACTAACTTTGGGGGAAAAGGGAACATGAACTTGGAACTAAGTCAAATGTGCAAATTACGGTTAAAAATGTATCCTTGCTTTGGAGGGGAAGTTTGTTTTATTTTAGTTCATAAGGCTTCAAGGAGATAGAAGAGATCTAAAATAAGAAAAGACAGTACATCTAACAGATCGTTATGGTAAACAAAGCCACTAAATTTTATGTGGTGCATTTTTAAAATTAATATACGGGAATATTCATTAATTTTTTTTTTTTCATCATACTTCATTCTTTATGTCAGCTGGGTGGTTTTCTGAAGATGAAAGTAGAATATTCAAATAGTAATATCTGGTTTTGCTATGATCTCCCTCTCCATTGTAATGAGTGGAAACAAAAGCTGAACAAAAGCATGCATCACTCAGAAAATAATTACAAGCAGCCAACTTCAGGCAGCTAAGGATAAGATTCCTTAATCTAAGGCATACACAACTTAATATTCAGAAGAATTTCCTCTGCTCTAGATGCACACAGTACAAGATTTATGAACAGCCTGGAGTAGCTATTATTTTATGCATTAGAGAATAGCTGCTAAAATTTAATTGCAGTCTTTCTGGAAGTGGGCTTGTGCAAGCCATCTAATTTTTATTGTATCTCTGAAAATAACCAAGGCATCTACTAGCAGCAAAAACAACTGATGAAAAAATGGTTCAATTACATTTGTATCATTGTTTATTGTTGAAGAGTAGATTGAAATGAAAATAGCCAGATGAGCCTCATTCAGTGAATTGTTGAATGCAATTGTATGGTATGCTATTATAGAGAGGATTTTAAATATCTTATGTTGTTGCTGTTTTCAGTGATCATTATTTGAGTGTTGTAACATGGGTGACAGATGAAAGGATTTGTCTGCAGTGGCTCAGAAGAATTCAGAATTTTTCAGTCCTCACAGTCTGTGACTTTGAAAATGCTACTTGGTCATGTCCAAAGGTAAGAAAAATTAGGTGTGAGAGTTGCAATGGTAAATTAAACTAGAAAGGAGTAGAGTATATCTGTATGTTTATCTTTGTAGAAATAAAGCCTGATGCAAAATAAACATAATTGTTGTGGGATTGTTTGTTTTTCTCATTCTTAGGAAAAACAACTTACTGAAGAAAGTACAACTGGCTGGATTGGCAGAGTGAGTGTTCAATTTCTAAAACTGCTACATGCTAAATTCTGATAATTGTGAAAAATTTATATGAGTCTGTTGCATTTGCAGTGCCTCTTGTGTGTAGGTCCAGTCTTCTCACTTGCTGTGTTTTACATGTACAGGAAAAAAATTATCTTGAATGTCACCCCATGCCTGGGGTTAAGCTTTATTTTTTTTTTTGTGGGTAATGGGTTCTGAACTCCCAGGCTGGGCTGACGGTGCACTATGGCAGAAGCTCTAATCATGCCCTGTGTGACCTGTGCATCTTGTTGACAGCACAAGAGGTAATGGCTTTAAATTGAGAGGGTAGGTTCAGATTAGGTGTTAGAAAGAAACTCTTCACTGTGAGGGTGGTGAGGCACTGGAAGAGGTTGCCCAGAGAAGCTGTGGATACCCCATCCCTGTGGGTGTTCTAGACCAAGTTGGAGGGAGCTTTGAGCACCCTGGTCTAGTAGCTGTCCCTGCCCATGGCAGGGGGGTTGGAACGAAGTGAACTTCAAGGGCATTTCAAAACCCACACCATTCTGCAGTTCTGTGATTTTATGTTCAGCTTACAGAAGCATAATATCCTTTCCAGGCTCCTTTCTATGCTTCTGACCTGGTGCTTTTGTACCAGTAGGCGGGGGGGGGAAATGCAGGAACCCAGATTCAGAATCCCCTTTGTTCTGGGATGTTGCCAGCTATGCTGATTTACCTGCTTTCTAGTCTTCCTGCTCCCTCCAGAAAAATCTAGGGAATAAAACGTATTAAGAAGTGTATTCTGTAACCTTTGAATTATATTGGAATAAAGGCATAGACAAAAGTAATTTTTTAGTGTATTGGGTTGCAACAAACCATTCCCAGTTTTAATTAGGGCTACTTATTTATCTATTTTTCCCTCACATGAAATATCCACTGACAAGAAGTGGGGACAAGATGCATGTAACTGGCCAGATTAAAATTTTCATGCTTTTCTGCCAAACCAGCCGCTACTGTCTGGATGATGCTTTCCAAGCTGCCTCTCAGTCCTTTAGTACATGGTAGAGAGTAGGCACCTAATGAACTACACAGAAGATCTGGGGGAAGTGAAGCAGAGATGCAAAAGTTCAGATTTGGAGGGAGAAATGAGTTTCAGAGCTTTTGATGAGAACACAGAGTACACTTTCCACTCCCGCATTTTCCACACACTGATTATGCTTTAGTCACTAATTCACTTTTGAAGTCAAAAATGAAAGTTTAAAGAAATGCAAAGAGGGAGGCAACAGCAGGGATGAAATCATCCGCAGTATGAAGATGAGAGATCAACCCACCTGCTGTCAAATTTGATATGGAAAGGAAGGCCTTAACGCTGACACATTTTGCTTCTCTGCAGCAAAGGCTTCACAATTAGACAATGTGATGATCAAGCTGCAGACTTTGTAAACAGTTGTGCAAAATGAGAGGGCAAAATGCAAGTCTGTGCCACTAAACTAGGTTGTTGGTTTTTTGTTTCTTTTAAAGAGACAACCCACTTCTTAGGAGCTGTTGGAAGAAATGATAATCTCACTGTATGATTCTTGGATTTGAGAAAGATATAGAGTTGGGAGGATTAAAGAAGGGATAGGATAGGTATATTTATTCCTTTTTATATTTTCACCTTCTTAGGGAGGATAAAATGTTATTTGACTGATAAGGAATATTTTTATACATTTGCATTTGTATATGTGCACATACATATGTATAGAAAAATTTAAGTACATTATGTGTGTTGAATACATACATATAGTCCTCTCTTGGTGTACCTATAATTTTTTAATGTTTTTTATGGTTTTTGGATGGGAGGGCTTTTTAGGTTTTTTGTTGGTGGTTTTGGTTTGGTTTGATTTTTTTAAAAAACTTTTTTTTTTTTTTTTTTTTAATAGAGATGAAATTATGTTCAAACAAAGAATGCTCAGAAAAGCCTGCATTGTTGTATAAGGCTTGCAGGTCATCAGCTGTTAGAGCTTGCCAGTTGAGTTAAAGGAAAGTCACACATTGAAAAATAAGGGAAAAGCTAGAAAAATATTTGCCAGACTACTTTTTGCAAAAATACTGCTTGGGAACAAGGAGAGGTTATTTGGAGCACATGGTTAGAAAGACTTAATTTCTGTCATTACTTTCTGAATGACTGGAGGCAAATCACTTCAGCTTTGTTTCACCATTTCAAGATGGGTATAACATCTCCGAGGCAGATACATTGTGTCAGTTGCCTAATTAGCATTTAGATCCTTTGGGTATTTATCACAAAAATAAGTTTTATTTCATTCAGCTCAATTTCATTCCTCTCATTTTTCTACCATATGTAGCACATTCAAATGGCAAAGAAATTGATTCATTTCTGTCACTCTCAATTGATAAATGGATAATTCCTTCATGAGAATATTATTCCAGTTTGAGTTCTCTGTCATTCTGTAATCACCTACTTACTAGCAAAATTTCCTCTTGGGAGGCAGCTTGTGTTTTTCTGAATAGAACAGGACATTTTCACTGTTAAGCTAAAAAAGAAATTGAGTTCAAAGAATTTGTTCACAAATATGTGTTTTAAAATGGGAGAGTCAAGAAAATCATGAATTTGCAAAGTTTACATTTTTATAGGTTACAGCTGCACTGGATGGAATAAAACAGTGCCTTTGCAAGTAGATGCACATATTGTTTCTTAAAATTGTAGAAAACTAAGACCACCGAAAGTACTTCACATTCGGGGAGGGGGGAAAGGGAGGGAGGTGGATGGATCATTGCCAGGACTGATACTCAGGAAATATAGGAATATAGGAAAATATTTCAAGTGTGTTTATTTTAAGAATGATGGCTACAGGTTCTACCTAAGTCAGATGGCAAAAATGTTTGCAGTACATTCATTGATGCCTTGTTGCAAGCATTGAGACTCCTGCTTAGAGATATTAAAACCTAAATTTATCGCTTTGGATCTGGAGTTTTGTTTTTTGCTTTAATAGACATCTCTCTTATGTTCAAGTTTCAGCCATCTGTCCCTCACTTTGCACCCGACAATTCTTCCTACTACAAAGTCTTCAGCGACACAGCAGGTTATGAGCACATCCATTACATAAATGGCTCACAGGTGAGGAATACTGTCTAGGACACTCACTGCTAGCTTGTGTTTCTCCTGGTGATCAAGGATTTCATGTTCTATTTTTTGCCTTGCCTTTTCCCCTGCTCCAGGCTCCTGTAGCTATTACTTCAGGAAAATGGGAAGTAATCAGCATAGAAGCTGTAACCGATAAATTTTTGTAAGTATCTGTAAATAAGGGACCTCTTCCTATCGTAAGGACTGGTAACAAGGATCTAAGCAAGCATGGAGAGAGAACAGGGAGAAGGTGTCATTTATTAAAATTCTGATATAAACAAGTCAGATAAAAATTTTTGTACTGTAAATATTTTACTAAAACCAGTATGTTTTGCTTTTATAGATACTACATCAGTAATCAAAATCAAAACATGCCAGGAGGAAGAAATCTTTATAAGTAAGAAATTATTTTTTCTGCAGCATGAGTAAAATTGTTTTTAATGGAAAAGAGAAACTTTAAGAAAAAGCATTGAAAATTTAAGGATTTGGATGTTCAGCCTAATGTGATGTCTTCTTTAGGATATTTATTGAAAATCAGTGTAAGAGTATAAACTGCAAAAATAATGGAAATATTTTCTATAAATTCAACCAATAAAGGGAAATTGTGAGGATAATCAACCAATCCTTAAGCAAAAAACCCTAAAAATAACCCTCATGCCTTTCTCCTATTATTATAATTTCAGTATTAATTGAACTCAAAAGTTGAAATTCTGTTTTCTCTAGTTTTTGAATGAGTTTCTATCACTTCCAAATTTTAACATTTTTCATTTGGCCATCTTATTTAAAAAGCATATACTGGTTTAGCATAGCCTAAAAAAATTATATCTGAGATGAAGCTCATTTACTTTGCAGAGTGCTCTTGGAAAGCAGTCCAAAATTTACTAAATGTGTTAGCTGTAATCTGGATCAAGAAAGATGCCAGTATTATTCTGTGTCCTTCAGCAAAGACACACAGTATTATCAGCTAAATTGTCTCGGTGAGTATATCCCGAATTAATTGACATAAACACGACTCACTGATTAGTTGGGTGGTGAAGTTCACTTCGTCAGGATCTTGATATGTACTGTGTAACAATGATATGTGTTGATAACACTGGATAAATGTATTGGCAGTGGAAAAACATACTGCCTCCTAGGCTCAAAAGTACCTTGACAAAAATTACTCGGATAAAACTTGTTAGTTCTATCTGTCAGTGGACCTGAAAGAGCTGCAAAACACTCCTGTCCACTGTGCATCTCCTTGAGAGATGCATGGGAAGCTCTGCCTGCAGAAGGAATTTGGAGGCTCTGAAAGTGTGACAAGCAACAGACTGGGTAAAGAGCAGTGCTTTATACATGAGAATAAAATTAAGATAGTGCTGGTCAAGAAAAAAATCCAAGTAATGCAACCAATAAGGTAAGTAGTGGGATTGCAGTCTGTCTCTGACCTGTAAGTGCTCCTGCCAGATAGTAAAGGGTCAAATTCATCAAAAGGTGGGAAAAATAAAATCATCTCCAAAATTACTTCAAATTGAAATGTATGCTGTTTTTTAGTATGCCAAGATCTTCATTAATCCATGGGCTAGAAGAGCAGACAGAGAATTTTCCATCAGATTGTAAAAAAGTTTGAAGGTAACACTGTGGTCCTTGTGACAAGGCTTCCTGATGGCCAAACCATTGTCCACAGCCAAGGCATAGGCTTTGCTAAAGAGTGGAAATTCTGTTCTTCAGTACCTCACAGTCATGTGGTTCATCTCTGGACAGTCTGAACGTTCTCTGGGATCCTTTGGCTTGAATTTGGGCCCCGCCAACCTAAAATTTAGCTTGGGCTGACCGAAGGGAAACAAGTTCTGAGCTTTTAAGATTCACCTGTTTCCAATTACTTTACAAGGGTTGTGTTTCAAGCCAGCATGCAAACATGAAGGTTTTGTGCTCTGTTAACAGGTCCTGGCCTGCCCATATCTACTCTGCACAGAAGCATTGATGATGAAGGTAAGGGATGGTCTTTAGTTTATGTTGAGTCAGAAGATTTGGACTGTAAATTTATTCTAATTTTGTTCTCATTGCATAGCGTAATAATAAAAATGTCAGTTATAAAGGGTAAATTTAATTTCAAATAATTACCAGAATAATAAATTATATAGCTTAATGTATGTTTATTCAGAGTTTATTTAACATTGTTTTACACCGGGCTAGAAAACAGTAAGTAGTGTATGACTTATTTACTGAATAATTCAGTTTTTCTGAAATAGTATTTAGATGAAAAACAAGGGAAAAAGAACTGAAGGAAAACTATGTTGTAAACATTGAATCTGAGAGGAAAAACAAAAACTGCAGTACACTAAAACTGCAATGTAAGTTGCCATAATCTCAGGTTTAATATTTAAAGTGGTTCATAATTAAAAAGCAGTGCACTTGAAAAAAATGTGTTTAGTCTTTGAATCTTACTCTGTTATTTAGTCCTCAGATACTTGGAAAATAACACTGAACTGGAAAATTCATTGAAAGATATTGAGATGCCTTCAAAAAAATTTGGCGTCCTTACTATAGGTGCATACAGTAAGTTCAAAAATGTCTTTTTATCTTTACCCTCCCACCCTCCTCCTTTTCATCAAGTGATTCAAGGTATTCTGCTGCATGACAGGACAGATGGGTCTAATGGGAATTCTTGCAGTTATTCAGAACTTAGAGGCAAGATGATTTTCTTTTTTGGACATTTCCAAATATTCTCAGTTATTTTCTGAAATCCCAAAATGTTCTTATCTAAAATGTGCTTTTTCCATAGTGTGATAACTTCATGTTTTCATGATGCAGTAGCTTAACTGCCTTTTTCCTTTATAATAATCTGGAAACCAGAAGTCTCTAACAAAGCATTAAGTAAATAAGAAAAATGAGGTTTGGGCACAAACTCAAAGCTCTTTAACATTGTTGAATTTAAATTACATTATAAATTAATGTAGGTCTTTCTGATTTACAGGTCCAAGACCCCTTGGTTTGTGTTAGCAGGTTGGGATAGTGGAGAAGTTCAGTTACTATGAAAAAGCAGACACAGTCTAAATGAAAAACCTTAAGAAAACATTTAAGCAACATTTCTACACTATCACCTTTGCCTTTGTGCAGGGGATTGAATAGATCAAATAGATTTGGAAAGAATAGTCATTCTTGAAAGCAGAGTTACGGTCCATAAACTTTGATACAGACCAGAACAAAATGATAGAAAATGAACTGTAACTCTTTGTGAGTGCTGCCCCTCAGAATTTGGGTAGAGAAATCTTGGTGTGCTCTTAGGCTGAGCAACGTCAGAGAGCCCAGCAGTGAGAAGCCTGGTACCTGTCTAAACTGTTCTTGCTCCAGCCTTTGCTACTAGCTTTTCTCTTCATGACAAATTTCTTCCTGATAAAATGTGCAGATATTCTTAATGGAATACCATTTTACACATGGTATTGAGTTAGGTCAATCATTCCTAACTGTTCTTTTTGATGTCTCCCTTCTTTCACTGTTACCTTATTTATATAATAATTCTCTTTATCTTTGTGTTTTCTGTCTTTTATTTCTGTCACATTTTTACTAGGGCTAAAGATGAAATCTTCCAGGCAAGATGGAGATTTAAAGATGTTCTTCATGCTATCAGTTGTATATTCATATTTTTTTAATTCCTCTTTATTCTTACTACTTCATGTCTTCAGGGTAAAAGCTTTTGGGTAAGGGGAATCTATTTTTAATTTCAAATACAGGGGAAGCAAATGCATTTATGTAGTCCTACTTAATGTTTCAAGTCTGCTCACAAATCCATATAGGTTATTAGAGAAGAAATCCACCCCTGTGACTATAGAGTATGAAAAAGTTAAAATTAGTATTGTAATGTGTTCAATTTAGATTGTTTATGTTTCAGCATTCTGATGCCTTGCATATTTATGTCCGGGCAGATTTTTGTAAGACTTGCACTCTATTACTGCAGTGCAGTCCATCAGCATTGCAGCATCAGTTCTCTTAAAATTCAGGAGTGAACAACTGAGCCATTCAGTTTGCAAAACTTACAGGGTGTGCCTTTAAAATGTTCAGCTCACAGCCAACTTGGGCAGGACGAATAACATGAATGGAACTGGAATCAATATTGCTTCAAAAATAATAGATACTTGGATATGTTTCTGAGATGCTTTACAAACTGTCAAGCAAAGTCTATCTGGCAGGTTCAAAATAATATAGAATTTCTTTCCTCTGTTGGGAGAGGAATTTTATTTTTGAGCCTGTGTTAGATTTACCACTGTAGAGACATAACAAGTTTCACATGTAAGCTTAGAATAATGTCATGAGATGGTATGTTGAGTCCCCAGATTTTATTATTTTCTTCTAATTTAACTGTAAAACATTTTTTTAAATTACTAGATTAGCTAGGAACTTCTACATGTATATATTAGGACAGTTCAGATGAAACTACTCTTTACTTTTTAGGGGTTGGCTCAAATGCGCTCTTGTATGAATTGTAATGCATGTCAAATAATTTCACTGGAGAGCTGACCTAAGCCAAACTCTTTTCACTTTTAGAGCTGTGGTATCAAATGATTCTGCCTCCCCATTTTGATTCATCAAAGAAGTACCCTCTGCTCCTTGATGTGTAAGTTTTCAGTCACATGGCAGTGTTGTGTTAATAATCACTTTCATCTACTTCAAATGTTCTTAATAAGGAAACACAAAACTGGCATGTTTTCTAATTACTTCTTGAAGTGGTTTTAAGATGGAATGAAAAATAGGGGTTTAACCCAGTTCATGGTGGATTCCTGTGCCCTAAGATGATGTAATGCTTAATGAGAACATACTCTGGCTGTGGCACTGAGGCAGATACATCCTATGGGATTTAACAGCCAGGATGTTCGTGTTACATTACCTCCTCCTCTGCTCATGATGTTCCTTAGGAGTAATCTGATGAAAACACATTCCAGAGTTGAAACCTTGAGTAAGCCTTGTATTCTAAAGCTGAAGCAGTGTGTGTGACATTGCATTTTTTCTGTGATATTTGACTGTCAGTCAATGTTGACAAACCTCATCCTGTGGTCAGGATTGCATTTGCTGTGGGGTTTTTTTTCATAAATACAAGCCCATGAGCATGTGCTGATTGGTCATGCACTTCTGTTAATCCTGCTATGTTTTCTTCTAAATTCAAATTACTGAATTTTAGCTATGCATTAATATGGAACGTTATTTCTTTTTTACAAAAAGGTGACTCTATAAGGAAACTAGCTGTTAGTTGTTAGATACATCTTTATATAATGCAATTTGGTAGCACTTTTTGATGTGCCTACTGAACATTTTAATGAGCAGTCTTGGATTCTTAAGACTTGTTTTGGTTATGATACTATTTTTATTGACTTGCCTGGACCTCTGTCAGAGTCACCTCTGGTTCACGGTGATCTTAATATTAGAAATTACTTTGGAAGTATAGGGATCCATAGCTTGAATTAAATTTCCAGTAGTTTTCCCTGTGCTTTTAAAACTGATAAAAGTGGGCTATAGAGACATAGGAGCCTTTTTTCTATTTCTTACTCTGTTGAACAGTGGCTGCACAGAATGTTACCATCAAGGCACTCAGAGTACGATTTCATAGTGATCAAGTGCTTCTGAAATACTTTAAAGTAAAAAGTTAAAATTACAGTTTTGCTTCCTTTTTCTCAACCTGCATAAGAAATAGTTCAGACTGATGAAACACTGAAAATGCAGAAAATGGTATTTTTCATTTTTCCAGTGGAAGGCTATTTATTGATTTCAGACTTAAATAAATCATGGGTGAATGGAACAGAAATAGTTACAGAACATCACTTTGAAACTCAGGTGACTAGATATGCCAAAACAAAAGAAAACTTGGCTTGGATTTCTGATAAGCTGCTTAAATTCAAAATAATGAAGGTTTTTTATTAGAGCAGAAAGGAGTAAAATGGAAAAAAAAAATCCAGTCTGCTTTGTTGATTAACAGCTGAAGCTTTAAAGAAGCATATTGCACTTAGTGGCACCTTGGAGTCAGTCAGTGATGCTTTTCTTGTTTGTCAGTTTAATTTGAAACTCTATCCTATTTTAGGGGCCAAAATTGTCAGCAATAATTATGCTTGAAATGCTTGATGTGAGAATACGTGGAGAGTAAATACCTGCATTTCGTGACATTTTTTCCCCCCAGGTATGCAGGCCCTTGTAGTCAGAAAGTAGACCAAGTCTTCCGGATCAGCTGGGCGACTTACCTGGCGAGCACGGAGCGCATCATCGTGGCCAGCTTCGACGGCAGGGGCAGCGGGTACCAAGGGGATGAAATTATGCACGCAATAAACAGAAGGCTGGGAACCTATGAAGTGGAAGATCAGATAGAAGCAGCCAGGTGAGCTACAGGGAAAGGTCAACACCTGCTGCTTTTTTTACGTGCCTATTGTGTAGTGGAAAAAAGGTGAAGGTTTTGAATCGTCGTCTTGAAAATATTGGCAAAAAATAACTACATTCTGCTTCATTTTGTCACTGAAGTGTGTCATTTATAGGCAAATGATTTTATGCTTAAAAAGAGAATTAATGCTGTAATACCAATTAACCATATCTGTGATTTTGTGGGGATGATTTTATAGAGATGGTATGTGTCATATTATTATAACAACATGCTACTGAGGAACTTGGAGATGAAAGTTCTACTTCAAGCTTTTTGTGAGTTTCTGTTGTCACAGAATTATGATAAATACTCAGCTTTTAAATGATAGTTCATGTTTGTCACTTGGTTTATGCTTGTAGGACCTCACTAAAACAAACAATCCCAGCACGGATCTCTCAGAATTGCAGTGAAGTGATCTTACAGGGTTTTCTATGGGGCATTTTAAAATGTTAAGGGGTTTAAACAAATAGAATTTCAATAGAATTCAAAATCTTCTTGATTTTTATTTTTTTTTAATGATGACTGTATTTGCATGTGTTGGTCTGTTCCTTACTGCTGCAATTTGATTTTTGTGCATCTTTAAAAAAAATACAAGGCAAATCTAACCTAATACAATACAAATGTCAGGGAATGTGGGTTTAGGGGCTTCTGAGTGTCATATGCACAGATGTTTTTCTAAATTTCCTAAAAACACACATGCCTGAATTATTGTGTGTTTTCATATGCAGTTGCTATGATGAAGTGGGAAATGCTTATTTGTATAATGGAAAGAGGCAAACTTGATAGGAAATAGGCACATCTGTAGAAAGGCAGATACTTGCAGTCTGTTAAGTGTTTAATTATTCTGTTTGTTTACAGAAAATTTTCTGAAATGCGCTATGTTGACAAAGACAGAATAGCTATTTGGGGTTGGGTAAGTACTGAAATAATTTTGGCGGGAATACTATTTAATTTTAACAACTATTTGTTGTGCTGCCATGTCTGTGAGATCCTGTAGTGCTTCATGTGAGACACCTCTAGGGTCACAGCACAATCCAGTACTTAAATTGATGAAGTTCATCATCACCTTTTGTAATCATTCAGGAGTCTTTGTAAGAAAAATCAGACTACTGGAGGGATTAAAAACCAATTTAAGCAGATGCTGCCAAGTTCCTGTGTACAGTATTAACTTATGCTAAAAAGAAAAAAAGTCCAAGCATGTATTCAACAGTATTTCTTCAGTTGGATGACTGATTTAAAAAAAATATGTGAAATTATACTTGAGCCAGCTGTGTGGGACGGTTATCGTGGTTTTTGCAACCAAAGGTCTGATTTTTCTAACTTGATGTATCTTTAAAACCTGGCATGGTAGATGGAAATATTGAATAGTTTAGTAGCATATACATACCCCCTCAGTTGCAAAGCTAAGTGTGTACATAGTGTCAGAGATTCCAGTGCTGGATTAATTCGTTAACTGAAATTTGGGCCCTGCAGGTGACAGGCACCAATGCTTGATGGAAATATGGTGTCTTTAATAGCTTTTCTTCTGGGGGTAAACATCTCTGTTATATGAAGTCACATGTAATGGTATTAACTGTAGTGAAAGGAAAAGTCTTTCTGCAGAAACTGATGATTTTGATGCAATCCCATCTAAAGTCCTTATGACCCTCAGGATGAATGATACAAGCACATTCCTCTTTGGAGCTACATTGGGGATTATGCATCCTGGACACTGAACCTGTGGGCAAACATATTTTCTTTCTCTCTTGAGTTTTTAGATTGTCAGCCTGTCATTATGTTACATGGATTTTGTTTGCCATATATTCAGTAATAATATCTTTACTGTGGCCAGGTTAGGTATTTATGCAGTGTTTAATTACTAAGTGCACCAATCATTTAAGGACTTTGAAATAAGATGCAATTCCCTTTGCCTGTAATCTGGTTTTAAGGCAGGAATGAGATCCAAAAATAGCTCTTGTTTTTGAATGTGGGTGGGCACATTTTCCTAAATAACCCGTTCAAACTCCTGTGAGGGCAGTCATTTAGGCGGTCGGTGACAGTGTTTAGGTATCTTGCTGCCTGGATGCTCAAGTGTGTCAGATATTTACTCATCTGTGTATCAGGCTAGACTGTGAGTAAATTTTCTGTGCGTAGCAAGGAGTGTGTTGTTGCACAGTTCCTCCCACAAACTCAGCAGATCCTTCGCTCCCCAGTCACAATCTTGCTCCTGACACTTTGAGGGAGAGCTAGGGAGCGAGCTACCGTAGGCCTGCTCCAAGGGAGCTGTAAATTTTTGGATGCCCTGTTGCAACTACTCATCAGACACACTGTGGGCCAGAGCTCTGCTTCCACCCACTCCCCCAGCACGGGAAGGGACACAGTGGTTCAGCAGTGTCTTGTTTCCTGTCTTTTGCTGCTGCCTACAGTGCTACCAAACACAGTCATCCTCAGCTGAGTCACAGTTCAGCAGCGTTTGCGCCCTTTTTCCCCATCAAGTTCTCATTCATCAGCGCCACAGCTGCCATGCGCTGTTTGATGCCTGTTTCCCCGACTGAGCAGGCTGGCTGAGATCTGACCCAAATTCAGAATGGAGTTCATTAATATGAAAAACGCTGAGCCTATAAATGCCTGATGAGCTGTGTAGCAGATGGGCCCCATCCTTCCCCTTCCGACTAAAATAACAGCAATGTTTTCTTCTCAGTCTTATGGGGGATATGTGACCTCCATGGTGCTTGGCTCTGGGAGCGGCGTGTTCAAGTGCGGAATAGCGGTTGCCCCCGTGTCACGCTGGCAATATTATGGTATGTGAGGGCTTCCTTGTTACAAGCATTCCCATATGTCTTCTAGTGCACACGCTGCAAAGCGTGGATTCGTAGCGCAGAACTTTTGATTATCTCCTGGATGCCATGCAAATGCCACTTGGTCTGTTTTTATATGAACTCGTGCCCACTTCAAATAGATAACTTCAGGTAATCTATTTAACCATTAATGAAGGCTATTGTAATATTGGTAGTACTGCTGTAATGTGTCTGTGTTTGCTTTGAAACCAGTATTGTGTGTCAGAAATCCATCGCAGTTAAACTTCTGAGTCTTCAAAATGAAAGTTCACTTACGAGAATGAACTGTGATGATTAACTTTGAACTTGCACTGTAATTTACTCTCTCAAAGTAACAGAATAGGATTTAAATTGCCCTTAGGTTGGTTGGTCAAGGGTTTTTTAGCATGTACAATTTGGATTTTATAAATCTAATTCATCTTGAGAATAGTTTATGTGAGAAAAACCTGATCAATTGGACAAGTCTCTACATGCTTCAAGCCTTTGAGCATAAGGTTTCAAGTAGTTACATGAGGCCAAAATACAGTTATAGGGGCCCTGGTCTCAGATTAAAAAAATAATGTAAAGTTATAGGTGCTGGTACAATATGAACATATTTTAACATTTTTGTCATTTTTATTTGTCCAAAAACTTGCAAGGGAAAGCTTTCCCTGGCAAACCTCTGCTAAATAAGGCATAATTTATCATCCTGCAACTAGCACAGAGGCTGTATAATAGCTAATTCAGCAGATCAGATCATACTGCCAGGCAGTAGCAGTAGTCTGTTGGGGACATAGCAACATATTCATAATATTTTGGACATGAATATTACAGTATGACAGGAAATATTTTTTTAATTATCAAGATCTCCAGAATTCCACTTTTAGCTAGTTAAATTAAGGATTATGGAGACATACATATTCAGCATTAAAAAACCTCTAGTGCAACAACTCTGATGAAAAGTCAAGAATATGGAAGCAGAGCATTAATTTGTATGGCGTAAAACAAAGCAGCAAATCTGCAAATGGTAAAATGACAAAAAATACGTGGAAAATATTTTTTTTACCAGCCAAGATGAATCCTAATATATTGTTATATTTTCACAGTATAGATTTTTTGTAGTAAATATTTAGATGAAATAAATAAGATTTTTTTTCAGATGCTAGTTATTTACTGCAACATTTTCAGTAATTTGTTAGGATTACTGAAAGAATAACAATAAGGAAACACTGACACAAAGTACTATATTAATATTCAGCATTCAGGTGTCCATGGCAACAAGAAGATTAAATATTCTGAATAACGATGGTTACCTACACCCCTCATTGTGGAAAACCTGATTTTCAGTATGCATTGTTACTGCTTGTATTGATGAGTAAAACTGATGGTAAACAGACTGAAAATTAAGTAGCAGATTCTAATCTTGGGATTTTTTAAATTTCAGATTCAATATACACAGAGCGATACATGGGCCTTCCTACAGCAGATGATAATCTGAAGAACTATAATGTAAGAAAGAAATCACTTTATTTCATTTTTTGTGTATTGTTTAATTTCTAAACTGCTGTATTGTTCTTTAAATAGTTTAGCTTTTTCCCTGTGGGAAGAAATATGTTTGTTTCTTCTTTCCTGCTAGAACTGTTGCATTGTGCTGTTAAAGGCTGTAGTCTCACGTGTTTTGATTTGCACAAAGCAGCTTCTTGCTGAATGGTTGGGGTTTCTGTTGTTTGTTTGGCATGTTGGTGTTTTGGGTGGGTTTTTTGTTTTGTTTTTTTCATTCAGTTCCATTTGACTATTTTGCTGACTGTAAAACAAGATGTAAAAACTTTTATTTTAACCACCAAGAAACAAATTTTAAAATTTTTATGTTACTGAGCTAAGTATGCTTTATCTTAAACATTTTTCACAAAAACAAATGTATTCCCATCCTTTCTGAAATGTAATTTATTTTTTTTTAATGGGCATTGTGTAAACTTCCCTGCTTTAGGAATCTGCAAGTTTTTTCCAGGGAAAGCAAAATCTTCTCAATAGTAGAACATTTTGACAGGTAGACAAATCTCTCTGTACTGTGATCGTATCAAATTGCAGACCAACTGAGAGCCAGCAGTGTCGGGACTGAAATGTTGGCCTGATCTCCATAAGCACAGGGTGTCCAAAGTTTGTTCTAATGTGACCAGTGTTTGCACAAAAGTGAGGGAATTCCCATGTGTCCTACTATTGTTTGTCCTTGTTACAGCATGACAAGTCAATTGTTTGACTTGCTCGTCCATGTGCCAGATGATTTTTGTTGCCTCAAGGGCTTTTTGAAGTCACTGGTAGCTGGGCACAGGGCAGAGCAGCCAAACTTTGTTAGGTTTTGCTGAACTTCAGGCCTCAGTGAAAATACAGTGGCTATGGGAGAACTGTGACGAATCTGAGGGGAACTTTGTGGCCTGGTTATTGGAATGTTTCACAGAAGAGTCCAGCCTTGGTGATACTGGAACCAAACAATTATGTTAGAGGAGGAGACAGAGCATTCTCTGTGTTTGGGTTGGTAAGCAGGGTAGAAGACAGTTTAGCACTGGTTGTGTGCATTAAAAAAGTGTCATGGATAGAAAAAAGGGTAGGGGTAGTTGCATTGATTTAAAAGTATGATAAAACATATAGATACATACTTACAGGTACTGAAACATGTGGTTTGACATGTATTTACAGTACTCTAGTCTTGTCAACTGCTATATGAGACGTTCTGGTCAAGACTGGGGACAACGGTAGTGACTGCTGGACAACCTGGTACTGTGTCTGTGTCTCCCTCTTCTAACCACTGAGATAATGGGCCCAGCAGGCACTGACCACAGCCTGCAGCCGCCTGCCTGCCTTTTTCCAAATGTGTTTCTTTAAGGCAGTGGGAAGAGTAGGAGGTCTGCGAGGTAGCAGTGTAAATACAAGTTACTGTCGCTGTGCAGAACGAACGTTAACGCTCTGGGTGCACAAAGTCACTCACCAGCTTCACGGCACAGATGGCAACAGGGGACTGTTTAATCCTTTCAAGCCAGGAGTCGGATTTTCTTGGCATGGTATCCATTGCTGGCAATGGCCACGTTGAAACTGCCAGTACCAAAGAGCTAAAGGTTTCAAATGTGTTACTCAGAGGACTAATTGGGGAGAACGGTGGCTAGATGGAGGAGGAGTAATTGCCTAGATCAGATTGTCACACTTCACTGCTGCTCCTAGAAAAAGGAAAATGCAACTTAAATCCTCAGTTGTTGTTAAAAGCTCCAAACAATATAGTACTTGGACTTTACTTTTAACCTGGTGGGTGGGGTAGCTTGAGAAGTGAGTTTGTTGTTTTTCATGTTGCCTCAGTGAAAGCATTGTGGGATTTTGTTATTGCTGAAGACCCTTACTGACTTCAGCCCAGAATGTTCCTGGCTTACGGCCCCTTTGTTCCATATTCCAGTCCCAATAGCCAGCCTCCTGGCCCCTTGACACTGACAAAAGCTGTTTACTGAAATGAGTGTTTTTTGAGGTGAATGCAGAATCTGTACTGAAAGCTAGTACATACAGCTGAAGCTGTTAAAGCTTGCACTGCTAACTCTGTGCTGTCAGCTTTGTGTGCTGCATTGTATGTTCTCTACCCTGCTGCACTGCTGTAAAGCTGGCATGAAAAGTAAAAACTGCATAAACTGTAGTATGCATCCTGATTTAAAGAAATGAGATGGTGAACATACCTGTCTAGGGAAGTTGAGCACTGCTAGGCACATTCCTAACATGTAGAGTACTGTTAATGACTGAATATATAGACTCAACAAATTAGTTGTGATAAGAAGGGTACATCCTACCTTTGTATAACTGTGACATTACATTTATTGAAGGCAGAGAGTCTGAGATGTTAATATTGTTTGTCAGGAGTCAAGTCTGAGGGAGGACTCACACTCCTAAGTGGGCTAATTAGGTATGTTCAGTGTCTTTTAAGGTAGTTCTAAACTATTAAAAATACAGCTTTGTAGAAGAGAGGAGCAAGCATGGGTGGTGCACCACTACAGTCCTAGGCTGAGTGGCAGAGAATCTGGTGGCCTGAAAGAAACATCCCCGATGCAAAAGTCTTGAGACTGAATCAGGGCAGAGCTCTGGAGGTCAGACGCAGTAGCCATGTAAAGCATACCGAAGAGACTGTTCAACTTGTGAGAACATTATTTTGCAGTTCACTCTGAATTTGATATGCTTTTGGCAAGTGTTTGAAACAGTCATAGATTTGGCAATCTTTTTCTAGCAGATTTGAAATGTTCAGTCCTTAAGAACTGCTGCATCATTAGGTTATGCAAAACAGGGTACAATTTTGTAAATATGCCATCTTGTACTGATTTGACATTTGTTCTATTATCTGAGAATATGCTAAAGGGAGAGAGACCTTCAGTTTCAGCCAAACCTTAACTTGTTTGTGGAGTGCTGATAAAATGTTGACTGCTGTGTGATCTTTAGAAAAGCCAGTTACACTCAGCAGGGCCTAATTCTCAGCACTTGTGCACGTTACCTTTTCAGAGCCTTTGTCCCAGCAGTAGAACTATAAAATGGAAGTGGTAAATAAGGTTGTATTTTTTTTGCTGTCCACTTATGGTTTATTCAGCTGCTGTTACTTCGTCATTTAACTGTGTCTAACTCGAGAGTGTTCCCTGTCTTGCAGCCTTCTTTAAGGACACAAAGGTACTGTGTCCTTAAAGCATTTTTTAGTGAAGGGACTCTTCATGTTGAGTGTGAGTACAGCAAGTGAATTATCACCAGTGATAAAAAAGCAGAGAAAGTATCTCATACGCTTCTTCTTTCTGAAGTATTTTTACAAATAACTTTATTTTATTTAATGTCTGGAAAGGAAAAATAGTGACATCCTCTTCCTAAAACTGCTTTTGCCAAGTCAAGTTCTCAGTAGTGTAGCTTAAATCAGGCTTCCACTCAGAAGGTTTACTTTCAACAGCACAGGTTTTCTGGAAGAAAGCATAGCAAGGTGATCTATCAAGTTTCCCTCTGTACACGTGGAAAATTATTTACTCAAATACTGGTTGGTTTGGGGTTTTTTTGTTGTTGCTGTTGTTGGGGTTTTTTTGTCTTTAATCTCTCTGGGCCATTTCTTTCTCATCTCTTGATTTACCAGTGCTCCTCAGTGTATCAAAGTGCTCTCTCCGTATTTTGGGACTCACAGCTAAATGTTCTTACTCCATGATACCAAATCATCTAAATGGAAAGTGTCAGCTTCCACTGTTGGATTTCCATATACTGGATTTCTGGTGCTCTCTAGCCTTTGACTATCCAAAAAGGGGCAACTGCAGTATTTCAGACTGGAGGGTGGAGTTTTTTTGCCCTCTTTGCTGAACTTGGTTTTTAGATTTCATTGAATACACATAAAGAACTCGTTTAATGTGTGGAAGGGTTCTGGTACGTTATTCTGCCATAACAAAAGGAATTTAATATTTGTACTTGGTTTAAAGATTCACAAGTGTAAAAGAGACATAAGGAAATTAGAACACTTCTGTGTCTTGGTGGTATAATGTATTTGACTTTTTTGGGGTAGTAAATGCAAATCCTTGTGCAAGGATACAGCCTTAGTACAAAATGGGGAAGAAAAAAGGCGAATCAATAAATTCTTCTGTTCATAATTTTTAGTATTTTTTCCCTGTCAGATTAACTGGTTGTCTAATCAAGCCTAAAATGTCTTGTCCCTGTTGTTCCTCTTCTTTCTCTGCTCATGGCAGAGCACCATCCTATTCCCTTTCCTTGCCCAAATTAAAATACTTACTGCAATCCTTACTGTCTTCATTCTTTAGTCACAGTAGCAAGTCAGGTGGGCTAGAATGTTCTAGGGAATATATTCTTACTATGTTTTAAGTTTCTTGATTAATTATAGTTGCTGATTATTTCATCTTTTCATCACTGTATCGTGTTTCCACTCCCAAAATGTAGCTTGACTTCTATTAAGAGATTTGGTCTAGTGATTTTCATTCAGGCATTTCTCTTTTGTATTTGGAGAGCACATTTTTCTAAACTTCTTGTTATCCAATTTTACTGGAGACTGAAGCAGTATTAGGTCTGGTGCCTTACCTGGAGGTGAATCTTGTGGGGAAGATAATGTGTGTAGATCTACTTGCTCTCACAGGGTGCACTGTTGCCATGGCAATTTTTTTTTTTTTTTTAACTTGTCTGCAGTCACAGAGGAAACCTATGGCACACAGTGTGCTGCAGGCTACCAACATGCTGGCCATGCACTGGATGTGTCCAGAGCTCTTCCCCTCTGCAGCTGCCCTTTCCTTTGCAGCCTTGGTAACAGTGGCAGTGGGTGTGGAGTGGTTTGAGTGTGAGCACCCAGCCCCTGGATGTGTGGCTGTGTCCCTTGGCAGTTCAGAGAGAGGTGAGTAGGGCTGTGCTTGGTTTTAGCTGAAGGACCCCAGACAGTGTCAACACGAATCAAAGTCAGTTGCTAGCAAGTCATATCCTAATAAGTAGCACCTTTTTTTTCTTTTTTTCCCTTTTATTTCAGAGTTCAACAGTAATGGCCAGAGCTGAAAGATTCAAGGAAGTTGAATATCTCCTTATTCATGGAACAGCAGATGGTGAGTTGCAGTTAATTAGACATTTTAGTATTACAGACAGGTTTGCAATTCTACTACTGACAAAACAAAAGCATGAAGGGGCAAGGCTGTTACACTTGCGTCAATAAAATAATACTGCTTTTTGCAACTAATCTGTGTTTCAGTCAGCAGTGCTGGGGAGTCTAGTGTGTTCATTGCTTTGATTTTCCCCAGAGTATTACAGAAGCAGTTTTTGTTTACCTTTTTCCTCTTCCACTTTTCAGATAATGTTCACTTTCAGCAAGCAGCACAGATTTCCAAAGCTCTTGTTGATGCTGAAGTGGATTTTCAGGCAATGGTATGGTTCTGTTTTGTTTATCATTATACAAATGAGAATAATTACATTAAGTTCCCTGTGGTAAGGTTGCCTTCTTAAATGAAAGTTCATATAGTTGCATTTCATGTTCAGTAACTGAAATGTGAACATAAAGCACGTATTTTATTTCTGCACAAGAAAAACTGTAAAAGCAACGCCATCTCATATTCAACCCTTTTTACCTAATCTTTCATTTTCTTAAATTTTTTGTGTTCTCAGACAAACAGCCAGTCCCAACCTTTGCATATGCTGAAGTGCAATGAATAGTGTCTTACAGATAGGATGAAAGGATAGGTTCAGCAAAGGATAGGGGTTCTGCTTCAGCAAAATCCCAGATACCCTGTCCGTCACATCTGGTGTTTATTGAACTTGTAAGACAAGTTGTTTCCCCTTTTTAATGTTGTGCATGGAAGTTCTCAGACTAAGGTGCAAGCTCTTCCTTTCCTACATTCCCTCAGCCCTTGTGGAGTAGTGCTAAAAAGGATGATGTATAGAAGGGGGCCAAGTGCGTGGTTTTCCTTCAGCCAAACTCGAAGGACAGACAGAGGGAGAGGTCAGGCAACCCCTCGTAACTGAGCAGCTGAATCTGCCTCCATGCAGACAAGCCACACGTTGTTTTTACACCTTCAGCATAAAACCAGAGCATGTCCCACGTGCAAAGAAGGGGCTACAGTGTCATAGCAGCTTCCTACCCCATCATGTCTTTGCCTCTATGCTGAAAGCCTCATGCTAGGATATTTTTAATGGCTGCACAGGTTTTTATGTCTGTCATATTTGATTTATATAATTTAGATGCAGCTGTAACTAACATTCTCTGTATTTCTCTTTCACACAGTGGTACACTGACAAAGACCATTCCATCTCCGGTCAAGCACATAAGCATATTTATACCCATATGAGCCACTTCATAAAGCAGTGTTTCTCACTGCACTAGCACCAGCATTTTGCTTGTTAGTGACGGTACTTCTCCAGAAAACTCTCTAGATAATGTACAGTATAAATCAGGATGAGATAAGAGTCAGCTCTTGGGATACCAGTGTGCACAATAAAATGCTAATCTTTATAATGATTCCTGTTGCCAAGCAACTATTGCATTTTTATTGATTGTGTTTAATCAGGTCTTTACATCACCAGAATGATGTTGCAGACTTCTGGAAGCATGGTACTTGCTTGAGTAATTACCTTTTGATATTTCAGTCTAAAAGAGAAACAGTCCAGTTTATATATCAGGGTAATGAATGATAAAAGTGTTACGTGGCACTCAGCTGCAGAATAAAAATATAATTATGTTTCTATCCAAAATTAAATGAACCCTGGGGTAATTTCTGTAAAAATAATGAAGAAACATTTTTGCAGAAATTTGTAAGGCTTGATAAGTATTATTTTAGAATCGGTATCAGGAATATGGCAGTGTTGATATGTGCAGAATGAAACACTTTATAGTGCAGTTCCTAAAGTGAGTGTGTTTTCTCTGCAATCTCTTTTATTAGTTGTAGAACTCTTGCAAAGAAAGCACATAACCAGCTTTCACCAAAGACTTTGAATGATACCTAATCAAACCAATGGCACTGAATTTCTTTGTGTGCTATCATACAGTACTGTGATTTTTGCTTGTTTTATAGTAAAAATAGCTGCTGCTCTGGGAATCTGCACTGCAAAATCTCCTCTGGGAACTCAAGACGACCCCCTTTTTTTAATGTAGAAGTTGTTCATGTACTGATGAATAGGAACTGGTTTTTACACTCCAACATTACAATGTGAACTAAACTTAAAGCAAGGCTGGACTGTCACTCTTCTGTGAACATGCTCTTTGGCAAAAGTGCTTTTCCTTACAGCCTACCAATAAATGCCTGCTTTCTTTACAGCACTCCAGGTAGGCTTACTTCATCTAATCTGAGGATTAGTTCTCTCAACTTCACATAGAAAAAATGCGACCCACTTGTACTAAAAGTTGTGCTGCTTTAAAATAATAAAGACATTAATTTATGAAAGGAGGTGTATGTAGTCCATATCATTGAAAATGTTGCTTCAGAAAAAGAATACTAGAATTTTTTTTAATCCCCATTAATTTTGAGGATGATTTACAGTGAAGCTTCTGATTTTGTGTAATGGTATCATGTAATGGAGTGTGACATGATTATCTAACACTTTTAGCTTCTTGGTATTACATGCCAGCATCTGATTATGTCTGTATTGTGGGTTATTAGTGACATTAGGTGTGAATGTAAAAGTACTCATGCAGACAGATAAAGCATGGGGAAGAATGTTAAGACACTATGTGTAGCTTGTCCTTAAATGAGAAAGCCTCAAGTAGAAAATCAGATTTTGTTTTCACAAACTAATAATTCCTTGACTCGCAGAATATGGATGGCTTTGTTCTGTTTGTTGGTATTTTTTTAAAATACACTGGAGCTGGGTTTTACAAATACCATATTGGGTTCAAGGCAGTAGTGGCTCACACGTAGACTGGCACCACTCGTAAAGTTCTACATAATTACAGGCTGTCAGTTATCTCCAAGAGGTTATATCATTACATCTCTCCTTCTTTTGACTCAAGGCAAAGAAACCTAGATCAGTATAAAGTAAATCCCAGCAATACAGACAGGTTATAAAAAAAAGAGTATCATTATGATATGGCATGTGTATGCAAGGGTAAAGAGTAAGGATTTATTTTAGTCTGACCACTCACACTCATAAAGACAAAAAAAAAAGTGTTTCTGTAATCCAAAAACTACCTTCACCAGGCTCTCATTAGACAAGTGCAATAATTACTGTAATCAAAGAAACATTTTAAAAAATAAGTGAAACTAGAAATCATATGGTCTAAGTCTTTTTAAGATGCAATTCTTTGCATCTGACCTACCTTAATGATTCTAGCATCTCACTGGGAAATTCTTCTGTAGGCTCAATACATCATCCCCTTTTAACTGTCTTATCTGTGAGGCATGACACAATGCAATGCTAATTATCTTTCCTTGTCTGGAAAGCAACTTCTAAGATATCCTGCTAACAGACAATGATACAACTTTTAAAACAAAAGAAAGAGGGTGGTTTTGGGTTTTTTTGGGCTATACTAAGTGTCCTAATTAACATAAATTCAGCGTCTGATTTTTCACTCTGGTAGAACTCCCTCAGCTCCAAAAATAATGCAGGCAATAGGATGATTCCTGCCTTAGAAAACTGACAACTTGCTTGAACTGCATGAGGACAGGTAAATAACTAAAACTGAGGCCACAAGACATATCTAGCTCATTTCATTAATGTCCAATTGTGCCTGAATTACTGCAACATGCTAGTTAGTTACACACCTACCAATTAACTTACTTCTCTGTATTTTTTCCCTATGTGAAATGGATGTTTAAGTTTGTTGTACAATATACTTCGTGTAAAATCCTAACAGAAGCAGCTGAAGCTTGAGGTGTCACTGTTACCATTCTTAGGCCGGGAGACTTCTAGTCTTTGGTTTAATAATTGGCAAAGATTTAGTAAGATGGAGTCAATACTTTACATAGTACTACAATTTACGGCCTTGAAGTTTTTCAGTAGCAGAAATGTAGGGTTCTAGGAAGAGCAGAAGCATTTTAAATCATATGACCTTACCTACTGATCTCTAAAAAGATCCAGCTACTCCTGCTTGGGCCACATCATCTCTCTCAGGAGGAAGCAGGACCAACTCATGAGTAGTAAATTGGAGCTTCATTCCCATTCTCTTCCTGGAAGAGTGAGCTCTGAGCTGTCCCCAGTGTCACACTTACTGTTAAAGTCAGACCAAGTACATCCCCACCAACTCCATCCAGGGAGCCAAAACTCAGCCTTGCATGTTTCAGTGAGATTCCACATGAAAAGGGAGCCATGCTGGGCTCTACCACTTACTAATTTGTGAAGCACATTCAGGTCAGGTAGACATTTCAAATATCACATGATATTGCAAACCTCTTCTGGGTTTTGCAGTATAAAAATAAAATTGAAAATTAGTTAGGATAAATATTTATTTTCACATAACATATCTTAATTGTGAAAAACACAATAGTCTATTCACATGTACACATAAACTTTTGTAATAAATTACATCCAAGAAATTGAGTAATTTTGACCAGGAATATGAAATTAGAAGTAAATATAGCACTACATCTGCTTTATATTGTGTGTGATTTCAGAATGTTGATTAACATTGGAAAAGCACTTAAATTCACGCAAAACCAGAGTGTTTTAAAATAAAACCACTCTGAAATACTGAACAGAAATAGAGAATGCCATTGAATACACTGATTTCTTAATATTCTAAGAGTTGGACAAGTGAAGCTAATACATTTTGATTGTATACATTATCTGTAACAAAGTCAGCAACATGTTAAAACACCATCAGGCTGCTTTCAGGACAAACCAGTATTGAGCTTCTATACTAACTTCAAAACAATTGGAATCTTACAATTTATCATCAAGTACACGAAACAAAGCATTTAACCTTAATGCATCAGCATTTTTTTCCTAAATTTACATATACAAACATTGAATTAGATGTGAATCCTTCTTTGTATCCATTAGATTTTTTTTTCATTAAAATGGCTTTTAATGGGCTTTGATAATGCTAAGGTAAATTTAGAACAGTGACCCTATTAAGTTTGCAGCAAAATGCAATTATTTATGGCTAAAGTATTAAAACATACACACTCACATACACAAAAACATTGGAATACTTTAAATGTGCTGAATGGGAAATCTTGTTCACGAGGTGTATAGAAAATTTACGTAGTTGGGAAAGCTGGGGAATGTTAGAGCCCTATGGATGAGTTCTTACGAAGATTGCAAGACTACCATTCTTATTTTTAGGATTCAAAGTTACAGCATAAGACTGAGTTAGGTTTCATTTTAATAATTTAAAAATTTATCTTAAAAAATTTAAAAATCAGTGAATTCCAAATAACACAATAAAACTTTGGCTCCACATCCCTATTCATTCAATACCTAATCTCGCAGTCTTTAACACAAAAGAACAACTTTAAGGGTCAGGCAGTAACAAAATCCATTACGAAAAATGTAATAGCCTTAAAGCCACATTTTACTTTGCAATGTTGTTTTTCATCTTTCAATCAATATGTACTTGATGGAATAATAAAGAGCTGTAACAAAACAACAGCAGGATACCCATTTAAGTATTATACACAATCTCTGAAACCAAGAGGTTTACAGTCGTTAGTGGAGAGAACAAAATATAAATACGCCCTTTATGTGGCTGAATTTTAGGCAATAAAGAGGAAGGTCATTGGGCATGTGATAAAACTGCATGTGGGGTATAGTTTGTACAAAATTTTCCTTATTATAAAATAATGGATTGATTAATGACAAAATGCATCTGTTTGGCCTACCATGGCAACATTCACACAATACAAGATACCGTAATCACAAATCGCTTTTTAAGAAATACTGTACCCATGTTTCACATCAAAGGATGCGGTGGTGTTCTTTAGCTAAGGTGAGAAAA
>WEIU01008620.1:5650-52313 GCA_013389925.1 Aegithalos caudatus
CATAAGTACAGGCCATTAAAAGTCTGATTTTCAAATTACAGAAGCAGTCTAAACAATAAAACTCTTCATGAGATTCTTCACAAAATACCGAGAAATTTATGTGATCTCCAAACACATTTAAATATTTAGCAGCAGGTGCGCAAGCCACAGGATACCTGTATTTGCATCTGGTTCTACAAGCTGGTGATGCAAAACCCCTCAGGCTTGCTGCTTGTTTGGGAAAAGGATGCTCAAGTTTTCTAAGCACGGCTGTTGGGAATGGTCCGTTCTTGTGGTCGGTTTCATGTGGAGACAATCCAATTTCAGGCACTGCTCCTGCCCTGTTTCCCTCAAGCACTATGGTCTTTCCTTGAAATCATATGAAACTTGAGCCTGCCTTTCACACTCAGAGCTTTTACATTTTTGATTCAGTGATTCATTCTCTTTAATGAGGATGCTGCTATGGTTTAAAGAAATCAAAGTAATTGGTTAGAAAAATAAATCATTATAGGTATCAAGGAAAAGCTGTTCCCATTTTAAGAAACTAATAGGAGACCTTTGAAAACAAAAGGGCCCAGAGGTGGGAGAAAGGAGATCACGTGGAACTGCCTGGAAGGAATCTCATTCCTCAAACCTCAAATCTGACATGACTGCTCAAGAGAATGAGCCCTAACCTTTTTGTCAGCAGCTTTCTGCAGTGGGACTAATGGTCTCAGCTCAGCAGTGAATGAGGTGCATGAGATCCTGGGTGCACCTGCCTCACTCCCATTACCATTTCACTAAGGCCACCTCTCTCCTCACATTCTCTGCAATCAGTTTTCTAACACTGATGCATTAGAGCAAATATCCTCTACCAGCTCTGTTTTGCTCTGCTTAATTAAAGCTTGTTTCTATTAACATTCAAAACTTGCTGGCTTCTATACGTGGTTTGCATAGCAATGTCAAGAAATTTGGGATTATAAAAGTTTTGAACACAAGAATAGTACATCAAAAGCTCACTATGTGTAAATGCACAGAAGGTACACAAAATAATGCTAGAAGATGCATTTCACTTCTTTCACTGCACAGCATTAAAAGAAATGAGCTGGCCAGTACCAAAATACAAGAGAAGCAGTACATCTGAAAAAAAAAAAAAAAGTTTTAGGCTATCTTTCTTTTTCCTTTGGTTTGAGATGAAATACATGTTAAAATTTAATGAATGGAGTAATTATTTAGCTACACAAAATATACATAAAAATACAAGCAGTAATAATCCGGCATTGTATTTAAAAATAACATTTACTATGTCAGAGAACAACTTTACAAATGCATGTGGAAACACAACCACCATCAAACTCAAACATCCAAAACTTACTGTGTCTTGAATGAAAAAAGGACTTCCAAAACACATTCTCTAAGGTACAAATTTCACTAGTTCTTTATTAACCTTGCTTACTTCTTATAGCATCCTAATTTAAAATCCTGCAACACTCTATGTCTAATACTGTATATGATTATATTTGCATTTTGTACATTTGGGTTCTGCCAGCCTCACCTGCTCTGAAGATGATGACAGAAAGAATAAATATGAACCATGTTTGGCCACCATCACACTTTTTTCAACTCCCTCCAAAAAAAGGAGCAGCAAGCTTGTATAAGAACTGCACTGAAACTGCCTGGCTGTGCAAGGAATGACAAATGACCAGGAAAGGCCAGTTCCTTAGGGTGACTCCACCCAAGTCACTCATTACCTGCAGAAACTATACTTTTTAAAACCTATATGGATATCAGTTCTCATTCTTTGATTAACTAATTTTCAAGACTCTGCATGTATAGAGAAAGTTTTTCCCTAGTCTAGACCCCAGAGGAAAATGAAGAAATGGTTTGGGTGTAGATGGAAAACATGAACTAAATATTTCAGGTAAATGAGAAAAGAAACTTTTACCACTCAGCAAGTAGTCTACAAAGTTTCTTAAGGGCCACCTCCCTCCAGGGAGCTTATGATGACTAGTACTGATATAGAGGTCAAGCAGGTAGATGTCTAAAGCCAGAAGAGATTCATCCCACTACAGCTACTGCATTAGGGTGCTATTCTATGTCAAACATGACACAGAGCTGCCGGCTTTAGGAAATTCTAACTACTGCAAAGAGCATTAGACAAAGAGCAGACAATTTTCTGAGCAGCAAAGACCTCTATAAAACATATTTTATTCCCTCAAACAATACAATGCAACATTCAACATTTACCTCTCCAGATCCTCACAGTAATAAGATGCTTCAGGTCAAGCATGGTAACAAAATCACTCAAAGCTCTGACAGGTAACAAACACAGTGCTTCTCAAGTACAGGTGAAATGTCCTCAAAATGGGAAAAGCTCGACTGCACAGGCAACGTGATCTTTCTTTTGTGCATTTAAAGACCCTGAAACTTCCTACAAGAATAAAGGGCAGTGCTGGGCATCCTTGAATTTTTAGCATGGCAACAATGCCACTAAATATAAGGAAAGGCACAGAAAAGGGTATGATGGCTGTTCTTTCAATACAGTTTTCCCTGGTCAAGGGGAGTGGAAAACAGAATTTACAAACCTCAAATAGAAGATAATACTTTGGATATTATCAAGAGAAGACATCAATACAACAATAAAGAGGCTGATATCACAAATTTAAATAATGTATAATACATCTTGTATTCTTCGTGTGTACTGCTTATGATGTTTATACATCTTAAGCAAGAATTATAGACTAACAAATATTGTATGTGCAAACCATGTACAAAGAAATTTTTAAGCATTTTCTACATTATATTTATCTCTCTTGGGCTGAGCATACCATGCAGGAAACACAACTAACCCACTCCTAAAAAGCCACTTCAGATAGATAATGTACACCACCTAATGCATTGACTATAAGACCAATGAATGAAAAATACTAATATGCTGTGATAGTAAAGGAAACAATTACTTGTTTTCTATTACAGGGCTTGTTATCTCTAGTTTTTCTCTCCAGCATTCAATAACAGCGAAAGTAAAATTCTAAAATATAGTTTTCTCATTAAAATAAAATTAACATAATTATAGCAGCAATAATGCTCTAACTCTAACTATCACTGTTTGCTGTCTTACTATATTATGTATCAGGGATGTTACAAGTTTTCTATTAGATGTAAAAATGTTCTTTCAAAATGACTGCTAGATAAACATGGCAATTAATAATTAAGATAGAATACTGTTAATATGGCAACTAAGCAAAAGAAATCCATGCAAAATGAAAGAATATATTGAAAATTACTGGAAATATTGGAAAAAAAATTCTTAAGAACTATTTCACTGCTTGGGAAGATAGCCTTGTGTCTACCTGAAATGCAGGTTTCTGATTTAAATTTGCATTTGGATGGAAATTCACATCCTTTTTTTTCTTGACCAAAAGACAAATGTGATTATTACCATCAGTTTTTGGATTATTTAATTTTGATGAGTTAATAAAGTAAGTACTCATTCAGTGGATAAAAAGATTTATTGAAAATCCATGCCTTAGTCTCTTTAATAACTTCAGTCTCTTCCCCCACATTCTACATGATTTCAAAAATTATGGCTTCTGTAGTATAAAGAGCTATTTCTGCACCATTGATGAATTATATTCTTCCCAATAAGCCCAAAGTGAGTTGCAAAGCCAAACTCATGAAACCTACGCTTTGACAAAATATCTGTAAATCTGCTACCCTACCATACGCAGAAGAGACCTGACAAACAGATTAATGTACACATTAATTCACATAGCCAAATAATAAAGATGTATTCAGAAAGTCTAACCATAAGAAATCAGAATTTTCCAGAAATGCTATTCAGTTGTGTGAGATGATCACATAAACATTCTTCTCAGCATTCAAAATTTTCTAATAGTTTCAGCAACTTTCATATTAAAGAAAAAATTCGTTAAAGAAAGAATTTAGAATCACAGAATCATTAATGCTGGTGAAGACCTCTAAAATCACTGAGTCAAACCACTAACCACCATGCTCAGCACCAAACCTTATCCCCACATGCCACATTTACAGGCCTTTTAAACATTTGCAGGAATGGTGATTCCACCACTTCCCTGGGCAGACTAATGCCCAAAACCTGTATTTTTACATTTTGGGTTATCCAATGTCTAAACAATACAGTTTCTTACTTAACTGTTGGAATATGGAGAAAGCCACCAAAATCTATTGTTCTGCAAATCTTTTACAAGAAAACTGCCTGGTCAGAATGTCTCTGGCAATAGATGTAGTTCCTGGGCAGCCTAAGTGAAGGAGCCCTGAGCATGCACACAGACGCACACACACATCCACTCCAGTCCACCAAAGCACCTTGTCCTAATGCTTCCTGGCCCACTTGCTGTTACATTAAAGGTTCATCTTGTCTATAAGACCCTGTCTCAGGCTTTTCTGTGACACTATGTAAAACCTCTACAATACTGACAAGTTGAAAAAATAGCACATATTTTCCCAAGCATGTGGCTATGATGCTCTTCCATTAAGAAAATGCTAAAGCAGCTCAGTCCCACTGATGCCAGTGTCACCTTCCATACATCCATGTTGTTTTGGTATCTTTTTGTACAATATTACCATTACTGTTTTCCTCTTCTACTGAAACACATAAGGATGGTGTTATTACCAGGAATTGTTTTAGCCTCCAAGAACCCATTTAATTCTACAAAACAATTTTCCAAATAAATATGTGATTGCATGGGTCTTTCCTGCCCCTCACACCCTTTGGCACAAGAGCTTCCACCTCCACTGATATGCCAGTGCCTTCTCCAAACACCCTTTTCCTCATCGAGCATCTTTGGGTGCTCTGAAGAGGGTTGCCATACCAACCAGCACTTGGCTTTCTGCAGGCAAAGAGAGCATAGTTGACATAGCAACCAGCCCAAGCAGCTTCTCCACTGCTTTTTGGGCACAGGTGGTGGTCACTGCAGTGGAATTGAGCCTTCTCAGCAGGAACAAAGGGAACAACCAGGCACCCTCAGGGGTACTGCCCCATAGCACCTTCCTGCCATGGCCAATGGAGACCACTCTTCAAAATCTGGGTGTTGGCTCTTCTCCCTCTCTTCCTTTGCCCACCCCAAACTGATGGGGATGCTTTCCTGCTCTTGGGGTTCTCTCATACCAACATCAGAGGGCACCAGCTGCAAGGAAGCAATTGCTTGGGGTGAGCTTTGGAAAGCAAATATAGAGAAATAACAAGTTCCTGCAAATATTTACATTCAGGGACAAAAGACAATAGGAAGACAGCCTGGGTTACTTAATCACTGACAGATGAGGGTGGGGGGAGAATATTTAAACCTACCTCTAGTTCAGAGTTCACAGGTATTACATACAACACCACAGGCTTCTCAGTAATCAGGAATTCCTATTCCCATAGGACTGATCAAAGGAAAACACACACCTTTACATATCATAGGTATAATACTCTCTGAGCCAGAGCAGAAAGCTAGCAAAAAAAAAGTATAGTCTTACACAACATCCCTGAAGAGATGGCCAAAGAATTTGTGATAAATTACAATCATAATCCATTTGCTGATGGATGGATAGAACAAAAAAGAAAAAAAACAAACAAACCAGTATCTCATAGGCCCCTCTGGAAAAAGAGGAATAGAAATGTTAAATATATAGATTCTGTTCTTGAAAACTAAAAGAGATCAAATCAGAAAAAATATCATCAAATACCCTTAAATAAAGAAGTCATGCAAAAGAAAAATAATGCTAGGCTAAGTGATTCACTGAACTTGTTTCAAGAAGCATATTTTAGAGCCAACAAGGCCTCAAGATAACAGGTACATCTAATTGCACTGATTGAAATCTTGCTAACAACATACAGGGAAGAAAAAATCAACTTCTATCAGCTGTCAGCTGGTTCCCATGATTGAGGCAGCTGACCCTAGAGAGATGGGAACTGACAACTAATGGATTGTACCTCCTACACAGTAACAGGATGTGCCACCAGCAGTTGCAGAAATGAGCTACTGCCCTACAGTCTTAAAGCTGTAGGTTTACATTTTTCAGAATGCTGATATGAAAAGTGGTGAAAAATTTGGGATATACCAGGTACCCATTTTAGAGAATGAAGGGCTTCTCACACTTCTACTTTGTTCTTACCATTAATATATACTCTTATATCTTCCCTTTGCATTTCTTGAATTATGTATAAAAATCTGGAAGGGAAAACAAAACAAAACAAACCTCTGAGAAAGCCCTGTAAGTTGATAATATTTGTCATATTTATTCAGGCCTTCCAACTTCTTAAACTATAACATGCATTAACTCTTTTAGAGTCTGCAAGGTTTTCCAGCACAGACTCTAAAGTTAGACATATGCAGATGTGTTTTAAGTACTGTGACCATAAATACATAGCTCCACAGCCCACTTATTTGCTGTCATTAAACAAGAGCATTCAAACAAAATTTTCCGTAAACAGTATTTCTCACTGAAAAGTCTACAGCTTTTTGTCACCACAGAATTGTAAAAAGACCTTTATAAAGTCACTATAGAACTTGTAGAGTTTTTTTTTAATCACTCCAGAGTCCATTAAAAAATCAAAACTATATCTAGGAACTATATAGAGCTGAGGGATACATGCACTTGAATGAAAATGAAAATGCGTATCTGTTCACATCCACACTTTTTGGTTGAAAAGCAAAGGAGTATTTACTCCACTGTGGAAAGATTTTTTTTTTAAATTTTCTTATCTCCCAACCTATCCATTTGCTGACTGGGAGCCAGCCAATCTCACTAGGACTGGATCCTCAAGGCTGACACCCAAAGTTCTACTTGCTGTCTGTGATTATCTGAAACAGCAGATATTCTTACATGAAAACCCATTCAAGACAGACACAGTGAACAAAACACCCTTTGAGAAAGAAAGCAAGAACACATTAGCCATCAAATGCTTTAGCTATGCTAAACTTGGAACGTAATCTGTGTATTTTCAGTGCCAGGTCTGGAGGGCATCCCCACACCCTGGCAGAGCCGAGGGCCCAGGACTCCAGGTCAGCCCCCCGGGTCCATCAGCTCCTGCCCCAGCGATGGCACAGCATGGCTGGTCTCCAGCTTCCACCCTGCCCTAGCCAACCCTGGGCCCAGCCAAGCTCAGCCCACCCATGGGGACAAGACTCATCCCCAACCCCAGGGAGGTGCCCACACCCAGGGCTGGCGCTGTCCTGGTGCCCCCAGCTGCCCTGCTCTGGGTTGGACATGGGACAGGCCCTGGCTGCCTGCTGCCTCTCATGAGGATCCCCTGCCATTACAGACACCTTGGCCACTGTGGCTCTTTCTGTGTAAGAGGGTAGTTCATCTGTACCAGGCTTTTATCTGTTCATTTCACAGTAAGGGAGTGAACTGCAAGAGTTTTATCCACGGTGGCTGAGGATTGCAAAGGTGATGCCTGAACCATCCTCTGCTGCCTCCTCCCTTCCCTCACAAGGCCAAGTTCACACTGCCAGCTTCTCTCACATCTTCCTTTCACTCCATCAGTAATGCTAAGTTCAACTCTACATCTTTCAGTAACAAAATTAGAATGCATGCCAAGTCAAAAGGAAAACATGCATTCACTAACTAGTCATTACTGCAGGTAGGATAAACTCACCTCGTGACATGGCAATGCTCATGAAACTCAGCAAAGCACAAAATAAAGAAATGGACAAAACCCCCCAAATGCTGCACCCAAGCGGAAATACTGCAAGCATACATGATATTTAACATCCACACAAACCTCTTGCTGTACAGAGACCTGTGGAAGCAGTAGAAGAGAGCATGGCCTTCTGACAGTGTCCTTTAAAGATCAGGCTGTAAGTGATTTTATGGAGAAATATCCTGCTGAAGGAGAGTCTTCTCCCTTGCCTGGGATCTGAACATCCTGAAAAGATCTGCTAATAACTTTTGGAAGGGAATCAAAATGTGTAATTGGAAAAAGAAAAAGAAGGAGAGTTTCAAACTACAATGCTGCCTCACTCCTTAAGCCACAACCAGTATGGTCTATAAATGCAGACATGTTCATGGGTCAGTGTCTACTAAGAATATTTAGAGCAAAACTGATACTGTAATGGATAATCACTTCCCCCTTTGTGTGAACCTCATGAAGTTCAACAAGGCCAAGTGCAAGGTCCTGTACCTGCATCAGGGCAAACCCAAGCACAAATAACAGGCTGGATGGAGAATGGATTGAGAGCAGCCCCAAGGAGGACTGGGGGATGCCAATGGCTGGGAAGTGGGACATGATCCAGCAATGTGCACCACAGCCAGAATTCCACATACACACCTGGGTAAGACGGACACAGTGATTTCAAAGGCACACCTCAAATTTAGGAGCACAGGCAGAGACAAGTTATTTAAAAAAACGGAGTTGTCTTCCCACAGGTACAGCCAATAACCACTGCTCAATTACTTGCCTAATTCATCTACTATTGTCAAATATCTCAGAAGCAGGATGTGCATTTATGAGTCAAGAAATCATTTTCCCCACAAGGCCTTTGGGTTGACAAAATGGGTCTGTGTAAATCAGCATGAACAAGGTACATTATGTACCATTGCTCTCAGACAGAGATTAGTATTCTGCAGAGTTGCTCAGTTAGGATGATCAGGTGACCTCCCAAATATGAAAATTATATCCTTGACCATCTATCTACCTCTGCCCTTGCTCCAGCAGTGTCTTTCATGCTGGCTTCAGAGAATGATGTAGGAATGGATGATTTAAACTCATCAGGAACTGGACAAACTTTGTACAAAGTCTTTACAGCAAAAATAGGATTCAGATAAAGCAGCTATAAGTAAAAACCAGGAAGATCACTGAAGAAGGAGGTTGAATTAAACACTAGAGGAAACTTAAACAGGTGCAAAAGGAAATCTGGCTTGGGAATATATCATGGAGGAATGAAATTATAAAAAGCTTTATATCCATGAGAAGAAACACAGGACAGAAGTTCATAAAACTCATGTAGGACACAACTGAAGTTCATTCTATGCTCAAAACCATAATTTAAAGGTTGCACAGAAAAATTAACAAGCAGATCAAATACATACATACTACAATTGAAATGCTACAACTTTAAAATTAGATAAAGGCATGAGGACACTTGGTTTAAAGAGAGAATATTGACCTAACAGGAGCATCAGAGACTTGATGGAAGGAAAGCAGTCCATACAAACTATAAACTACACAGACAAGAAAATAAGAGGATGCAGGATGTATGTTAAAAAATGCATTGCATCAGATAATTGCTCCGAATGTTGCACATTACAGATTAAGACACCAGGACTACAGAAGTATTAGAAAAAGCTGTCGCTCCCTAATCAGGATGACAGTGGTGTGAGTGAGGTACCAAGAGAGGTTTAAAAGACAACAAGAAAACGAATTAGTAATGAGAATATTCAATCACCCCCACACAGACTGAGTAAATGTCAGGTTGGGGTGTGATGCAGAGACTAAATGACACTACAAATGACTGATTCATGGAGGAGCTTGCTAAAAGCTGAAACAAGCCAAGATACCCCTGACTGAGTTCTGAGCAATGTGCAAGTCATGGGGTAAAATGCTGTGACAGAAACACTGCTCAATAACCCTGGTGTAATTGGGAAATTCTCTTTTAAAACTGAGAAAATAGTATTTGATTTCAAAAATAAAAATAAAGGCTGCTTGTTTCAAAGTTCAAGAAAAAATTGTTCATAGTCATCATAATATGAACTTTTAAATATTGAAAACAACTGTTGAGTAAAAAACAAACAAACCCCAGAATGTTTACCTTATTACAACTAAAAAATATATATTTCAAAAATAAGAAGTCACATTCAAAGGAGGAGTAAATAGCTAAGAAGATCTACAAGAAAAGCAAAATAAAAAGCAAGACAAAACTGCCTAAGTATTAATTTTTAAAGGCATAAACACTTACTGTAAATCATCAAATGATATTAAAAGGAAGCCTTGTAAAGCGAGAATATTTTTCATTTACATTGTTAATGACCAGGTATAAGAGAAGAAACAGAGACCAGCAGTTTTTGCAGCAGTGGGAGGTCACCTGTAGTCCTGAATGAGGATTTGTGCAGGCCTCCATCATACTCATAAACAGACAGGACAGACAGGAGATGAACATTGAGGTACCTAGATTTGCTACAACATTTCTTTCAATAGTAAAAATGAGAGGTGTGAGTGTGTGGAGGTGCAGAAGGACAGCAGCATTCTGTATGCCTGAGTGATAAAACAAACAAACAAAAAAATCAATGCTGATGCCAAGTAATGCACATGGGGAAGGACACAAGAAACAGTCCTAACTATGGACTAATTTGTAGGTTCTGAGCTAACTATGGTCACTCAAGAAAAAATCTTGTGATATTAACCAGATTTTTTTATGAATAAATCAGTTCAGTAAAGTCAAAATAGGCAAATATTACAACTATTTGGAAAAGAGATAGAAAAGCCAGTTTGAATGGAGCTCTGAGCAACTTGATCTAGTGAGCGGCATCCCTGCACCTGGGGCAGGGTTGGAACCAGGTGATCTTTATGGTCCCTTCCAATCCAAATCATTCTATGGTTCTTGAAAGTGTTGAAGAAAGAAGGAAAACTCACTGCACTGCATCATTTTAGTCAACTTACACGTTGAATACTGAGTATAGTTCAGGCCCTTGTCCCCACCAGGGCAGAGCATAACAAGGTACAGGGAACTGCAGCAAGGAGAATGAAAGGCACAAAAAAGGAATAAAACTAGACTAAACATGCAAGGACTTTTCTGCCCACCAAAGAAGCAACTAAGAGATAAATTGAATATATCTGTAATAATGTTGTGGAGGAGGCCAACAGCTATTTACTCTTCTTCACTTGTAAGAAACAGAGACCAGCAAATACAATTACCTGATGTTGGGCTCTGAACAAATGAAATATATCTGCACATATATGTGTATGTATATGCATGTGCATGCTTAAGCCAGGTAATTCTTACCCACTACTCGACCAAAAATAAGCAGATGTCCCAGGAAGCCCCTAAGCATTTTCACAGTTTGATGCTGGAAGAATATCAGAGAAATAACATAACTTAATCCCAGCCTACTTTATACTATGCTAGAGCATTCATCAATGCCCACAGCAGGAAACTGAATACCAAGAAAGGCAGATTTCAGGTCTAACTTCATAAAGCCATTCTCATGCCTTTATCATCTTGGAGCATGCTAAGAAGTCATTTAGGACTCTGCAGTGTTGTTCAGCAGCTGATGTGACTATCCTGTGGTGTTAATAAGCATGGCTGTCAGGGCTGACAACTTATCTTTCCCAGGGGAAAGGAAGCTGAAGTTGTAACCTGAAACACTTAAACAATTAATTTTTGATTCAACTGCATATGAAGATGATTTGGAATATGATATTTTTGCAAATAGTACAAATATGTCAATGTAGAATATTTTACTGCCTGTCAAAGTTCAGAACTTATTTTAGAGTCACTTCTTTAATGATTTTGAGTGATACTCATGTTCACTTTAATTTGTCTAGCATCTGCTCCTGGCAAATGTAAGCAGATGTGTCTAATTATTACCTTTTTGATACTTGTATATGCATAGCATGAGTAAGATCATGAAGAAAACAGACTTTTGTGAAGAGGAGGCAAAATGCCTTTGAAGCCAATGACATGGCAATGAATCAGATAGCTAAAATATCTATTTTATAGTTGTGAAGTTGTCAAATAAACACAAGAAATACGTGATTTTAAGTGAAAATATTGTTTGAAGATGAGAGATACATATGTAAATTTAAATTAGGTTGAAGCTTGACATCAGAACTGTGTTCTTTCCAATTTAAGCTTACAGAATCATAGAATATCCTGAGTCAGAAGGGACCCAGAATCATCAAAGTCCAACTCCTGATGAGTGGATCAATAGGGGTAATATCCTTGACCTTATTTTTCAACTGTAACACCATTCACATTTTATTTGATAGGGTTTTGCCTATTGAAAGATTTTAAATTGTTTAAAACACCAGTTAAAAAGGTGCATTTAAAATACCAGTTAAAATGGTGCTTTTTAACACAACACAAAAATTAAATGCAGAAGTTTAACCATAAACACCCTGTAGAACCTCTAACCCCACAATTGCTTGTGCAGCTTCTCCACTCCCCTCACATACTACATCTATAGTTTTGGATTTTGGGCCACTTGTTGATAGTGCAGCTCCTGGACTTGCTGCTGTGTCCAGGGACAAACTGCTGCCAGCCAGGTGGCTGCTGCCTTGCAAGCCTGCAGACAGGCAGTGCTGCTTGCTGCTCTGCAGGAGCGTAGATGCCAGCTTTACATCTGTGCCTGCCCAGCCCCTGGTGAGGCTGCTGCTCTCCATGGCAGCACACTAGAGAGTCCCTGGAACCTTTGGGGTTATAAAATGTATGTCAGAAAGGGAGCGTGATGCATTTCTAAGGAGATACTATCGGGAAAACCTGAAATCTGACAACTGTTGTGAGACCAGTGTAATCTCAAATCAAGAAGCTGTGCTTATCACACCAAATGCAAAGTCGGTTATGTTACCTCATACACACAGATCATGCCAGTAAAGGAGGAAAGATTTCACTTTAAAACATCTCTTAAAACCACAGAAAAAAATCTTTTAGCAGTTTAAATTTTAAGAATGTTTATTTCACTATTATGTCACCTGTTTTTTTTCCACAGTATGCAGACAAAATGACTCTGCTTATGAACAAGTATCAAGCTTTGTACATGGTGCAAAACTTGTAGATAGTTCAAATCCTGCTACATGAGAAAAGTGTACCTAAAACCATATTGCATGCCAATACAGATCATTGCAGAAGTTAAATATAATTGTTCCTCCACCTTAGTGTACTTTATTCAAATTTGATTGTGTTTCTCTTTATGCAAATACTTTTTCTCCACTATTGGCTACTTTTTGTGACAGCTACTATAGAGTTTATCTTTTTCTAATTAGATTGCAATTATCAGCTACAAGCAGAAACAAAATTACCAAATTATTAATTGTACAAAACAGGAACATAAAGTAGCCCATATCTCTAACTCAGAAACTAAATGTAAAACTATGTGTGATATAACCTTGTTTTACGTTATCTCTTTCACATTTGTCTGGAGTGATCTCACAAAGGATTCATTCCTATATGACCAGATGTTCTACACGGTCCCAAATCCAGCAGCTCAGCTTCAGAGTAGAAGCTGCTGGATGCTGAACACATTAAAACATCTGATGCTATTTGGCTGTAATGACAGAAATGGATGCACTTGAAAAACATGGTTGATTGATTATCTTTTACAACTAACTGTAACAAATGCGTTTATGCTAAAAAAAAGAAATGACTGTCTATGAACTCAGACTCTGTTCCCCAGATAAGTGATTTATTCTATGCTCAGAAAAAGGCCCTTGCTTGAGTTATTGATACATGCATTATTACTAAAATAGCATGACATGGTAGACATATTGCAAATGGATTCATAAAGTGGGTCCCTGATTATATAATGACTAAATACAAATATAGGGAATTTATCTTACCTACCAGGAGCACAGATTGTACATGCAATTGTCCGTGCAGGCATGCAGTCTCTAAATCCTGGTTCCATGCTACTGCATATGAGAGACACATGCAGAGTCTTTTTGTCACACTAACTCATCTTTTCAGTAACATGGTTCTCCTACCTAGGCTTTAAAAAGGTTCTGAGTTATAGTTGATATTTCAAAAAAACTAATCTGTGATCATTCACAAGCTACTTGAAATACATGAAGGGTTGATGCTATTGTTTCAAAACCTTTACCTGTGGCTATGAATTCTAGAAGGGTAATTTAATTAGAAAATATTTTTAAAATATCACTAGGCAATATTGCTTTTTGAAGAAGAAATATTTATTTTACATATTTCAAGTTTACAAAATTGATTGACACTTCTCTGCAGGAATAGTTTTCAAAAGTCTCCTGAATGCAGTGTAACACTGCTCATTTGGGTGAGACAAATTATATTGAAAACTGTGGAAAATTAGCCCCTGCCCTTCATAAGACTAGAATTTCTTTAACTGTCATAGTTTGGGGTACATTTCAGTTACTCCACTTAGTTAAACTTAGTTAAGCTCTCCTTTCAGTCAAAGGAAATGAAATTATTTGAAATTTGGGAATACAGAAGAGGAAAGTTGTGTGCCCAGGGACTGAGAACAAGAAGAATAGCTGATCAGTCTGTAGAAATCATAGATGATGAAGATGGGTATTTTGGGCAGTTACAAGAGCACTAGGAGTTATCAGTGAAATGCATATGTGAAAGATGCTACTGTGATCCTAGCATGCAGCAGGCGATGGAAGTCAAAGTGCCACTGCACAAGGTACCAGTTAAAATTTCCTCTAAAATATGCTGAAAAGTTCTGGTCACCTTTCCTCAAGAATTTCAGCTGAGAAAAGTGCAGGGGAAGGGCTAATAAAAGCCCATGGGAAGAGAGAACCTGTCTTCTGAATAAAACATTGGCTTGTTTAGCTCAGGGACATGAAACATGGAGTGTACGGTGACTCCATCCATGCACTACATGCACTGTTTTCTTTCAAACTGAGTAACAGGAGATGGAGAGATCATGTGCATCCACATCTTAGCAAAACACAGTCAGCATGTAGATACATGCTTTATTTACTTTGATCCTAAGGAAGAAAATACTCCATGCTCAGATACAATCTAAGTGTACAATTGGTTGCTTCAAGAACCACCCAGACACACTTCATCACTTAGCATTAACTTTTCACAGAAATTCCTAAAAAACTCCAAGTTTTATTAAAAAAAAGGTTCTTTTTTTTTAAAGGTGTTTAGGTGCAGTTAGGATTTAGGCTCCTAAACTACCTATGATCTTGAACTTCTTAGTGAAGGTCTGTGCAAATTGTTCAAATTTTAATGGGAATTCATCAGAATAATTTAATCAGGTTTTTTTCTTATTTATTAGGAAAAAAAATATATTTAGAGGCATCAGTTGCCTAATTAATGTTGATCTGATTTGTTGGTTGCTGTCATTGATTGCCACTAATGAAAGACTCAAGTTGTTTATTTCAGATGATGTATAGTGTTAAAACCAGAAAATCTGAATTAAACCAGAAGTTTAGTTTAGGGACTTGTCCAAGCACATTTTAGGGCTAAAGCCACAAAGCTACTTATATATAGCAATCCTGTTCAAGTGTGTACTTCGCACTGCACACAGGTGCATTTGGAAACCAAAATACAGACCTCAAAAGCAGTGAAACCATGTGCACAAAGTCTACTGATACTGGAGGGATGATAGCAGCAAACTGCACCTATGCAGCCTGTGTACATGCCATCAGGCTGATGGGCTGCCTGACCAAAAAGTGACAAAATAGCTCAGGAGCATGGGAAAGGGAGAAACACCCTTCTTTGAGGGTGCAGTTTGAGCAGCCTGATGAGTCAGGAGACAGCAGCTGCAGCCCTCTGTGCTCTTGTGATTTGAACTACTGAGTTTCCTAGGAGTGGTCTAATGCCCCAGTACCAAGATCCAAGTGTGGCTGATTTACAGGGAAGAGCTCATGAGAGGCTGATGAAGAAAGAAGACACAAAGCAGGGCTAACATTCTTCTTTGGTATCCCAACACCTTGCAGGTGCAAAACCAGAGTGTAAGCTATAACGCAGGTACAAGCAGTTTCTTCTTTCAGATTGTTTCTATGTCATGTTAGTATGATGTTTTAATTTAAATATGCTTATTCTGGCTTTCAAGGGTTATGCTCACTTTTGATTGAAAGGAAGCATCACATGGAGAAAGTATTGACAAAAAGCTGAAACAATAGTGATAGTGTGCAGCTTACACTCAAATGCTGTTAGTCTTGCACTTAGATATGACAAAAGCACATTCACAGCTTTAATGGAGACCCCTGGCATGCCCATGCCCACATAACAATTCTCTAAAACACAGCCGCAGCAGAAGAGTTACCCATTTTAAATTATTTCTATCATATGATTCAGATTCTGGACTGAGCTAAGACAGACAATTTACAGATAATGGGCCAGATTCAGCTAATGTGATGATATTAGAACTCTACAGGTTCTGGTGGGGTTGTACTCCTGTGTAAAGATGTTAATTTCTCCCAGTAAGTAATAAAATAATGATTCATGTAGAATACTATGATGCAAGACTAAATACAACTCAAAATTAAACATGCATGCTTCCCTTCTTTCTGGGCAAGCATTAGCTTTTTCTGTGTGTTCTGCCTGCTAGACATTCCTTCCTCCTTCTATAAACCATACTTCTGGTCAGGCAAATTCTTCATTTATTGGTTCTTTGTTTTTTTAGTATGCAACCTACATTCATCCATTATATGGTCTTTGTCACTGGAGCTTTATCCTTTTTGCCATATTTTTGTTTCTGAGTAAATTTAGTTTGATCCATGCTTTTAAATGCATTTCTCTTTCCATGGAAATCATATTTCTTCCTCTAAATGTATTTTCCCCCATCCTTGTTTCTACCACTATGTGCTTTTTAGATTACCTTTGTTACAGTATTGTCAGACCAGAGCAATAGATTCCTCCTTATTTCTCCACTGTGGATTTAGTCTGAATTCACACAGATATAACAGTGCAGAAACGGAAATAGAACATTTTAGGATGTTGGGATCAATCTTTTTCCACAAGTCAGTACTTGTATTTATGTGAATGTGTTTTAATAAATATTTCTCTTCCTTCTGAAAATGCTGTGAATAACAAGAAGTCATGGAATTCTGCAGGGGTAGTCTTAGAAATTTTGTTGGTTGCTTTTTGCTGGCTTTTGCCATTCTTCTGTCCATTAATTGTGTTTATTCACTGCTAGATGTAACCAGTTTAAATCTCACTAATCTAAACCTCTCTAAAACATATAGATAGTAAATGTCACTCTCTGCCTTGGAAGAAGATACACATCTTTGAAGCCACCTAAAAACTAACCACTTAATCAATATGCTTGGGTTTTTACATATGATCTGAGCTACCCGGACTCAGGTTTATCAGGACCATAAATTCAACAGACAGAAGGAAGAGGAAAGACTGGAAGACTTCTGAAGTTCAACCAGAAGCATTCAGCATTTTATTCTCAGATTTACATGCAGGTGAAAAAGGTTAATGGCTACTGATTCCTCTCTTTCTGGCAGCTTCCATGGGCTGATACTGCTGTGTGTTTGAATTACAGGAGGAGGAGTATTCACTGGTTCATTCAGGTCTCACCACCTGGATGTTTATGCATACAGCATTAAGGAAATGGCACTTAGTAGTTTAGAGAATTTTCTTTGAATTATGTAGATTTCAAACCAGTCCCTCCAAAGGGCCTCAGGATAACTGTTGAGAATAATTAAAACATTCATTATCAAGGAATGAATCACAGTAGATTGCAACCAAACTAATACGATGTAGTCACTGCATTTCCTTATTTGATGTCTTCATAAACATCCTGTATCACAACTTTCCCAGGATGCTGAAACTTCCCTCAGATTGATTAGCCAAACTATTTTTAAGCAATTTTTAAAAATCCATTCTAAAAATAAGTAATTCTATTCTGAATATAGCACCCCTACTGAACATTTTGTTCTTTTAGTCTTCATATGTTGAATCTTCACTGATCAATTCTTTCTTTACTGAACATTTTATTCTTTTACTGTTCATATGCAAGGAAAAAATTGACACCTTTTACTCAAAAACATACTAAAATATTCTCGAGTGTACACACTTTCCCTTCATTGATCACTTCAACTGTGAAGTTGTTACCAGAAAGTTTTAGTCAGAAATTCTTCAGCAATCTTGGTCCAGCAAGTTCTAAGCTACCAAGTAACTTCCAACAGTCTTAGCTGTTTTTTGTCTCAGAAGAAAACTGGAAATCTTAAAACCATAAAAAATCAGCCCTAACATGCAATGCAGTTTTTACTAGGGTCTCCAACCATGATGAAATCCCATTCGTTTTCTGTAGCTGTCACTCCACAAGAAGAAACAGCTTTGCAGAAAACACCACAACTCATTTGTGCCCGTTTGCACATGTATAATTAGTTACAGTCTAGAAATAACCCAAGCAGCAGACATGAGAAACTATTTGGAAACAAAAATTTTCTTCAGCAATGAAGTCAGGGTGGCTTGAGGGGTTGTGCTCTCTCTCATTTGGCAATGCAAGTGTAGGTCTGATTTTCTAAGTCTGTGGAGTTTTCAGCCCATAGTAACTGATTTTCTTCTTCCCTTGAGAGAATTCATTCTTCTCAAGGACAAGTGAATGTAAGATGTAAATAGTCTTTATCTCTTCATAACACAGCTAGGTTTCTCATACAACCCTCTCACAGGTGTTGTTTCTACTGTTTAACCAATGAAGAGAAGTGTTGTCTTTACTGACCAATTATACAGTTCCTCAGAACAGCATGTTATAAAAGAACTGTGCAAAACTGTAAATAAAGCCTTCCAATATTTCTTTTAGCTTGGAGTCAAGCTCTTCATTTCATGTCCAACAGCAATATGCAAGACCCGAATATTTTGATTATTTGTTGCTGTCACATGTCACACTGACACTAGATGATAGATTTTAAACAAGTATAAATGAAAGGAACAGAGAATGACACCCATATGCAATCGGTATTGACCCTAAAAATATTTATGTCATATATTTTCAGTGAAGCTGGAGGAAAAAAACCCCAAACTCTGGTGCATGTTCCTTAAGAAGCCTGGCAAGTATTTCAGTCAAATGCAGATACATTATTTTTGTAGTTATGCTTTTCACTAGAGAACCCAGACTTCCAATGAAAGAATAGAAGTACCTGAAACACTAGGAGGGCAGCACTTTTCACATGATTCAGTTAGGCAAGAAAAGTTATGTGTCATACCAGTGCCCGAAACAATTTGAAAATGCAGATGTTGGAGATTTAGTATCTTCATAAATCCACATATGAAAAGCAGAAAGGACCAAAGTAAAAATCATAGAATTACTCAATGATTTGGGTTGGAAGGAACCTTTAAGACCACCTAATTCCAACACCCCCCACCAGAGGACATCTTCCACTAGATCAGGCTACTCAAAGCCCCATCCACCCTAGCCTTCTAATTCTTCCAGGGATATGGCATCCACAGCTGCTCTGGGCAACCTGTTCCCTGTTCCAGTTCCTCATCACCCTCAGAGGAAAGAATTTCTTCCTTATATCTAATATAAACCTACCCTCTTCCAGCCTGAAGCCACTCCTCCTGGCCCTATCACTACACATACTTGTATGCAGTCCCTCTCCAGCGCTCTAGCAAGCCCCTTTAGGTACTGGAAGGTGCCATAAGGTCTCCTGAAACCTTCTCCAGGCTAAATAGTCCCAACTTTCTAAGCTTTACTCCATAGGACAGGCAGCTCCATCCCTCTGAGCATCTTGGTGACCTTCCTCTGAACTCTGTCCAACAGAGTCCCTTGTCCTTCTTGTAATGGTGACCTCGGAGCTGAATGCAGCACTCCAGGTGGGGTCTCACGAGGGCAGAGGTGGAAAATCACATCCCTGGAGCTGCTGGACATGCTGCTTTAGATGGAGCCCAGGATATGATGTGCCAGTCCCAATACTGACCGCTGAGGAATGTCACTGGGACACTGGGCAATTGAATGAGACCATCCAGACAATTCTTCATCCACTGAGTGGTCCACCTACCAAATCCATGTCTTACCAGTTGAGAGAAGAGAGAGGAGCTTATGTGGGACAAAGTCAAATACTTTTCTAGCCTTACACTATCACTTCCACTATCAGTGAGGAGACCTCTGCATTTGGGAGAAAGCCAAAATCCACAGATGGGATTTTGGGTGGAGTGCTTATGACCTACTTATTTCTGAATACAAGGGAGATTTCACTTGTATACACAACATAGGACCAGGAAAACAAGACTTTTCAAATACTCTTGCTTTTGTGTGTTTCCTTTGTAAATAAACACCATTGCTAGACCAAACAACATCACACACATTCATTTCGCTTTCTCACCAAAACAAAAGGTAACAAGATCCAACATAGTAATCTCAACATAGTAATATCCAAATGTGCTGCTACAGTTGTAATGATTAATTAACTAATATTCACAAACCCAATTTCATTATTTAGCATTTACAAAATTGATTCTGTCTGGAATACACATTATGAAGCATCAGACAAATGGACAAGATGAAAGGCAACATGCTCAGAGACTGATCACATATGAATGTACTTCACTATTCTTTAAATATTTTTTCAGAAAAACTTTACTTTTCACTTCAAATGTTGAGACATAAACCATTATTGGAGATAATTGAGACCCTGTGGATACAGAACAGCGACAGTTTTATTTTATACATACAATATTTAAAAAGGTAAACAAAGGAAATCCTAATTACCTGTGTATTGAACTCCACAGCTGAATCAGCTCATTCCTGGAGCTATCTTAATCAGCTACCATTTCAGTGTGTCCCATTCCATAAAATATCAGTCCACAACAACTGGAGTATGTGGTTAAAATACAAGATTTGTTAATTTCCTGCTCACAGGAAATTTATTATCTTATTAAATGAAAATATTTTAAAAACCAAGTTGCCTGCTTAAGAAATAGCAAACATCTTCAGCTTAATGCTTTTGTTGGGGGCAGCAGGTGAAACCACCTCTTTTTTTCAGAATCAGTGACTGCCATTTCAGGCTGCAAAAAATAGAAAGCAGTAAAATGTCAGCTGACACAATGAATATCTGTATAAAAGCAATGATACAACTTGGCTAAAGCTAGGGAGATGTATGTGATAGCTGAGGGCAGTAGAGCTGTCAGCCTGCTATGCAGATTTTATTGTATTTCTTATTATAAAAAAGAAATATCATTTATATTGTGCACTACAGATACAATATTTTTGCTTTTGTTAGTGCTTACCTTTCTATCAGCCCTTTCACTTTGTCCCTGACATAAATTTGAAGTATTAGTAGCCACAGAATAAATGCGTGCAACAGGATGTAGACTTCATTAACTGGCATCTGCTCGTACACTTGTTCAATTACATCAGGTCAATACAAGTGTTAAAGCAAACTTGATCAAAAAGTAATCTTATTTACTTAGATTAACAAAATAATTGCATTAACTAAACCAGAGCATCTGCCCAACTTCCATTATGTCAGTTTTAGTGAAGAAACAATCCCAAACTCCACGGGCAGCCACTCCAATGCTTCTCAGGGTATTTGACCTACACAAGTACACATCATTTGTATCCTCATAAACATGAGAAAAACACATTTCTTTCTTACATCTGTCCTCTTTTGGTAGCTTTGAACTATTATGTGACCTCTCCTACCAATATAATCTGGCTGGCACTAATTGAGAGAGTTTGTTCCTGCCAAATAGTTTTCCTTATGACAAAAAAGCTTCCTACGTCTTCTTCTGTACTCCCACACATATTTACATCCATCTTTGATAGCCTGTGGACTGTCAGGCCTTAGCAAATACTGGAGAAAGTTTGCAGAAAATAAGCTGTTTTAGCTGCAGAAAAACTAATTCAGAATGTTTGTACTGTCTTAGAAAATATGCTAATATTCATACCGTCCATTGCAGTTAGTTTGATGTTGTTGCTCTCAGTGGCAGTACATAAGACCAAGAGATCATAAAAAAAGAGGACAAGGATAAAAGAGTATCTAAATGTCAAATAACTTGGGTAAACTGGAGTCATCAGTAAACACCACAGTGAAACCAAAATGTATTTTCCTGGTACACAATGCTGATGTGACAACAGATAAGAGCAGTAAGACTAGTAGCAAATTATGTAAACCATTTCCTACTGATACTAGTACAAGCCCTTACTTTGTTTTTTACAAAACAAATGACATCATATAAAAACAAGACAGAAAACCAGTGGCAATGACTAATAGATTTTATCCTTTTTTTACTCTAATGAAGTGACAGGACAAAAAATTATAAACGAAAATAAGAAGAAAATTCTACCCAACGGACACTGTTAACTTACACCGTGTAAGAATTTTACATAAATCCAGTTAGATCTATAATCCTTCCAGTTTTGCTTTGATGTTTGTGTGTACACATTGCTTGAAAGAATATATACATAAAAACATAATCTTTTTTCCTGAAATCTGTAAAGCAGTCATGGAAGCACATTTGTTCTGAAAAATAACTACAAATATGAAAAAGCCTATTCAAATCTAGGACTGTAGCAGTCATTATGAGATAAATTAACTTACAAAATTTTAGGCTTTTTTCCCCAAACAGTATTTACTTTAGGATCTCGTAAGATTTTTTTTCAGTGACTCTTTACAAAATGATTCCAGTCCACAATATACTGTCTTTCAGTGTGTTACTTATAGCTGATTTAGTGCTCAAGGTTTTGATTTTCAGAGTGCTCAGAATCTGGCACACAAGCACCAGTTTGTGACCTTGTAATACAGTAACCCATCTCGCATCTTTTATGAAAAATAACAGATTCACTCTACTGGATACTCGACATAAGAGCACTGAATGTTTGGCAACATCAGACAACGAAAGGAAGACACCATTTTCTGAAACATCCAGTAGCTTCCTGACTACTTCATAAAGCAGCTCAGATTTTCTCATTCCAAGCCATGACTTCTTTTTCCTTTTCCTCCTCCCCTCTTCTTTTCTAACATCTGCTTTTTCTTATTCCAGCTATTCCTTTATTTTTTTTTCTTATAAAAATTAGCAGCATCCATCATTAGAATCACTATGCAGCAAAGGAAATGAAAAGAAACTCAAGTGAATGTTGCATGACAATAGGAAAGGTACTCCTTGAGGTCACCCAAGGAGTGGTGATGTATACAGCTCTTGCTGTATTTTAGTGCTAGTCTATCACATTTTTAATTCCCCAGCCCTGGTTTCCTCCTGAGCAGAGATGCACACAACCATTTCTCAGCAGGAAGATGTGATTGCATATTTCAGTTATAGCTTCCATATTCTGAACACTTGTGATCACTGAAAAACTCCTTCACTGCCAGTGATACCACATATTGCTGGACATTAAAGAGGTAAAACTTCTAAGGAAAAAAATACTACACGCTATAATAAACATCTGAAATGAAGCCAGTCTTGTATTTTATTTTCTGAACAGTAATTTTAGGTACAGGCTACATGGAAACCACATTTTCTCTTTCATGAATGACAGAAACAAGAAAAAGAAAACCGCTATTAATTCTTCAGAGAGCATCAAGTCCTTAGGCCTAGGGTCACGCTGCTGTATTTTAAGCACTTACATGAATGAGATACGTAATTGCCCCAGGCCAGTGGAGAAGAATATTTAGATCTTAGACAAGCTGAAGCCTCTGAGAGGCACTTCCCTTTCCATTGACTGTATATGCAACCTAGGACAAATGCACTCACAATTAAATGTCTTGTATGAGCCCCAATATAGATTTTATAGGCAAGTTGGTCAACCTGGTCTAGTTAGGGAAAAGCCAACTCTGAACTAAATACTGCAGAATCCAAATCAAATGTCTATTGCAAATGCAGTTTTAGATTTGCTATTCCAATTTGCACCATATAATTACAAGCAACTATTGCTTGTTTTAGCTACTCCTTAGATTTCTAGAGATCAAGAGTTGGTATTTGTTTGTAATGGCCTTAGAAAAGAGCTTTACATTTCACTTTCCTGATGCCTCTAAATATCCTGTAACAGGAAGGATTGTCTCACCCCTCAAGAAAGTAAACAGATAACTAACCTCTTCAAGTACAGCATATGTGTCTATAAATATTTCAACACACATTTTGTTGTAGAAACAGAGTAAGAAATACACTCCCGCTTCTGCTGGAATTGATTCTGGCACTTACACTTGCCAGACAGACTCAGTGACTACTGGACAAACATTACTGTGTGGCTGTCATCTTATAAATACATTTTAAATTCTAGTTCCAAAGTTATAAATAAATAATTTGTATTTACAAGCCCTACCTTAATTTTGTTAGACTCTCTAAAGCTGTAATTTAATATTTATTATAAAAGATTTTTTGTTTGTTTTTTTCATTTACTGAAAGGAAAAAGGGGGTAAGTGAACAAAGAAGGATCACAGAATCATCTAGGGTGGTAAAGACCTCCAAGATCATTGAGTTCAACCTCTACCAAGCACCACCTTGTCAATTAGACCATGGCATTAAGTCCCACATTGTTTCTTGAACACCTCCAGGGACAGTGACTTCCCCTCTTCCCTGGGCAGCCCATTTCAATGCCTGAGCACTCTTTCCACAAAGAGATTCTTCCTGATGTCCAATCTAAGTGTCCCCTGGTGCAGCTTGAGGTTAAATCATCTCATCCTGTCACTGGCTGCTTAGCAGAAGAACCTGACTCCCACCTGGCTATGACCTCCTTTCAGAGAGTTGTAGAAATACTAAGGTTCCTCCTGAGCTTCCTTTTGTCTAGGCTAAACAATCCCGGCTACCTCAACCACTCCTCATGGGATTTACCCTCTAGACCCTTACACCCCTCACCAACTCTATTGCCTTTCTCTGGACACACTTCCAGCACCTCAAAATCCTTCTTTAATTGAGAGGCCCAGAACTGAATATGGGATCTGAGGTGCGGGCTCACCAGTGCTGAGTACAGCAGGACAGTCACTACTCTGCTCCTGCTGGCCTCACTATTGCTGGTACAGGCCAGGATGCCATTGGCCTTCTTGGCCACATGGGCACACTTTGGCTCATGTTCAGTGGCTCTGGACCAGCAGTCCCAAGACTTTCTGTTGTGCTATTTTCCAGCCATAAAATAATTAACATTACAAAACAAACTTTGTCTCATAATCAGACCCTAAGCCCAACCTAGTTTTATTCTTATTTCCAGAGAAGTAAAATCTTGGTCTAGAGAAATTATTAATCATAAAGCCAAGCATGTATTTCCATATTAGAAGCATAACATGGGGAAAAACCCTGTCTGCCAAGCAATTTATTACAATAGGTGTAATTGTAGAGAGGTGACTGGATCTCTGACACTAAAATTCATCCTCCTGGAGCTTACTGCATTTCTGCACTCTGCTCTGGCAGATCTCGGAGTTACCTGGTTCTGTGCTTCACAACAGTCTGTAGTAATGCCTTCAGTGGGCCTGGAAGAAGCTGATTTGCCTGTTCCTTTGGTACCTGTGAGGAGGGTTTGGTTACCAAGACATACAAAACTATTCCTCCTGGACAGCTACAATTTCTGCAGATGGGACATGTAACTAACTATCAGATGAGCTTGGAACTCTATTCCTGGAACTGTACCTGGATGCCAGATGGAATATTTGCAACACTTAAAGGGACACTGACAAGAGATACTGGCTACCTGTGACTGAGCCAAGGACTCTAAAACTCCCATCTACAAAATTAACACAGATTTAAAGACAATACTAAAAAGCAAGAAAGAAAATAGAAAACAGATGACCAGAAGTTGCAAAGGTATTGGAACGAAATAGCTAACCAAGTCAGAAGCAGCAGGCAAAAGTACAGTCCACAAATTCAGACACTAAACAGATTTCATGTCTCCTGTGTAAATTCTCCCACTTTCTGTTCTATTTAGCTAACTTAGTCATAGAAGCCCCACTCTGTTTAATTTTTTTCTTTATAAATGAGTTTAAAAAAAAAAAAAAAAAAAAAAAAAAAAAGAGATTAATGATGACAAGAAATACTTAACTGATTCAACTCCTTTTCTGCCCCTGTCTGTGATGTTCATTCCCAGCTTTTCCACTTGGACACCCTCAGAATACGTTACCTGAATGGAAATTTCAACCCTCAAAGCTGCAAAAATCTCCAAATTATGTTTGACAATATGTGCCCTGATAGCATAAACACTCACTTTCCTGAATATCTGCTTGCCAAAGGCTTCAAAGAGAACAGGATTTTTACCTTGAGTAGGTGACATATCAGTTCTTAATATCTCTTAATATGTACAGGAAATAACCATATAGAAACCACTTCTTCAAGGAATAATCCTGCTGGTATAGAATTTGTTCATTAGAATCACATGCCTGCCACCCGTGCTTCTGGTTCAAGCACTCCAGTTCTTTCCATGTGCAAAGGGGAATAAAAATATAACTTAATTACACTAATATTACTATTCCTACCTATTTTATGACCTAAAATGATAAAAGGTATAAGTTTGAGTATTCAAGTATATGTATATCTGGGAAATAGAAGAGTGTTTATGCTTTATTCATCTCCTGTGTTCAGAAGTAATCTTTGAAAATTCAAAAAACAGAGTCAACATGAAAAGCAGGGACAGATTCATCCTTCTCATTAATTCTGCATTGAATTAGTAAAGCAAACTAATAGCAAAAATCTATCTGTCAGACATCACTTGTTTTACAGTCATTAAAACTCAAGGTAGGAAAATTCTCTACTGTGCAGAGTAGAAGACCAAGAAGATACAAGCCTATATACAGAAGGGTAAAACCATACTCCATGCAAATTGTTGTTCAACTAAGGCAATTTTATATATTTTTGATTTTTTTACAGTAATTATTAAATAGCTATTGAACAAACTATTGGGATTTCAAAAAAACAATATGATTTCGTTCTGGGACAAACTAGGACCAATTCTGTATAATTTGTGTGCATTCCTTGAGGAAACCTAGTGAGGAGAAATAAAAATAAGCCCATCCTATGGGAGTGTCCTTTAGAAACTGGGAAATAACATTCTTGCCATTCCTGAGCATGTTTTCTGGGGAAATTTTATCAGGATAACTGTACTGAAAGGATATCTCTGTGTAGAGGTAGACAAACAGAAAAGAGGCCCCAGGCAAAGCTGCAGTATATACCTTCCAAGAGACTGACTTAAAACAGGTTCAGCAATGAGCTGAATTCTGCTGATGGCTGACAAAAGATTGAACGACAGAAAGAGGAAAGGAGCAAGGGAAGGCAGGAGCTTTCAGCATGACTCAAGCCACTGTAGCCAACAAAATCAGAAATTCCAGTGGGAAATATTAAAAGCTGCAAGTAATTCAAGTCCTGTGTAGCAGGCTGATGTGGGTGACAAGCTGAAAATAATGCTGCCCAGTTTAGTGCAGCCACAGTAGAGCTGCTGCTGTACAACACTACCCATGTTTGGCACAGATAAGGGAGCTTTTACTGGTTGTCCAGAAAGACCAAGGACTTCCAGCAAGTTGCTCCACCTGAGAATGAACTATGAATGATTAAGCATTGGATGTATGTGCCAGAGTACAGGACAATCCTAAAAGAGCCATACATCCACCTGACTGCTCCCACGGTTCTGCCCCCTTGCACAGGGTTCCTGGGATATCTGCAGAGCACAGAATGGGATGGCAGACAAATACAAACCTGGAATATTGCTCTACAACAAACAGGTTGCATGGGTTGCATCAGAGAATCTATGGATAGCAACAGCAACCAGAAAGACTAAATCTAAATTACACCTTTGTTTTCAAACACAAGGAAAGCCAAGACCAGCCTAAATACCAGCAGATAACATTAGGAGCAAGGATGCAATTTTACCTCCCTGGGAAAGAAGGTTAACATCAGCAGGCTTGCTCTACTGATGCCAGATGGACTTTTTCAAGCATCTGTAGATCAAACTGAAGTCTTCAGGCAAATCAGAGACAAACACATGTCAGCATCCATGACCCACTCATAAACAGTATCAGGGAAAACTAAACCAACCAAATAAGCAAATGCAAACAAACCTGGAGGCAGAACTTTCTATGTTTTAGGCATTAACTGAGAAGTGTAATGTTGTAATTCTTTTGTGGTCAGATACTCCAGCAGAGACATAAGGCAAAATTAGTACAGCTAAGCAGGACTTAGAACAATTTTGATAGAAGTGTGTAAAGCATATGATCAGAAACAATATGCTTTTAAGTAAAAAATTTGTTTACACAGAAATGCTTTATAGACATGATCAGAAGACTGCAAAATTCTAGATGAACATTTTTCTACTTGGATTAGCCATGCTAAATGGGCAGTAGTTTTGTCCTTTCTTTCTATTTCCTTTTTCTGCACAACTCAGCACTTAACACAGTGCCTCTTAGTTCAGATTAAAGTGAGATGTAGGTCACTTGTGGGAAAAAAAAAAAGACAACAGAAGAATTAACCATTTTTACCAATAATTTAGCAACAGAACCAAGAAATACCAACATTTTGGAAATGCCAAGACAGTACTTTAGAGCCATGCTTTGCTTTTCTCCATGGTCTACATATAAGGCAATTGTTTCAATCTCAGGAAACATCTCTGCACGTCACGAGAATGGGGAATCTCAGCAGCAAGGGACCTGCTCCTTGCCTGTGGACAGCTGCCTCTTGCCATGCTCTGTGAGCACAATGACTGGGAAGGCTGGAACTGAACTTCCATCCACAACCTCTTCCCCACTTTTACTTGTGTGGGAGAGCAGGAGGCACACAGGTCTTGCTGTCTCCTTCTCTGTTCCCGTACTCAAATATATGGGAGAAAACCTATGGTAGCATCTACACCAACAAGCTACACCTTTTCAATTTCCAACTAGGATTAATCAAATCAGCTATAAACTGACCATTATAAAGGAGGCCTTTGAGACAAGAGTTATAATATCACAATCATTGTCAAACATTTTAAATACAACCACAGTAACAAAAGCAGAAAGACAGACTTTGAACTACAAAAGAAGGAAAAGCGAAAAGGGACTGCTACATCATTTTTTCTGTAATTCTGAAAAGACAAGTCCTCTTTATCTCTGAGCTACTGCAGTAAAATATAGTACTTATGGAATCTAAAATAAATACTCCAAGGAAAAAGATGTACCACTTTCATGCCATGGAAATGCTATTTTATTTGTTGTTTTCCAATGACTGTCATAGTAAGTCCTAAGCATGAATCTTGCATAATCCCGCAGCTCATTCTCTCGTTTGTGGATTTCATTAGAGATGGATAAGGTATGGCCCAGATAACTTTAAATATAGGAGAAATATATTTACAAGGTACTCAACAAATTAATTATATTTCCCAGTGCAAATGCATGCTATTTATTTCATTTGTTTAAAAACATATGCCAAACACCTTCCTCTAATAACCATCAACTAGCAACACAGAAAAGATGTGCAGGGTTATACTCAGTTATACTGAGTATTTTCTGGTGGAAGCTTTAATTTGCATGGAGGTCCCCGAGAGTGCTTGGTGCATGTTATGTAAAATGAGTGTTGAAAGAATAAACAGGGCAGGGCAGGGAAAAGGGATGGACTGAGGCTTTGTGGTCTCAGTTAGTTGTTTGTGTTTGGTACTTTGATGATGCTACAGAGTTGTTATAGCAACAGGCCAGAACCCTCCTGGGGAGAAATAAAGAAGGAAAAAAAAAAAAAAAAGAAAAAAAGAAACAGTTTATGTGACATGTAGGTCACCATGCATTCTTTGATTGAAAGGCATGGGGAATGGACACTGCCCTGCTCCAATAAGCGCTATACAAGCTTGAATTTCTCCATTTGTTTAACTTGGGACTTTATGATCCATTAGACTCTACAGCCAAATTGCATAACCCCCCTTTAATCTACATAAAATCTTAACCTCTTTGGTCAAGTAGAGGAAGACATATGAGGATATAACAAAAAACAGAGAACTTCTTTCTGACTGTTTTGGGTCTGGCTGGGCTGGAGTTAGTTTTCCTTTAGCAGCCTTCACAGTGCTGTGCTTTGCATTGTTAGCTGGAAAGGTGCTGGCAACACCCCAGCTTTTTGGCTACTGCTGAGAAATTCTGGCACAACATCAGTGCCCTCTCCTCAACATTCTGCACCCCACCAGCAGGAAGGGGTTGGGCAAAATCCTAGGAGGGGATGTAATGAGGCCAGCTGACCCAAATTAACCAGAGCTACTCCACACCATGTGACCTAAGATCAACTATAAAAGCTAAAGGAGAGCGTTGGAAGGGGGAGTATTTGTTATTCTGTGGTATTTGGTTTTCTGGAGCAATATCTCTATGTGTGCTGAAGCCCTGCTTCCCAGGAAGTGCCTGAACATCATTCACCAATGGGAAGTAGAGATTAATTTTTTTTTTCCTCCTCTACTTAAGTGTGTGCCAGCTTTTGCCTTCTTTTTTTTCTTTAGTAAACTGCCTTATCTCAACCTATGAGTTGTTTCCTATCTTATTCTCTCTCCCCCCTGTCCCACTGAGAAAGTGGTAATAGAGCTGCTTGGTGGGCACCTGGCACTCAGCTGCAGTTACCCCACTGTACTGTTCCACAAAAGCTCTGAAATTCCTTAACATCTTGTCTCCTGCTACTCATGCCTTCACCTCACTTCCTGCTTTTGTGATTAATGACAGCAGAACCTTCTAATGTTTTGAGAGGATTAATGAGGTAAGGGAGTTGACCTGAACTTGGAAGCATAGAAACTACTGAACTGCAAACAATGTCAGGTTCTTCATCATTGTTTACTGATGTGCTTGTCTGCCTCTTTCTTACTTACCTTGCTGGATTTTGAAACACTCACCAAAACCTGACCATTCCTAACAATTTTCTCTTTCTCAAGAACAATAATTAGTGTCTGGAAATTTCAGGCAACCATTTTTCATTTTATTAATATAAAACACCAATATGGGAGAATTCATCATTATAGGCCAATTCTGAATATTAGAACAATCCAGATGTGTTATCCTTATTATTCGTTTTTTGGCAGGAAAATCGTGAAAAAAATTTATTTAGCAATGTATCCTAAGAAAAAGGCACTGGAAAATTGGAATTTTAGCACTTCATCTTGGAAACAATAGAGAGAATCAAAAGGGTATTTCAGAATTGTATTTATTCTAAACATTCATGTCAGCATTGGTGTGGGGAAAGTCACACATCACCTTGACATATTAATGAAGACTGAATGTAAAGAACCAAAGCAACCTGGACAAATGTTCACATCTGGGTGCATGGCATGTAGCATATTACAGTTTTTGGTTTTGTCAGTAAATTGTCAAATATAGATACAGGAAGGGTAACATCAAGTTATGACAACTACATTATTTAGATACAGCAAATCTAAGTTTCTAAAGCCTTCAGGGCTCTACAGTATGTCAAACATAGTTACATTCTCATGTTTAGTGGCCCTTGAATGTGTATCATAATTATGTAAATACCTACATTTTACATAAAATTCCTCAAGGACTACTAGCAGACACACCTTTTGTATACACAAACATACACCAGGAGGTGGGGTCCCCAATGCTTCAGCTCTTTTTAACCTAGGACTGTCACAGAACTGGAGGCAGGAGGTGAAGTACTTGAACAGGCATGAGCAGAGAATGACATTTCACTGATGCTTTTCACCCACTTAATCAAATTCACGTGAGACATAAATGTAAATTCTTGCACTATGCAGGGAACAAAGATATTTGTGAAAACACATCCAGTTCAGCCCAGAAAGGAATTAGCCACTGTACATTCAGCTCCATGGGAGTGTGCTGAGGATGACTTGCTGGCTAAGGATTACTCATGGCTGTGAAACCTGCTCTCAGCATTCACAGCTGATAAGCATACAGTGCATGGCCTTTTGGCTGTCTATATTTGTACCACTCTGCTTAAAGGGCTTTGCATTTGCTTAGCATTGGTCAGGTCATTACATCCAGCATCAGTGCTTCCCCGTAAAGCAGAATGATTGCCTGAAGCAGTTTTAATCAGTTTGTAACTGGAAATGTTCCATACAGGTCAATGGCTATCAGTTGTTGGAGTGTGCATAATGTAATTATCATGGGCTACAATTCCTATTTTGGACTTTAATAAGGGCCTTTTTTGCTAAATTCCACAGCTTTATATGAATAAATACTGAACTCTTTATCTTGCAGTAGTTTACTGTCCATGGAGGCTTTATTCTCCAAATCAAGAAATTTGGACTGTTTAAAGAGAACCATTATGCATAAATACTTCTGGAGGGTGAGAAGGATGAAGGCCCTGTTTGGCTTTCTACAAGTCAATATTCTGCTGCCCTAGTTTTGCAGAATTTAGAAGCTGTCTTTCTCTTATGAGTCAATATAGAACATGTATTAATTAATATATGTTGGGGTGCACAAAAAATGTCACTACTGTTAGCACATACCTTGTAAAGCCCTCCACAGACTGTTCCCTGTTATGTCTCACATTATTCACCAGAAAGCAATTTTGTCTTCTAAGTCTTTTGGACTCAGCTGTCTTATTTCCACAGATTCTTGGAACAATAGCTCTCTGCTCCTAGATATCTGTACCATTAAAATCATTTGTGAACTAAAAGGTCAATACCTTTCCTTCAAGCTCCCTCCAAGCTTCAGGAATTCCTGCAGCTCCTCCTCAGCTAAACCAGTGGACAGCTTCTGAAGCACTTTCCTGAGTTTCTAAATTATTTGGTAATTAAACAGACTTGCCTTTGAGAGGAAGGTCATGCAATTATTCTGAGGAAAACAAGACAATTTTCCAGGCTCCTGATAGTGTCTGCTGCCTTCTCATTGCATTTTACATATTTAAAGCCTAACTTTCATGACAAGGTAAAATTAGCACTGAAGCAGATAATTTTTAAAGCATCAATTCATAATGTTAAACAGAGCAAGGGACTTTCCCTTTGAGCTGGCACATTAACAACCATCCCTACAGTCTGTGTTTCTTGTTTTAAATGGCAACAGGGAAAAAAACCCCAAAACAGGGAGGCAGAACAATGGCAATGAGTAATGATGAACTAAAATTGTATTTAGTGCTACGAAAAGTTTCCTTTTATTAATAAATAGCACTGTTAACACAGCACTGAAATATATTGGTTTAGATTGGGCTATATTTGATAGCAGCTGCAGAGAACAGACATGAACACAGTCTTCATTCTGTTTATGCTCTCAAAGATACTGAGATGTAAAAGGATGTTTGGGCAGAAATACAACCAATTCTCCTTATATACTGACCTCTTTGCATACTAAAATAATAATCTGTTTTTCATATTGCATCATCCTCTTAACGGGCAGCACTAAAATTTAGGGCTTTGTCACTGGCATTCCATCGGAAACGGGTCACGAGCAGCCTGAAACCTTACCTGTGATGGAGAACTGCATAAAAAAAGGGTGGGGAAGATGATGATCGCTCCCTTTGCAGAGGAGTATAGAGCAATTTGATAAAATAGAAAAATGAACCAGACAGGAAAGATATAGTGGCTTCCAGAAGATGAAAAGCATGAAGTGAATGTGATGGAAGAAGATGAGGCCGTGCAGGGATTCCCAGTGTGAGAGTTCTGAATCCAACATTACTGGCAAACAAAACAAAACAAAAAAAAACCCCAACAAACAAACAAAAAACTGCTTTGAGTGTCTGCACTTAAAAGAAGAAGGAAAAAGGAGAAATATGTGAGATAAAACAAAGAATGAAAGGCAATGTCACTATAGATGACACTTGGAAGTAAGCTTGGATCACACCAGGACGTATTTAAGAAAATGACTGTACGTTGGCATTACCAATTAAAAGCAGAAAGAAAAAAAATAAAATTAGTTGTAACCTTAAACAAACATAGAATATGAATGGAAAGGCAAGCCTGGGGCTCCTTATTTATCTATGTATTGTTGAATCTTGATCAAGGAAACAAAAACCTTTGGATCCAAATAGCAACAATTAAATAAAAAAATATTGACAATAGTTAGTTCTCATTCAGACCTAGGCTGGAGAATTCATAAAGGGGTTTAACTATCATATCTGTACAAAGGGAATACTTTGGTAACAATCAGAAAAGGAAAGAAATTCAAGCATGATAGCTTGTCTTAATACAGCCAATGCTGAAGAAACCTTTCTAATCACATTCTACACATTGAGAACTCGGAGAGGGAGGTGTTTGTTTTTGTTTGTGGTTTTGATTTTTCTAACTGCTGTGTCTGTAACATAATTATTAATTATTCAATGCATGGCTCTGTGGAGAGAAATGCCAGTCTGTTTCAGATGACCAGCTGCTGAAATTACAGCTGACTGTTAATTGTTTGCTCATTCTTCTCCTCTACAGCCTCAGTCTAGTCCCTCTCTGTGAACCACGCACAATTCTTTTGCTGTTCCCCTCCTCCTGTTCTTGACAGAGAGGTGGACATCTTGAAGGCCAAGCATGAAAGGAAGCAAGAGGAGACTACTTTGAAGTCTTTCTTATTCCCCATGCTCAGCAGATTTCTCTGCTTGCAACCTGGGATATGCTCCACTGTTTCTGAAAGGTAGAAGAGAGGGAGAGGGCCACTTGGACTGGTAACTTGTGCCCAGTCTCCTTACCTGTTTGTAAAAAAGGGTATCAGTGCAACAAACTTTAGAAATATTTGCTGTTCACTGTCGTTTATATCTGAGAGAAGAAAAAAGGGGATCTAAAGAGCATTTCTGATTGCAAACTTTAAGAAAATCCAAACAAACAAAACTTCACTTCCTCTTCACAGCAGGGAGCCTTGATGGGAGTAATGAGTGCATTCCCAGATATCCTTGTTTATCCTTGTTTAATCAAGACCAAAATTCTAAGCTTCATAGGCAAGGTTTATTATGTAAATTAACTTCAATAGTTCAAAATGGCTTAATTTGTATTGAAAAGATCCCATTAGTATGTGCATTCTTCAAACAAAATGAAATCTGCATACTAGTGTAGGGTGTTTTCATCTATATAATTAGTGTAATTGTAATAGCTGGAAAATGAAAATCTGTAGGCACACCCTAGAAAACATGAAGTAACCAGTAATAATTACCATTCCTATTGATATAATTTGCTAACTGGCTGAAGAGCTCCCTTGTAGAGACTTTACAATGTGTTTAGTTTTAGAAAGAGCATGAAAAATCCCAGCATCACCAGATCACAGATTGGATAAGGTTGAAAGGGAACACACCAGTAGTGTCATCTGGTCCAACCTCCCTGCTCAAGCAGGGTCATCCAAGAGCACATGGACAGGATTGTGTCCAGACAGTTCTAGAGCACCATCAGCAAGGCTAAACCTAGCACAGGTTACAAGAGCTAGACATGCAGTTCCATAGCAAGTGTGTGGTACACAGCTTATATTAAATGTTTCATTCCCCTTAATAACGTCTTAAAAAGCACATAAAAAAACACAGTTAAGGCGCAAGTGCTGAGAGATGATTAGAAAGTTGTTGTTTTGGGTTTTTTTTAAGCTTGACTAAATAAATTCACATTGTCCTCAACATTCCTAACTTCATACCTGGGCAGAGGTCACAGAGAAGGAGGGGGAACAACGTAAATGCTCCAGGTTGGGGACACACCAAACTGAGCTGCTAAGACCTAAATTTTACCTTTGCAAGGAAGTTCAGCTGGGAGGCCAAAGCCATAGATTACATATTACCACTTCGCCCTCAGATATTTCTTCCTGCAGACACAAACAGAATTCCATTCTCCCTAGGGTGCTGGGGAGTTTTGTGCATTGATGATAGATAGGTATGATTTTCTATCCAGACTAGGAAGAGCAATAATACAGCAACCCCCTCCAATACCCCTGCTAGCACTCCTGGGAACCTGGGCTTCTGAAGTGAGCTCCTGAGCAGATCTCAGCCTGGCTCTCAACTTCCTGTGTAATAATCATGCTGCTTTTCATGTTCTCAAATTAAAACCTGAAAATCCACAGATGAAATCCGGAATGTGAATATTATTCTGGATTTGAAGGGTTGTTTGCTGGCATTCGACTAATGTAGGAGGATAAAAAACGCCTCAGAAGAGCAGGATAACCCCTGTTAGTAAGACCTTTGGAAAGCACGTGCTATAAAGCTGAGTACATAAAATCTAAGGATATAATTCTCAAGCAGAAGTGACTGAATTGTGTCTTGAGACAGGAGCGTCACTCTAACAAGTACTGTTTCCAATCTAGCTGTTTGTTGTGGTGTACTTACCCAAATGATGGGGTGATCAACAAACAACTGTTGCTGTGCCTATGAGCAGGTTTCCTTTAGCTGCCTCCTTGTCCTGACATAGGAATGACTGCTGTCACACCTGTCCTGTGTATCAACAGGAGACTGCAAAGCCCTCAGGGTTACCAGTCTGGTTCTGCTCCCTTCATCAGTAATCAGAATTGTATTTTAAAACTATAAAATTACATATCAATATATCCAAAGGAAAAAAACCCACTTTTTATGCTACTGATGAATAGACCATGATACCCTGCATCTTTGATATCTAAGATGAAAATATTAATATTTCTATTATCTTGGAGAACCAGGCTACAGAGCTCCCTCAAGAAGTTTTCACATTATTTTCTGCACACTATACTTCTGGATTTATATTCTAGTAGAAAACAAAAGTCATTATTTTCCTAGCATACTCCAGCTTGGAAGAGATCAAGCACATTATGTGAACAAGAATTCAGAGGAAAAAAAAAGTCTAGCTGTTTGAAATGATAATTAATTTACCATAACAAATAGAAAGCAAAAACACTTGGCAGGTGGTGATTGACTTAGTATTGCTGCTAGCAAATTTCAGTTTACTTTCAGTAACAGCTTGTTCACTGCATAGTAACCCTGAGTTCACTTTGCCAAAATCAGAGAAGAAACAGCCTGTCAAAGGCAATAGATGTAGCTGGCTCTAGGGAGCTGGAGTAGAGTACTCAAAGTGGTGAGTAGACAAGGCCTGTCTTCCATTTGGGGGCACACTGTTCACAGAATCACAGCATCAATTAGATTGGAAAAGACCCCCGGGATTATTGAGTCCAACCTATAACCCAACACCACTGTGTCAACTAGACCATGGCACAGAGTGCCAGGTCCAGTCTTTCCTCAAACACCTCCAGGGACTGTAACTGTACCCCCTCCCTGGGCAACCCATTCCCATATTTAATTGCCCTTTCCATTAACAATTTTCCCTAATGTCCAGCCTAAACCTCTCCTGGTGCAGCTTAAGATGCTGTCCTCTTGTCCTGTTGCTGGTTGCCTGGGAGACCAAACCCCCACCTGGCTACAGCCTCTTTTCAGGCGGTTGTAGATAGTGATGAGGCCTGAGCCTCCTTTCTTCCACACTAAACACCCCCCAGCTCTGTCAGCTGCTCCTCATAGGACTTGCTCCAGACCCTTCACCAGGTCCGCTGCCCTTCTCTGGAAAGGCACGTTCCAACCCTGCAGTGTTTCTCCTAAATTGAGGGGACCAGACCTGGACAAAGCACTCAAGGTGCAGCTTCACCAGTGCTGAGTACAGGGGGACAATCCCTGCCCTGCTCCTGCTGGCCACACTATTGCTGGTACAGGCCTGGATGCCTTTGGCCTTCTTGGCCACCTGGGCACACCCTGGCTCATGTTCAGCTGCTGTGGACCAGCATCCCTAGGTCCTTTTCCACTGGGCAGCTTCCCAGCCACTGGCCCCAGCCTGTAGCACTGCCTTGTGGCCATGGTGTACTTTGTTAGTCTTGCTGAACTTCATGCCAGTGGTCTCAGCTCATCTATCTAGCCTGCTGAGATCCCTCTACAAGCCCTCCTAGATCCTAGCACCCGACCTGGAGTCATCTGCAAATCTGCTAATGGTGGACTCAATCCCCTCATCCAGATCATCTATGAAGATACTAAACAGAACTAGGCCCAACACAGATCCCTGGGGGCACCGCTGGTGACAGGACATCAAATGGATGCAAAACCATTCACCACCACTCTGTGGGCCTGGCCATCCAGACAGCTCTTATCCAGCAAGGGGTGCACTTGTCCAAGCTTTTTCAGGAGTGTGCTATGGAGATGGTTTCTAAGTCTTTGCTGAAGTCCAGGTAGACAATATCCATGGCCTTCCCCACATCCACCAGGCAGGTCACCTGGTCATAAAAGGAGATCAGATTGATCAGGCAGGGCCAGCCCTTCTTAAAATCATGACGGCTGTTCATATTTATCTTTGCCTCTACTCTATGGGCTGTTCTTTATATTTACACAAGGCATATAAAGTACTGAACACTAATCCTCTAATTTTATCTGACCATTTATGCTCAGTGAGGCTTATATTGATCCATCCTGTACATCAAAATGTGTAATTTGAGAAAAAGAATAATTCTTAAATAGAAAATGGAAACAGGAAATGAAGGCTGAAGAGGAGTACAGATTAAATATTAAAAGAACACAAATACAGCTTGACCATCTAAACCAATTCCTCAGCTGAGAAATGTTAGCTTTCTACAAACAGAGTTGCTCCCTTGTAAGTATTTTATAAATCACTATTCTGCTGGTGAATAGTGTGCAACCCGCTAAGCTTCTAGAGATGTTATATCTGCATCAGAAAAGAATGGCTCTATTTTTAGCCACAAACATGTTCTGGGTAAAGAAAAGCAAAGTAAAGCCATGGCAATTAAACCTAATAGCTGTGCACAGCAGTCCTGTCAGGCTGCCTCTCCATAGGTGAATGGAAAATGCAGTGGGACTAAAAGCTTTGTAGCTAAAGGAAATTGCACAATTATAAGATGCTTTTCTGATTTGGTATTTGTAATCTGGTTCTTTTAGGGGAGAGAAGCCCTAAATGCATTTGAGATTTTCTTCTAATTACAGAGAAAACCTTTCAGTGAGATTTGGTCCCTTGATCCTATACCATGTTCCTTCCAAGAATTAGAAATAAAGTTATTTTCAACTTCTTAGCTCCTGCTCTTTTACAGATGAAAAAAAAATGAAAAAATGAGAGGAAGATTTAGTCATTCAGGACTTGTCTGTCTGCTTTTCTTCCAGGATTCTCAACTCCACCTCTAGTCTTCAGATCCTTGGAAAAAAAAACTCCACACCAACAATGAAGCAAACAAACAAACAAAAAACCCAACAAACAACACAATAACACCACCAACAAAAAAAAACCAAACAAAAACTCCACAAAACCCCCTAAAACCCATAAACCTGAAACACAAAACCAAACGAGACTCCTAACACAAAAAAATGCTAATATATTTTTCAGATATTGCAGATATTTCTCATTAGCCATTGGCCCAAATTTGACAGTGCTTGGGTACAGCCCTTGCAAGATACGGTACTCAAGATAAATAGGTGCTAATTATGTTTTGAAGAGTGTCTTAGCACTTTTTGACATGTTGCATCTCCAAAAATTGTCTGTTCTGATAATTTCAAATAAAGCTCATCTGAAGTGAGCTGAAAAGAGTAATTAGAAGAGGAAAGAAGGCATTCTGGGACATTATTTGTTGGTAATCATGAAAATAAGAAGAATCCTAGGAGCTTTGAAGATTTTTAAAGATTGCAAAATGACAAATTCTATTTGGAGTCCTAATCATTATGCTTAACTACAGGCAAACAAAGTTTTGGAGGAAACAAAGGAGTAACAAAATTGCTAAAATGGTGGAACTGAGCTGTCTATCGCATTGTTGAGTGACATCCAGTTTTCACAGTAACAAGCAAGGAAGTTTTACATCCAGCAGTGCTTTAAGATGAAATTTTCCAGATGACATTAGTATGTGAATTAGAGAAGCTGCCTTTAGGTTTTCATTGGAACAAGAGAATGCTACTAAACTGGAAGATTTACCATGTTGAGGCTTACATACTATGGCACTGGTTATCACACATCTGGACCTTTGCATCTTATGTCCAAAGAAATGGACCCAAGAGCTCTCTTCCACATGATGCTATGAAGACCAGAAAATAATCAGTGTTTATCAGCCAGGCCCCTGAACAGGGCGCTGAGGTCCAGCATTTAAGACATGTCTTGGAGTCTTCTCTCTGAGGATGAAGTATTGCAGTGCTTCTGCTCACAGGCTGTGAAAAGGGTCAGCTGTAGGTAGAAAAAAATGGCTGGTAACTGGCAAATATATTGAGCTTCCAGCACCTGTGAGGGTTTTTCCTTCTTGGGAAAATACAATCAGTAGCAGAGAGCTTCCTAATGTATGTTTATAGGGATGCTGGAACAAGACATTTACAAAACGGAAAAAAGGATTTCAAACCACAGCTATACAATCTCAAAATCTGCACATTAGAATTCCCTCTTAAAATAAAGGGTTAGAACCTATTTATGATCTCTGAACAAATCTAGGCTCTTTGAAGTAATTTCTTCATACAACTGCCCTCTTCTTACCCTCCAGCCCAGAGCTTCATAGTTAGAAGCACCATTTCATGTGACTCTCTTAGTCAAATGGTTTCCTTCCAAATGGCTATCAGAAAGATTTCATTTTTCCTTAAGACATCATAAATGCTCCTACCAACTCAAACCCTGAGTCTGAAGTATCTCTTCATCTATAATAAAGGCATATCACAGCAGGTACAGGTACAGACACTGTGCCAATAAACACCCAGGACCACAGTCCTATTTGTTAGCTTTGTATCTCTGAAGGTCTGCAAGGAGGGAAAGCAGGAATCAATATCTGCAGACGGCAGGAATACTGAGCAATATGGACAGACACAGCTCTCCAAAGGCTGGAGGAGAGGCAAGGGAAATGGAAAATTATGAAGTAGAACAGAGAACTTACAGTCCCATGAAAACTCCTCTTCAAAAATTTTGTTCCCATGTATTGAAGAGAAAATATACAGGAAATATATTTCTAGAGGAAAAGTCTGTATTAAGCTAAAATTATAGTTCAGAACATACTTTAGTAACTAATGGTTACTTTCACCTGTAGTGAAATAATCATTAAAAGAGGATGAAATTGAGTGTTAAATACAACTAAAACTGAAAGATTCAAAAGCACTGAAAAATGTGTTATTCAAGTACCCATGGGTCTGTCCAAAAGCTATTCAATGCAAAAACCAACAACAACAAAACAGTTCAGTAACTTTGAGATATCCTTTTTTACCAGAAAAAAAGGTTTTATTTTCATCAGCAATACAGAAAAGCAATTATTTAAATTCAACTTTTAAATTTTTGTACCAATACCATCCTCTGGGATCAACTGAGAGCTCAAGACAGAAACTGTAACTTAGTACTGTGCTCCCATCAGCTTGACTGAGGGTAAGATACACAAGTCCATCTTCCACAAGGTTTTACTGTGACCCCTTAAATTATGCTGCAGGAGTTCACTATGTCACAGAAAGATACAGGGGATATGTGGAATAAGACTTGCACATATATATAAAGCAGCAGAAGGAGAAAGAACCTGACCTTAAATTGTTAATTTAACAAAAATACAACTGCGCTTTTTAGCCTGAAGCCAGCATTGCATAAGAAGAGTAATAGAGAAAAATGGTTTCCATGCAACATAGCCTGATAATCTATCTGAATAAGAAGCTATTTTTAGTTTTTGAGAAAAATGACATCTTCAGATGAAAGCATCACTTTCACTATATTCAAATATTACTTCTTGTCTGTCATAAGTATAATGTGTACCATCTATTTACGTTTTGCACAGATTTGATACCTTCCTTACCTGATGCATGTCCTAGATGTTAAGTTCTATAAAAATACAAATAATTTAGTAGAATATTTTATCCCAGTAAGTTCTGTTTATTGAAATGAATAAATACAAGGTTTTTCTTGAAGCCAACTGCATTGTTATGTTCTGTAAATAGAAGTCAATGATGTTTCCTTGATATTAGTTGTATTTTTAAAGACACTGATGTAATTTCCTTGTAAACCAATTTCTAACAACAGTACTATAGAATAGGATAATAAAGGTTTTTTTTTTCCCCAGCTTACCCTTTGCCCATTTAAAAATTATTTCTCCTGCATGCATGGTACTTATACATAATGCTCATCACAAACAAAATTCAGAAGATGCTGTTAATTGTGTCACTGTTTTGTATTGAGACTGCACTATGGGATTAATTTAAAACAGGATCCCACACTGTAAGTCTCTGAGCTAGTACCTAAAACAAAGTACTCACTACACCAAGGAAAGTTAAAGAATAAAAAAGGAGAAAGGAGAGCACGACAGCAAAAGAAGTCATGTTAGTGTCACAGAGAGACAGCATCATGATCTCTATGTATAAATATAAGCAGTATGACAAAAGAAGTGGGAAGGCAAAAATTTCAGGAGAGAGGGAGCTCAACAGAAGAGGGAATGGTAGAAAAAATTTACATATTAAAAGCTTAGGCAGAGAGTTAGTGGATGGACAGGTAACCACATAAATGATCATGGGTGACTAAAAGTGATTCCAGCTGTAACTGCAACTTGAGAGTGACTGTCCTCAGCCCAACCTGCTGCTAAAGTGAAACCACCTCAACCCCAGGCAAGTGACTTTAACCAGTGAAGTGTACTTCATGAACAGGAATGCAGGACTGTGAGTACAGTCACTTGATGCTGAGGTACCATCCAGCTTCTCATTTAGTGAGAGCAGCTCCATGTCCTCAGCATGTCTGAGCTGAGGGCACAATCACCACAGGCTTGTTCATGCATGCTTGTGATTACCTATACCATGAGATAGCGATGGCCAGCATGATTGTTCAGATTTATGTTTTTCCATAATGATCTGTTCTGCATATGTATGTTAGGAAAACTGTGGATTTAGTTCATATATATTTAGAGTTAGTAATGCAATTCAGCACTACCAACTTCATCTACTGGGAAAAGGAACAGTTATTTAGCATAAACACTTTGTTTACAGCCCAAACTCAAAAACAATTCTGGCTAGCCAGCTGAAATATGCCCAAAGCACATTTATCTGACAAAGGAAAACTCCTTCAAACAAGGACAACACAGTAATGAACAAACAAATTATATCTATTGCCCTCTTAACACTGCAATTAGGAGGGGATTTAAAGATGGCAATACTTTTAAGGGAAAATCTGAGGGACAACGTAAACCAAAGCAGTTACTGTTTCTAGAAGGAAAGCTGAAAATATGTCAAAAAATTATAACTGAAGTTGTACACCTACAAAACCTTGTTTCAAAATTCTGTATCATTGCATGCTGTTTTGCAATTGTGCCAATGCCATGGTTATAAAGCTTTTTGTGAAGTACATTAGCTGCAAAATAATTGACACAGGTGGACCAAGCACTGCAGTGGCATGACCATCAGCCTGGCACAGAGGTGGTGAGGGCAAAAAAAGCACTTGGGGCCAGAGGAAGGAGAAAGCAGCAAAGCCACATTTGCCAGTGGAGAAAATATGGCAACCTCAGTTCCCATAGCAGTGAGTCCTCTTTTCCCTGAAAGAAGATGTTAATGTTCTGTCCTTAATTTTTAAATCTGTTACGAATTCTGGTATTGCTTCACTAACACTAAATTCAGAAGGGTGGTCTATGTTAAGCCATCAGGCTTTGGCTTCAATTGAAAGGATTACTAAAATAATATTTCCAATGGTGTTGACATCAAACACACAATGGATGAATTTTTAAATAATTTTGGTTTTTCATGTGTTACATAATAGGAGTTCCTACCAAAGAAAACATTGATGCACCCAAGTATCACATTCCAATATAACAAAATATCTAAGATATTTTAAGACTTTGAAGAGAAAGGAAGAATCAATGAATTAATAAAAATGTATATCTAAATGAATAAAAATTTATATCTATTTATGAATAAGTAAAGAAGAATAAATCCTAAGGTGTTTGGAGTTGCTTTTGGTGGATTTTTTTTTTTCCATTTTATAAAGTATTGTTTAGAAAAATGTATAAGATACAGATTAAAACACATACATTATCACATTTGAAACATATTGCCACCAGAGCTCTATTTTTAGGCAGGAGTCTGGGATGAAGGATGAGCTTGACAAGGGCTACGTAGCCCTGGAACACAGAAAAGTTTGACTATCACAGTCACCGTCACCTGAGACAGCAAGAGCCAGAAACTCTGAAAAACCATTTTGTGCATGTATGGGAAAATTAGTTTTTATGAGCAAGGGGCTCTCAGACAAACCATTTTAGTGCCAGAATGTGTAGTAGGGAAACTAAGAGATGGACAAAGTGCTGGTCACCAGGAAACCTGGAAAAAATAAGATACATTTTTGTGGCTCTTTCCGTCAAGTCTTTAGCAGAATCCAGAGTAAGACACTTCATCAAGAAGTGTGTATCCTTGTGGCATACACAAACAAAACTTCACTTAGTAGCTGTAAATTCTTTCTTTGTTGCTAGTACTATGCACCAGGTCTTTATTTAAGGGGCTTCTGTTTCTTTTAATTATTTTTTTTTTGTAATTCAAGTAACTGTATTTCAGTTGGGGTCAGCCTGAACATTGTTACAGCAATTGCTGGAACAATTTTTGACCAAATGTGTTTGGACTGAAACAACTTGGTCATTTAATTTAATTAAATTCTCTACTCTTCTCTTTTCCATCACGTATAATTTAAGCCATGTGTAGAATCTTAGATTAGTGCCGCAGTGAGAAAGCAAATATCTACTGACAATTCTCCAAGCAAATCTTACAGTTAGTGTTAATAAAGCGAGTCAGAGACTGAATGAGAACAATCTTATGTTTAATAGTTTTTAAAACATTGTACTTTTTAGGAATTATAAAAATTCTTAATGTCAGTATGTCAGTGGTGTTATTTTATACTATATACTCTTTAGCTGGCACAGAACCAGGCATACTGCTGATAAAGCACCATAGCTGAAATCAGTATGCCACTTACACACTTAGGATGTTGAACTAAGCAAGCTGATTGCTATTATTAGCATTTGCCTTTTGATGCAAAATAATAACTCAGAATATAATTCAGTGGTAGAGAAAAGGAAAAAAAAATAAAAGAAGAACCATTTTCACCCTTGGCACAATTCCAGAAAATATACTTGAGGAAGACTTGGGAGCAATTCATCAACTGAATCTCTTTTATTACATATGTTCACTTAAGGTACCATGATTTTATTCTGAAAAATGCTGAAGTGGCACAAAATAAGCAACAAATCTGTATGAAGCAGAAATTTCAATTACCTGAAATGCCTCTTGAAGCTCCAAGTCAAGCTGTCATAGAGAGATCCTAATACAGGATTTTCTAATAGTTTTTCTTCATAAACTACACCCCTTCCAACTCAGGATATTCTATGATTCGATAAAGGCAGCCTGTGGGGCTTTGTGCTTGTTTTCCTCCCTGGTTTTGAAGACATATTCGTTCTGTTGTGATGTAAAAACCTTGCCAGTTGCTATTTGTTCTGTTTTGGATTCCCTACTTCAATCTTGAAGCAAATTAGTCTCCATGTAACTACCTTGCTGGACTACACATTTCTGCTCAATACTGAAAAATCAGAACACATACACACGTCCCACATCACAGTAATCATGACAGCAGTCATTTTTGCTGTCAAATCTTATAGGAACAATGTTGCCTCCTTTTCTCCAGTTTTTAAGGGTGGGGATACTGGAAACCTTTTTGCAACCCACAATTCAACAATTTTAGCAAAGGCCAAAAGGATGTTCTGAAAACCCATTTAATTCGGTTGTTCACACATAGCCAACCTGCAAGATACCCTTAAAAAACCCCAAAAAACAAACCAAATCCCCCCCACAAAAAAATTAACCCCAAACCCAAAATAAAGAAATGATTAGTCAAATACACACATGTGCTTCGTTTTGGTGGTAAAACAAGAGGAAATGGCCTCAAGTTGCTCCAGGGGCGGAAAATATTCTTCACTGAAAGGGCTGTCAAGCATTGCACTGGGTGGCCCAGGGAAGTAGTTGAGTCACTGTCCCTGGAGGTACTTAAAAGACATTTAGATGTGGTACTTGGGGATACAGTTAACTGTTGGACTTAATGATCTTAAAGGTCTTTTCCAACATAAATGGTTCTGTGACTCTATGAATGCTACAAGAAGTAGAAGAAAAAATCATGAATATTGAAGAATGTTTATTAAGGTATATAATATATACTATTCTATGTATTAAGGAACCAAAAATATATTTAAAAGGAAAAAGAAAATTAGAAACTGTGCATTTATAGCATTAAACAGTATCACATACAATTAGGACATTTCAGTTCTGAAAGCAGGGAAGAATCAAAAAATAAAAAATCTAATCAGCTATGTTCTGACAGGCCCCAAAATTTCACGGTATCATAGGAAACTCTGATGCTTTGAGCCCAGAGTTAGATAAACTTTTGTCTACCAAAGTGAACTGAAAAGTAATTAAACTTATTACTGTGTCAGAAGTTTTCTACTTTTCATGCTATTGATTAACTGCTGGCAAAAATTAGTTTACATGTCTTGCATTTTTAATAGAGATCTATGTCTACTGCCCTCTGGACAGTCTGGATCTCTTAAATTACATCTACTTACTAAGAATTTTAATAACTGTTTCAGCGATTGGTACTTTCTGCATCATTAAGAGCTGAATACAAAGAAAGCAGCACTTCAGTGCTAATTATCAAATTGTAGGTTTAGGTAAATACCCAAAAGAAAAGGAAGTCTTATTTTGCAGGAATGAAAGTATCTGGGGAAAAAAAATTATCTGGTTTTATATATAAAACAATGCTTCCTAAGGGAATTTGGAAAAGCTCTTCATAGAGAATGAGAGTTGGGGAAAACTTTATGTTCTGAACAGGAAAAGCAAGCAAAGAAACGTGTGTGTGAGTGGGAATGGGTGGTGGGAAATTTTCAATACAAATTGTATCACATAAATATTATATTATGTTGCACAAACATGCTAGTATTAGGCAAGGAAACTGAAGGGAAGGATGGACTCCAGTCTTCATTCTGCTGCAGTAAACCTTTCACAAGCCACTTGAACCCCGAATGTAAAAGAACTGATCAGTAAAGGTAGAACTATCAGAATCAGATTCTACTCTCTCTCTTTTCAAAGTGAAATCTCATTGTTTTACTAAATCACAAATTTTTGTCTTGAAAATTAGTCAAACAAAACATAAGAAAGTCCTAGAAAATTCGTTTTTTTGAAAAACACATCTCCAAGCTATTCACCATTATTTAGGTGCTACCTAGCAGTTCTCTTCAGTTTTTTTTTTTTTTTTGAGGTTTTGGGGTTTTTTGTTTGGTTTCGTATTGGGGGTTTCTTTTTATTGCTGGTTGGTTGGTTTTTAGGGGTTTTTGTGTTGTGTTTTGGTTTTTTCTTGGTTT
>WEIU01008620.1:57658-83452 GCA_013389925.1 Aegithalos caudatus
AAAAAAAAAAAAAGGAGCCTTTTGCATATAACCTAATAAATTCTCAATTATAACAAAACTGAACTATGCCATGCCATAGATAGATTTCAGGTGATAATAATAAATTAGGCTGTCTGTGGTCTTCATACATGAAACATTGCAACTCCCTATAAAAATACTAAAACAGTGGAAGAATTATTTATTGTGTTTTCTCAATAATACATGGATCAAGGGATTTCAATGAAACCTGTCTTTTTGATGTTCTCTGTGAAGTGTCTGAAAATTTAAATAAAATGGCTGAGGTTCAGAGCTGTCAAGCCAGAGAAATCTCACTTGGAGGAGGAGTAACGAATCATGGTGCCTTTCAGATAATTTGGACTCTTTCCTTCTCCAGCATTTTCAGATACGCTTATTGTAGATATACAACTAGAAATACATGTGGAACACATAGCTGGCAAGTAAAACAGCTATAAAATTGAGGACTATCCACTTCTACATTCAAATCTTTCCACCCCTATCAGAAGTGAAAAAAGAATTTTCCATTACATACAGAACCTAATGGAATACTGAAGAAACTTAGCTACCACTAATTTTACATTAGTCTGTAATGGAACATGCTTCTTTCAATCACTTATGATTTACTCACAGTACTCCAACTTCACATCAAGAAAGACTGCATAGGGCCTTTCATAAAGACTTTTTGAAGGACCAGCCTCATGAGAGAAGAAACAAAAATTATGTCTGCTTCACTGAAACTTCAAGGAAGAATAAATCCTGTCAAATTCCTGTGCTTTTCTCTTTCTTTCTTTCTTTCTCTCTTCCTCTTTCTCTCTCTCTTTCTCTCTTTCTCTCTCTCTCTCTTTCTCTCTTTCTCTCTCTCTCTCTTTCTCTCTTTCTCTCTCTCTCTCTTTCTCTCTTTCTCTCTCTCTCTCTTTCTCTCTTTCTCTCTCTCTCTCTTTCTCTCTTTCTCTCTCTCTCTCTTTCTCTCTTTCTCTCTCTCTCTCTTTCTCTCTTTCTCTCTCTCTCTCTTTCTCTCTTTCTCTCTCTCTCTCTTTCTCTCTTTCTCTCTCTCTCTCTTTCTCTCTTTCTCTCTCTCTCTCTTTCTCTCTTTCTCTCTCTCTCTCTTTCTCTCTTTCTCTCTCTCTCTCTTTCTCTCTTTCTCTCTCTCTCTCTTTCTCTCTTTCTCTCTCTCTCTCTTTCTCTCTTTCTCTCTCTCTCTCTTTCTCTCTTTCTCTCTCTCTCTCTTTCTCTCTTTCTCTCTCTCTCTCTTTCTCTCTTTCTCTCTCTCTCTCTTTCTCTCTTTCTCTCTCTCTCTCTTTCTCTTTCTTTCTCTCTCTCTTTCTCCTTTCTCTCTTTCTCTCTTTTTCTTCACTTCATAATCAGTTTCAAGATGTGACAGACATAATTAGACTTCACATCTGACATCTGGCCATAAAACAGCACTGCCACCTTCCCACTCAGTACTGTGACTTTCTTCTGCCAGACGATCCCAGCCCATCCCTCTGCTCCAGTGCTGGCTCTCTCACTTAACAGGGAATAGGGAATTGCTCCAGTTCCACACTCTTTCTTGGAGTTTAAGATCATGTCATGAATATGACTCAGACCTCAATTCAAAAATGTACTGAAGACAAAAAGTGTTCAATGAGTTGTTCAAAGGCAAATATTAGAGGTCTAACACTTCTACCTCCTCAATCATTTGTCTCATTTGTCTTTGCTAAGGAACACAAAGGTATTGAAGAAATTTGTTTTACAAATGAGATATGTACACCCAAAACTATATTATTCAAATTTTATGAGTGAGTCATTCTTGTCACTTAATGATTTGAAATTGCTTCTTCCTAAGCATGTAGGTATGCAATTTATAAATGGAGATTTCCACTAGTTAACTCTAAATCTCCACATCTCAACAAATCCCACTGACCACGTCTTCCTCACAAGTTGTTCTGAGCGACCATGATACAGATTATTCATGGGTATGTGTATTTATATTCCCTCTAATGTCTCTGGATTGCTCTTAATCTTTTCAATATCTGTGCACTATAAGCAGAGATTATCTCAGGATTAGGGTGTTAATTTAGAGTGTATCAGGTGGTTAGAGAAACTATTCTTGTGTTTGATGTGATGCCACTTAAACCTTAAGCCAATTTGCCATTCCTTCATTGAGATGTAAACAATTTCTAACTAATTGTTAACAATTATTTGGACTTTCTTTCCTCATCTTCCTACACAATGTACATCCTGGTTTTAAAATTTAATATGTAAAAAAGATTATGTGGCATAAAATAAAGTGCCAGTTAATACTGTACATGATGTTGCACTTGAACTAGCCAGCCATGAGAACAATGTAAGACAAAAATAAGGCTTTATTCATAAAATATGTTACTCTTTAAGTATTAGGTCATTTATCAAACTGTGTTTTTAAACAGACCATAAACCTTGAAACTGTATTTTCTAAACTTTTCCACAAAAAAAAAAAAAAAAATTAAAAGCATTTTTCCCCAGTTACAACACCAAGTCAGGAAAAGCACCTCTATTCACTTTTATTTAGCAAAGCCTTTCACATCAGGACTGCCTGTAACTCATACTCTGACCAGAGTGTGCCTCACAGTGATGCTGAAGCCAGGACCTAAAACATCATTGCCAGTTTGAACAACCCTGACAAGGCTTCCCCCTTTTTGTCCATCCTTTCTGCATTACTCTGCCACAATGCCACTATGAACCAAGTCAAAAGGACTGCAGAAAAAGCCTGACTGGAATGCCCAGAATGCTGTCACTTCCAAGAGGGTTTTGAATAGATGAACTGAAAGGAAATTCCTGCAGCCAGATTACAAACTGTGGGCCTTGGGGCTGCACTCCTTCAGAAGCTGAGCATGTTTCAGCAGAGCAGAGAACACTGGCAAAGCTGACCCAGAGCATACATGATGTTTATTTTTGCCTTCCCTTTGCAGTTGGCAATCTCTCTTTGAAGCAGGTACAGAGGCTTGTGCTGTCAGCAAGAGGGAAAAAAAATTAAATGACCTGCTGCAACATTCTATCACCTGGGAATGTGATGCAGCAGCACTGGGCTTGAAACAGCGATTCCTCAGGGAAGGCTCCCAGAAGGGAACAGTCCCGCATTGCCTCACCTCACCTGTGCCACACACACCACTGGAGAGATGTGCTCCTTCTGAGATTTCTCAAATGCATGGGAGTTAAGTATTCTCAAATTGACTAAATCTAGTGACTCTGAGGGGACAGTAAATATTTCAAGTTCTATCTGGTTTCTGATGGAGCAATACATTTAGGACTGTGGGAAGAATAATATATTTTTTATCCCTGACTCGTCATTTCTCTGTTTCTTTGTGATATAGAAAATAATAAAAATGGAAAGACCTGTTTATCTTTTAAAACCACTTCTATTCCCAAAAGCTGAAGCTGCATTTGCTCATATTTCCACTCAAGAACAAGATAAAAACATTTAAGCCAAAATGAATAATTCGTGTCAGAAATCATCCATGCTTCTAAGAGATGACAAAAAAGGGATTAGAAATTTATGACCATAATCAAGGCAGGTTCTCTACATTAAAGAAATTGGTTTTAATTAACATAGCAGAAAACCTACCCAGAGCCTCCAGAGACTCTCTGGGTTGCTCTGGGAGTTTGGAAGTCACTTACAGCTTATTCAGAGGGTTTTTCCTCCAGCGGCCACTCTGCTGCATTACGAAACACACTACGTGTCACTGGAGTACAAAGACTTGTAACAAACTTCATTGGCACTAGCATTAGAAATTTATGATGAACTCTCCAAGTATAAAAGACCATTTAAAATAACTGCCAGAAAGGAGAATGTCAGAACTGCTACTGCTTTTATCAGTCCCTGCAGTAAAACCAATGAAAAAGTGTACCTTAGAGTTTTAAGAGTAACACATTAATAAGTATAGGTCAACACCTGGTTTTCAAAACTTTCAATATAATAATGAAATTGCAGAAAGAAAAGAAGCCTCTCTTTTTTGTACTGTTTCTCTACATTTTGCTTGCAGTCATCCAATTTATTATTAAGAAATACTTAGCAACTCTAGGAAAAGAAAATAAATTTCAAAATAAACAATTTTTTTATCTTCTAATTTTATCCAAGTAAGTACTAGGTAAAAAAAATGCACACAGTGGTAATTGAAACAGGAGTTATTTTTGCTATTATATTATAAATCTGAAAGAAGGATACTCTTTAAAGCACTGTTTTTTTAATGCAAAGGAACAAAAAACAGAGTTTAGTGAAACAATACAACATTTAGTATTGGTTCATCCTACTTCCTTTTCTTTGAGAATAAGGAATTATCCATGATTTTACCTTTCTAAAACATCACCTGGATTTGCAGAGAGCCAAGTGCAACACAGGACTGTACCTTGGAGGCAAATGCCTACCTTACAAGGAGAAGCAGTTCAGATGCTATAAGAATGCATATGAATTGTTCAAACAGAAACATGATCTGTACCAAAAAAAAAGTTGTTTTGAAAAATTAAATGACTACAGGTCAGGACACATTTATGTAAAATGTCCAAAGTTTTCCTGTGTTCATTTCTAATATTATAAGATATCTTAATGGAAAATATAATGACAATCCAGATAAGTAATGTTCTATTAAGCAGTCAACAAGTTATAAATAATTACATGTTTGTCTATGCACTATTAAATGAATATTTTTTACATTTATTAGTATCCTTACATGCACGTAATACTAGGAGTCTAATGCATCAGTAAGATATATGCAAAATTATAAGCTATAATTTTTTATGTTAATATGTTCTTAGGGACCCATGACAGAGATATTTTTGAACCTGGATTTTTGCCTGCCTATTTTATTGTATTCCTTTGTGAAATGTTTCAAAAATCAGCTTGTTTAGGAACATTTATCCTAAGGAAATATTGGTCCTAAGACATGTTTTGCAATCCTCATTCCAATTAATTTAAACAGATTGTTTTATGCATAGATATAACTAATAAAGTTTAAAGTTAAACGATTCCACCCTCACATTAAATTATTCTGCAGGCAAAAGAAGAAAATGCAACATTTTCCCCAAAAATAACCTGATCAAAACCTGGGCATTTTATAGAGGGTGATCAATTAAATCCAGAACTTTATTCTAGCACACCGAATCTAAACTAAACTAGTGAAATGTAGCATAGTCGAGTATCATCCTATTTTCAGACAAGAGATGATATAAAATTTTAAAAATCCCAATTGATACAAAAGTCACTGTTTTCTGTGCTAATTTCAGAAGTGAGATATTGCAGATACTGGCACGCATCTTGAGTTATGGGATGATCTCATTTAAGAAACAAGTTTGTCATCTGTATCGGGTGCATGACAGTAGTCACAGGCCACCATCTGAGATGCATATTGTGTCAGCACCAAAAACAGGAAAAAAAAACACTTTCTGCAGCAATTCAGAAGGTGATGGAAAGAAGGCAGCTTCTTGCAGCTACAAGTAATCTCACTGGAAGACACCACTGAAAATACTGCAACTTCAAGAAAGCCTTTTCAGTTTCATCTGGAGCATTTCCCTTCCTCTTCACTGTAATTCACTAATATATATGTAGCTACACAAGTTCTTGAGGATATAAAATACGTACTTTCTGTGGTAGTTAAAGTGTAAAAAACATATTAAATAATTCCGTTGTGAAAATAAATGGGCAAATTATGCATCAAGCGTAAGATTCAAGGAGATTCAGTCTCTATTTTAAAGCAATTTGTAAAGCAGTCTTGCTCCTCCAATAGCAATCACTCTAATTCAATGACTTGGCTTTTAAAATGCCACATTGCTGCACTCACCTGGACCTACTTTCCTGAGCTTGGACTTTAAGCAAAACAGCATGATCATAAAGGAGCATGTAATTATCCCAGTATGGCCCTAGCACTAAGTCTGTGCTGAGAGCTGAGGGCTTTCTCTGGTTTTTGTGATACCTGTGGTCTTACCTAGGAATTAAAAATCTGATCAATGCGTACACCAGTTAACGACTTTTACAATCCTGGTATAGAACAACACTCTTAGTCAGGCTCTGCTTCAGTTCAACCTGCTTACAGAGTGTTTAAGGATATGCTGTTTTATCTGTACACACACTGTGGCTGGTACATCCAGTCTTAATGCTACACTTTTCATCCTAGGCTTCGTCAGACAAAATAGCTTAGCTACTCTTCACATCTGCCCTGTCCACAGTGACAGCCATACTCTTCATGCAGTCATTCAGATAACTGCACAGAGAAAACAATACCCTAGGAGCAGCAGACCTTTTTTGAGTGGATGTAGCTTTACAATGGCTCATAAAGATCTGCCTAATGGGCTGTATTCTCATATTATCTTTTGAGACTTGTCAGTCAGAACTGATTGCAACTGTAAACTCTCAGAGAAATATTCAATAGTTATGTGATGCTTACTTGTCTGAAAGTATCTGATGCAACTGGATCTCACTGGGAAGGACTAAATTTTTTTTAGTTTTTTTTTTGTTTTGTTTGTTTTTTGGTTTTTTTTTTTTTTTTACCCTAAAAATAAGTAATCAAATAAATGGCCAATCATATCTATGCAATAAACTGATTTCAAGCAGAGACATCCTAGAACATGACATGAAATAAAGTTACAAAACACAGGAATGGTCATCATATGCTGAAATACTGGTTTTACCTGTGCTGTCTAAAATAACAGTGACAAAAGGACTTAAAAGCTCGGGCTTTAATATACTTCTGCATTCCTGGAGTTAGCTGTGCCATTGCTTCTACATAGTACTAAGTACAATAAAAAGCCATTTTAGATCTTTATTTTCCCACTTGTGCTAAAGAGATTCGGCAGGCACAGAGATGGCTGTTTTGTTACACATAGTCTTTTACTTTGCTAGGAGTGCTTAGCACCATAATGTGTAGATTCCAATAGCACTATAGTTGTTTCCACGATGATAAAACGTAGCATCAAAATTTGTCTGCAAATATATTGATTTTGAGAGAATGTTATTTAGAAAGAAAAGTAATTGAAGAAAATCAATGTTTTGTTGCAACATCTCTGTAAATGTTTCAGTATTATTCAGTATTCAGTTTCATATTAAATTAGCAGTACATAGGAAAAAAAAATAGCATTATGATAATAATACTAAGTCTACTACTTGGTGTGCCCCTGCCCTAAACTCCAGAATTCTTTCAAAAGGTTTCTAAAGGGCCTTTTCTTTGTACCCTGCCAAACTAAGAGTTTTAATTCCTCAAAAGGCACCTTGAGTCTATCTCCTATCTGATCACAGCAGGAATCCACACTGGAGTCTATAAACTCATAGCTGTCCTTAAGGAGGGGTAAAGAATGTACAGGAGGCACTTGTGAATTCTCTTGCACTATCTGGTCATTTGGCCAAAAAAAGTCTTTGAACTAAGAAAAAAACACTTGAAATAAACCACTGGAGGGAATTTTTGAGCACTCTGCAGCAAGGATTAGCTTCTGCCTTCATCTGCTCACTTTCTGTTCACCTCCTGCTCTTCAGCACACCTGAGACTACAGCAACTGACTTCTGGAAAACTCAACACTGGTTCCAGGGTAGATAACAGCAAAGACACTGAGGTGAAGAACCTGAGAAAGTACATACAGAAAAAATTAAGACTGTGTCAGAGAAAGGTCTGTGTGTAGTAGGAACCATAACCTATTTCTAATCTAAGACACTGGGGGACTCATCACTAACTCCTAATTAAGGGTGTTTGTCCTCAGGTGCCATACCTCAAGCATGACATCACCACAGGAAAATAATCCTGTTTTCCACTTTTTCTGAAGCAAACACAAATTATTGTCCACTCCATGAGATGCAGCACTTAAACATGAGCTCTATTGGATTTTCTGTTCCAGATTTCACAAGGACTTAGTTCTGAAGCTTTATCGTTTTAGAAACAGTGGAGTCACAAGTTCTGGAAAGAATACCTCATCTGCTCTCAATTCCTATTCTGAATTTAAAAAATACAGATTTTAACTTCTTTTAAAATGTATTACAGTTTCTTTTTTTAAAGTTCATTGAAGTCATCAAAAACTCTCATCTCAGGGATTACACATTACCTTGTAACTTGGTACTGTAAGAAAAAGGAGCTTGAGGAAAAGTAGTCTCTATTAATCCATGACTGAATATTCACAGACTTTTGGATTTTCTCTTCCTGAATTCCCAGCAGCATAATTCAAACATTACTTCAGAAAGATTTTTGAGGACTAGTGCAATTTAAAGCAAAAATCTGTTGCTTTGAAAATTCTGGACTGAAAGTCCAGAAATTTAAGGGAGATTTTACACCTTTTCCCTGTTACAGCCACAGACAGACATATTGGTTGCATCTGGAAGTTTTCTGACATTCAGAGGAAACAGCTGGTGAAAGTAAACATCTTCCAAAATCTGCACGTGTGCACAGAGGCAGATTTCATGGCAATGTCAGTAGTTAACACTGGGCAGCTCTGGGGATTTAATAAATGCAGCTAATGATGATGATGAGCATTACAACAATATGTTGTAGAAAAGAATGATGCACAAAAAAAATGTGGCCAAAACTTATATATAGATATTTCCTTTATGTAGGTGAACATAGGCTAAATAAGCAGAATAATTAATTTTAATATTCTTTAGATTAAGCATTAAGAAACCGATTGCAACCACAAATATTTCTGAAGCAAAATCATGGATGCTGGGAGATTTCACCAGGGAAACAGCACTTTTTTTGTGTGTTATTTATTAAGCATCTGACACTAGCCCCAGTGAGAGATATGATACTGGGCTAAGACACATTTGGTATGAACTGACACAGCAACTCTTACACCTGTTTACCACTGCCACTCATCAACAGTCAAAAAATGAGAATAAAGAGGAAGGTATCACTTCACACTAGTTGCTAATTAAGTCATGAATAAGTAACACATCAGATGGAGATGTGCTTCAGTGTCCCAAAATGAAATGACAATTAATTCTAAAAACAGGAGTCAGTATGGCCTTGAGTTATCTATATTAGCACTGCAATTCTAATTGGAAATGTACTTTTGAAGTGCATCTGCCAAATCATTTCCCTTTCTACACCTTGGTGAATGCTGCAAACCTGTTCTGGAGCATGTCACAGAATCACAGAACAGAATATTCTGGGTGGGAAAGGACCTTAAAGACCACCTAGTTCCAACCCCACTGCCACGGGCAGGGACACCTTCCACTATCCCAGGTTGCTCAAAACCCCATCCAATGTGATCTTCAATGCCTTCTGAGATGGGGGATCTATAACTTTTCTGTACAGCTTGGATGTGCCCAAGCCAGAGGAGCTCTCCACAGGCATACCTAGAGCACCAACTATGAATTATGCCCACTGAACCAAACCAAAACTACTTCTACAAAGCAAACTCTCAGTATTTAATATGGACATTGGCCACCCCTCTGCATTCCATAGATCTCCACCTACCGGGCTGAACAATATCAGCCTTTGGCACTAAAACTTGGACCAGAGCTCAGGAAGACAGGTTGTGTCACTGGTCACCTGAGCAATCTAGGACACACTTTCTCTCTTTTCTGTTTGTCCCCCAGCACAAGACTGTTAACCCCCTTAAATGGAACTTTGAGACCTATCAATGAAAAGTGATTTCCAGTTATTTCAAACACAGTTGCATTCTGATAATCCATTCCCTTACAGACTGTGTTGTACCTTGGATTTGTAACCTACCTATTCCTCACCCACATCTCACTTGTCAGGCTCTTCACTACAGCCAAGACACATTTGGGCAGAAACAGACCCTGAGGCCCCTGTGAGGTCCTCCTGCAGAGCACACAGGGAGTTCACTGCCAAGAAGGCATTTTTAAATGGAAATCTTACAGATTGCTGCTAGGAATGGCAATGTCAGTTGGCTTCATTTTCCACTGATTTGATTCCAAAATAGACAATTTTCCACCTTTGTTAACCATTAAGGCTCCACAGTGATTCTACAAGGCATTAAAAAAATCACCTAATTTGGTCAGTATACATCAAAAAAAAAATTTATCCATGTTAACTTTATTGACATTTTCCCCTCATCTCTTAAAAATACTGAATGTGAAATATTTCTTTGGAGAGCTATAAAGGAAAGTGGAAGCTAAATTTGCTTCACAAAAAGGTTCTAATGACGCCAAGGATGAAAGGAACAAGGTGATGGCATCACACAACTGTTCATGGCACCCAACAGAGACAACCTACCACTGCAGCATCAGCTGCAGGTGGTCTGAGGCTTGTTGAGTCTGGAGCCATGCACTTTGTCCAGAAAAAAAAAAACTCTTTGGGAAAAGCTAAACTGCAAATATCACAGGAGACTTTTGTCACAGAAAACTGTCGGGAATTTTTACCAGCTCTGACTTCCTGCTGGGAATTCACCTCCATTTAAAAGTTCAACATGTATGGCTTAGTGAGGATGTTTAATAAGGTTAAATGCAGTACAGACACTACTTATGGTACCAAAAAAAACCCTGAATTTATTAGGCCTGCAGATCAGTAGATAAATTTCTCAAAGAGACTCTATAGCTCTCTCTCCAATAGTGTATTAAACATGACTGGAATATTAAACATACACTCTGGCATGAGCATCTCAAGTCCTCACTATTATACTATCTCACCCTCCAAAATGGGGTGTCCATTACATAGCTGGGTGTCAGAAGCTACTCTGGCACTTGCAGACTCCTGAGCAGTGCCTGGAAAGCCTGGAAAGAGAGTAACAGCTGGCAGGGGCCAAAACCACATGTGAGTGCTCCAAGAATTTACTGGTAGCGTTGGTTGGAGTTAGAGTGCTCAGGAATGTTTTCCAAAATCTACTGTGAAGTAACCTAATAGCAGCAATGCCTGTACATGTTCCCCCCACCACCTTTTTTCTGGAAGTTGAGAGTCATGGTGGGACAGCAGAAGAAACACACACACAAACAGAAAGGCAGGTCAGGGAAATTCAGTTCTTTGGGATATTTCTTCATGGTCCAGCAGTAACTGTTGAACTGTAGAGTCTTTAATAATTTCTTTAGGATATATGCTAACTCTAAATGACACCAAGCCTCTGAAGATTATTGAATAATTTAAAAAAATATTTTTGCCTCCTCTTTTATCATGTTTAATACTCTGATTTGTTTATTCCCATGAAGGGAAAACAAAGAGAAAAAATGGTGTTGGACCTATTGGTGGATATAACAAAACCTTTTATTCTGTTTCCATATTTTTCACTGGGAGTTTAGCTTGAAAAGAATTAAGAAAACATTTTGATCTCCATCAGATAGAACAGAACAGCTAAAGGGAAAGATGGGAAAAGTTGTTTCGAAACACCTTCTTTTTCCTCTGATCTGAAACTAGCCAGGCTGAGCCAGCTCTCAGCATGAACTGCAGCACAGTAAGGACTACAGAAATAAGACAAGTCCTCTAAGTGTCAAACAGAGCCCATTGCACACAAATTCTGTTTTCTGTTCAGCCTGGCAAACTCCTTTCTGTATTTCATCAAGACAGAAAGAGAATATTAGCTCCAGGGGGGGTATTTTCAACAGCATGCCCAAAGAGAATCCTCAGTTTCTTATTTAGTCTCTTGACTAAGACAACATCCAACATCTAGACCCCAGAAAAGGATCTGGCTATTTCCTAGACCTCTAGATTAAAAAAATCCCCTTTTCATACGTAAAACTTACAAAACAACACTGGACAATGTATCAGCAGGAATCCCAACTAGCATTATTGTCATTGGCCCCAAAAGAGAACCCTGTATTAACAACAACAAAGATAAGCTGGAGAGTAACTAATGCAAAAGGGCAGGTTTTAACACACATCATGATTTGAGAGCTCCAGCCAATATTCTTGCAAACCTGAGGAATGATACTGTTCACATCTGTATGAAGATATCAAACTGAGCACCAGCCCCAGTTCTGTTACATATTATGATGCTTTTTTTAAAAAAAAAAAAAAAAAAAAAAAAAAAAAAAAAAAGAGCAGGCAGAATGAGACATAAAATTTGTACATATCAAGGGATCACCAACACAGGTAATGTCTAAAAAAATTTCAAAGAAATGAAGATTTGAAGTGCTTCTGGAATTCAGTTTTGTAATTCCATATAATTCTGCTGCTAGTTTTAGCACACACTCCAATACTCACAATGCTGGAGTCCTAGTTTTTCAGGGAATATACACAGATTTGAAAACATGGCCATTTCTTGCCCTTCAAAGCACTTGAAAATTCAGGTGATGATACCTAACTACTTCAAAATGCCACTTTTGGTGTGAAGATCTGCAAGTCTGTAGCTTTGCTGCCATCCTACAATCACACAACAGGATAATTGATGGTCAGGATATCAGCATTCATGCTGGATGGATTTGCTTCTGCCATTCTGTATGACAGATAACAGAAGATGGACCAAAATCTCTTCTCTCTGACCACTGAATTGCACCACTGCATGTCACAGCCAAATCTGACACAGCATTTGCCCTGGAAAGGAAAAGACAATGTGTTCCTCAGAAGTATGATATGACATAATATGCTAAACTAGTCTCCCCTGGAGTTTTTTCAGTCAACTGTCTTGGAGGATTATTGAATACACGATTTTGATGGCATGGAGACTACTGCTCCTTCTGAGTGCCTGCCTGTTTACCGATGGGTTTTGTGAAAAACAATCAACATACCCTCTCCCTGCTGAGCAATGATAACCAAATAAAATCGAACTTTCACTCTACTGTGATCATATAGTAATCTAAAAATTGAACAATTCCATCCCACCTTCCTTCCTTGAATTCTCTAATGCCACTAGAAACAGTCACAGTTACAGTATGGCTCAATGCAGCAAAAGCACAGGCAGGAGTATACTGGAGGATTATTTTTGCAAAGGTACCACAAGGTTTTGAAAAGTATAACCCTTCTTTTACTTCTTTATACAGCACAAATGTCTGCTATTCAAGTCAAAATAAATAAACAAGACATTGTGTAATTGTTTCATTAAAAATAAGCACTTTCTGCTTTCAAAGAAATTAACATGCCATTAAAAAAAATTGCTGACAGCTCTGCCACACCAGCAGAAAAGGCAACATGGCAAAGGACTTGAGGCTGAGCATTGAGCACTGAGACCAGGGTGCTGGCTGTAGGCAAGGCTTGAAGAAACAGCCTAACTGGAAGGGGGTTGGCTATGCTGCATGAACTGATGAAAAAATATCACACTTCTGACAACAAAAGATAACCGGAGAATAACAGACGTGAAGACTTAGCAAGGGACAATAGGGAGAAGAAGAAGGAAATATATGAGTGGCCACAGTAAGAGCTAGGACAAAATCTAGTTGCAGTGATAGATGACCACAATTCAATGACAGATTGAAAAGTAACCTTGACACTTTCATCCTTTGATTGCCTTCATCAACATTATATCTAGTCAATTCTTCATACCCATTATTTCCATGTATCTGAAGACTTATCACTCATTTTTGAAAGGTAGTGTTTAATTTTGTGCCCTCTAGAAGCAAGTAACTAAATCCATCTTCTGAATCTTCAGCACTGTCACTGCATTATTGCCATGTTTTAATCAAATCCCTCCAAAGTGATCTACTATTAAGTATAGATTCATCATAACATTTTATTTCAGGTTTGCTTTTGTTTCATGATCATGAAGGGCACCACAATAACATGAATATATAAAGAGACATAGGATTCAACAATAGACACAGGTTAGAGTACAGATGACATTCAATATTGCTCTGTAAATGTTAAAAACAAACAGCATATAGAGGTGCAAGGAATTTTAGAACTCACTTATTACGATATTTTGCAGTATCAAGCTCAGGAGGGCTAGATAATTGTATGCCAGAGAGTAGCAAACTATGTTTGTATTTAGCTTCATTCAGCATTGTTCTCAGGGAGTGGGATGGATCTGGTTTTCCCCTCAACAGATTTTTCTTTTGTTTGGTTGGGTTTTTTGGGTTTGCTGGTTTTTTGTTGGTTTTTTTTTTTGTTTTGTTTTTTTTTCAGTAGACTACATATCATAGGAAAAGGACTATAAAAAAGAGAGAAAAACCCAGCCTCCTACTTTCCAGAACAAAAGATGTGAATAACCAAGAGTCAGGAGGGATGAGAAAGAAAAATTGCAAAAGATTCATACAGCAGTCTCGTAAGATTTGGTCACTTGCTCAAGCTATTAACAAAAATCATTCAGGGACTTTTAGGGAAAAGTAGCAGTAAATTACTGTGACTTCTGCCTTAAAGACAGCTGCTCAGTGAGCACCAGCAGTCAAATTAAAGGGTATAGTTATCTCAGTAGAGTAATTCTTTTTTTCATTTAAACCACCTACCTCATATAGTAACCTTTGTGCCAGCAGGTTACTGAATAACACTACACGTGTGTGCCTAAGTAACTTAGAGGAATATAATGCAAGATTGCAAGTGAGATCCTTATAGATGTGACTTATGAAAGAAAAGCATAACACCACAAGTGTTAGGGCTAAATGACTCCTTGAGGAAGGCTACGCAAAATGGATCTTCTTTGGAGGTTAGAATCTTTGCTCTTTAATGTAAAGATCATGAAATCATAGAATACCAGCTTAAAAAGTATCCCATCTTCCAGATCACTCATGATGGTATTAAACAGATATTTATAAAATCAATAAAGAAAATTATACTAATGGATAACAAGATTACATTATGTAAACTTCCGGCTTCCCTTTCCAAAATACAGCACCAGCATCCAATTCCAAAGGCACCCAACGCCACATAAGTGGGTATGCTGGGAAAGACATACAGTATCAGCCTTGATGCAGTCAGGTTAATAATATATGAGCATGTGACTAAAGTGGGTCTGCTGGAAAGATAAGCTGATCAACTACATTAAATGCATCTGCTAATTCACTGCCCATCTTTTATTCCTTCTTTTTTTTTTTTTTTTCCCCGTCCATTTAAGGGGGGTGGTTTATAAAAAGAATTGCAGGCAGATAATCAGCATTTTTAAAATAGCTACGTTATTCCCCAGCTAGCTCAACCATTTTTCTGGGGAAAAAAAAAGGATGAAATGCCAAAGGAGACACCATTTTTGATTAAAAGGAAACGAGATATTTCCTCCTTAAAATTGATTTCTCTTAATCACCTCTCATTCATCACACAAACACACACAAGTGCTGCTAAGTACTCTACACATTCTATAACCCCTTACTGCCCAAGGACAACCTGCTTTCTCTGTCACACAAGGTAAAGGTAAAGTCCAGTCCACCTCATTGACACAATTAATTTACATTGATGTTTTAGGTACCTGTCAAAGGCTGCTTATGGGATTCTGGTAGTTTCCTTAGTTTGTTTTCCCAAAGTGAGTACTCTGGAAATCCTTCTCCTATAGGCCCCTATCTATCTAAACTAGAATGAACAACATCTCCTCTGAATTTAAGTACATGTAAATTGCCCAGTGTAGCTGTCCTGTGCTCCACCTCAATCTCCTTTTCATTGGTGGCTGTCACTCACCTACCACAGCTTTCTGCTCAGTCATGCAAGTCAACACACAGCATTCAACTGCATGGAGCTGCTGTCAAGGGGCATGAAGCCAAGCAAGACCAGGAGACAGAGTTCACCCCTCACAAAAAAGTCTGCAACAGCAGTTTCCCAACATGCAGGGAATATCTGTCCACATATTTTTTTAAAAAGGGGAAAAAAAAGAGCTCTGACAGCTGGGTAGAGTCAAAAGGTCATGCAGGTGGCATTCACTTCACTTACTGCCAGAAGGGTAGCAGATGAGCATTTGGCTTAAGCCACATTCACTATACAGAGAATGGAAAGAAACAAAGCAAAATGAATTATCTACAAGCTCTTGAGCTCTACAATAAGCTGTCTTCTAATACAGATCTGCCAATCAGATCAGCTGTATCATCCCTCTGGAAAGTGACAGCTCTCCCACTAGAAATGATGGCTACGTAACCCCACATGGATGCAATGAATTGCACTCTCTGCATAGATCTAACCTAACAAATGAAGTGACCCAAAGAGTTTTCTTGTCTGAAGGACAAAAGTTGTTGCACAGCATAGTTTGTTTCTATCTAGATTAACTGATTTCACAGCACAGCTAGATGCATTCCAGCTGCCTGCTATCAGTGGAGCTGGCAAGTGCTAACCTCCAGAGTGTATCAAACCTGGGAAACTGCTGATACAAATCCATGCTAGTGACTGATACGAGTGCATGTCTGACCCCAGGTGCTGTGCTCAAGCACCTAAGTCTTGAAATTCTACAGATTATCAGGAGCACCACAACTCTTAAATTTAGCAGTGCAGAGTTTGTGGCTCAAAACTAAAACTAAGGGTCATATATACTTTTCTGCCAGTCCTGAAGACATCTTCCTATGCAAAATTCCAGTAGGTTTGGGAGATATTTTTGTTATCCAAATAGAAACCTATTGTACATGATTGGAAAATGCTTAGAAAGTCCAAGTGAATAACCTAGGATTCCTATCTGAATAGCTTAGGAGGTCAGAAGCTAAAACAAATCACTGCTGATGCAGAGAAAAAAGGACGTCAATGTGTTATATTATGAAAAAAGGCTTAAATAAATCCTTTGTATCTTTAACAACTAACAAGACTTACTGCATTACCCAGTAATACTGAGAATTTAAAAGAAATTTTGTATCAATTATTTTCAACTTCAAATTTCCAGTGCATTTTAAAAGGGACAGTAGCATACGAAACCACCAGGAGAAATGGTCATAGGAAAACACCAAGTAAAAAGGTCATCTGTTTACAAAATAACACTTTATTAAGTAGGAAAATTAGTTTACATTTGAGACTTCTAAATCTGGAATATTAAATTTCTTACTCTTCCTGAATTATTTCCCCACTGAAAAATGTGACAGGGGCTCTGATTCCCTGCACAGCCGAGTGCAGCTCCTGGAAGGCAAAGCCCTCAGCATTTTTAATGTTCTTCAGCCCAGTCCAAAAGCATGAAGGACCCTGCTCAGCTGAGCTCAGGTGTGCCTGCATTGGATTTCAGCTCAACATCTGACATTGCAGCTAAGCAATGAGCTCACATGTTAAATCCGTGATGGGTAAGTAACAACCAGAATGGAAAACCTTAAAATATGATGTGAACAGGACATAGTTATGGGAATGAAGCTCTTCCTTTCAAGAAACTTTAGGCTTAACAAACCCAGCAGAGTAAGACAGTAGGGCTATCTTGTATCTCAATTCAAAGAACAAGGGATGACCTATTTTTAATCACATGGATTTAAGCTTGCTTTCAAAGGCTATCTTCTGTGTCGCACATATATTTTGATTCAGACAAAATCTACATGAAAAACCCTCTGCAGTTCACACTGTGCACAGAATTCATGTACAGTGCATTAACCTGCTGGCTAATAGTGCTTAGTCAACTAAAGCTCAGCTGTGTACCAGTTCAGGGCTGTTCTTCTAATTATCTTTGAAAAGGCAGGTTAAGAAGGAGCAACAGGTGAAATTCATTCCAACATTAACTGAGAAAAAGGATCCATCCTAAGTCAATCAACTCTTCTCATTGTCTTCTCCATTCCTTTACCCTATTGGTGCCTCCAGATAGGTACTTCAGGAGGGCCAGTAATCCTCGTCTTAAATACCTGTTTTAGAACAAAAAACAGTCTCTTATAGAAGTGCTTCTCTCTGTTAAAGGGCACTCTCACGACCAGCTCTGTCTGGATGCTGGTCATACACCAGATAACCTATTTAAAGCTTGTGAGACAAGTCTTATTCAGAGTCATAACTCCCACTGGTACAGCCATTCTGTACAGAGCTCTGTGTTGACATAACTTCACAGCATCCAGAAGTTCTGCTAACTGCACCAGAGGTACCTCTGGCATCTTTGCAGAGCGCTGTATTGTGCCATGGAGACATACCCATGAACTAATGAAAATTCAACATTCATATTAGTATTAAGAAAAAAGTCATTAACTGCTATTGAACTGCCAATTATCCAGTGTAACTGCAGACCTCCCAGCACAGCTGTTTTATCTTCCCTCTCTGCTGCGTGCAATATTACATTCATATTGCAGATTACATTATCACAGTGACCTGTAACCAGCTCCTTACTGCTGAGAGAACAAATTATTTTGCCAAAGTTATCGGTTCAAATCCGTAATAGTGAAAAATGAATTAGACATGCCCAGACTTGGGGATTTTTTTTTTCCTTGCAATATCTGTAGTTATAAGGAACTGTGACATTCAATTACAAATATTAAATAAACTGTCGCTTTGAAATTATTCTTGTTCCAGCTATTTTTTTATGACTCCATGTCACAGGGGAGAGAGAAAAAAAGAAAGTTTGTCCTGGATAAGCCAAACCCCCTAATGGTAGCTAAGTGTTACTCAACCTCTTCCACTGAAAGTTTTTATTATCCTTCAGTATTGATGGATTACACTCGATATTACCCAAGTTTAAATTCTTTATATAATCATATCTTTATTAAAAGGAAAACTGCAGGGAAAAGTGAATTGTTAATAAATCATCCCAATGCTCTGGTGACACCCAAACAAAAGGTACTCTCCCAAGTTACAAATAACTGGAGATTGTAAAAGTAACCTAGAGAAGTATTAACATGTGTTTATTGTTTTCCTCCCCAAGCAAATAGCAAAGTCAGGACATTTGGCTCTGTGGACCATTGTGGCAGATGTGTCATGGAAGTTTCTATGTTTGTCTGTAGTCTTCTGCCAAGCATAACATTGCCTGCCATGCCTTTATCAAATTGCTAAGCTTTCTGTATCACTACAGACATTAAATTATCTGAATAAAAAATTCAGTGCATTAATAAAGATCTTAATATAAATACCCCTCTTTCCTTTATCTGTTTTTCTTTCTGTCTTCAAGGGAGTGAAAAAAAAATTGCTAGGCATAGAGTAGGTAAAAATTGATAAAGTTTCTGTCAATTTTCCACTCCTGTTAAATTAGTGCACTTCTTCACTACCTGGACATGATAAAAATCTTTCAGCAGCAGTAAAAATATATGATTACTTGCACAGAAGTCCTGACCTTGTAACTTTTTTCAATGACTGCTATGTATATTTGAAAGAACATATTTGTGACACCTGGTGCAATCAATGCACAATAAAGATTTGTATATGATGTTGGTGACTAATGACATCTCAGCTGGCAAGGCATATACTTATGGCACTGGCATTTATTACAAATGTTCTATGGCAAACTTCTCATCCTCTGAGGCATCAGCATGATACCAGCAGGAGCATCTGAAACCACACCAACACACCCTTGTGAGTGCTGACAGAAATAATAATTAAATCAGAGCAGAGATTCACAGAAATAGAGTGGTGGAGAACACCTCAAAACATAAACTACCCCAGCCTCTCAAAAGGCAAGAGCACCACTGGAAGAGGTATTTGTCTAATCCCTTCTTGAAAACCTGAAAAAAAGGTGCTGCTACAAAAAATGTAGCTAGATGAAAACTAATTTGAAACAAATTCCATAATTTCCTTAATTTCTTCAGGTCTTAGTTGGTTCTAAAGTGCAACAGATCATCATTCTCTCACTGCCAGCAACCTACGTATGGGGAGCTTTTATTCCTTCTCCCCATCCTATATTTCAGTGTTAAACAAACCCATTTACTTCAACGTCACTGCATATGCCCTGTTTTGTAATTATTTTAATTACACCTCCTGTTTCTTTCCATGTCCCTGAAAGCCAGTGAGGAAACACTGGACACACCATTCTGGCTCAGACTTAACTAATGACAAAGCAAACCCTGTGTCTTGTGAATGACACTTCTGTTTACATACCCCAAGGTAAGATGTGTCTTTTTTCAATTATACTGCACCTGTGACTTTTTCACTTGCTTTAGATTCTGGTCCAGTAAGACCTTTTTTTAGTGTCCCACTGGTTAGCCAATCTTTACCATTTTAAATAATGGATTTATCATTCCTTATATAATGCAGCACATCATGCTTGCTCCTTTTTAGTTGGGTTTCCTCTAGTTTGTAAGCATAATTTTGAATCCCTTTTTGTGCATGGAATATTTGCAATTGTTCCAGATTGATCATCAGAGATCATATCCATTTCATCATCCAAGTCTGGATGATTCAATGCTGGCAGCTGGAGTTGGCTTTTAAATAGTCTATTGGCACCTCCCAGCAACATTAACTACCTCCCTGTCTGCATAAGCAGGTGTTCCTTCCCCTCCAGAGTAGCTGCTTTCCACTGCGGATAAGCAGAAGCCTGTCATCAATTCCCCTGGACAAACAGGAGTCATTTCCCTACCCCACCGCCTGCTACAAGCACTTCTTTCTCTCTCGCTGTCAGTAAGAACTATGAAACATGACAGAGATGGAGAGAGAGAGTGAGGCAGGCTGGGGGAGTTCATGGGTACTGTCCTGAGCAACAAAAATGGATGGAGACAAGGCAGAGGATGGATGATCTTGAGGCCAGCTGGAGATCAGGTAACCTATCCTCCAGGATCAGTGCCTGTTGCTGTGCCCCTTTTTTGTAGTGGATGGATGCTGGCTCCAGCCCAGTGACAGCGCCTTTCGCAGGGCTGTGCTGGCCTCAGGAGATGCTTCCCTGCTTGGGCACTACTTCTTTCTTCTGCTTTTTTTCCCCCCATACTATCTGTCAAATTCATGTATGTATGTATGTATAAAATATATACATATATGCAAAATTATGTATATGGTCTTTCTGCCATAGTATGATCTACTATTCTCCCTAAATACATTAAATTATAAAATATGTAAAAGCAAAATTTGGTTATAATGTTACATATTCTACTTTATACTACTGTGATTTATGAACTAGTAATAAGCACTGCACACATGAATTTTCTTCTCACTAGAAAACCTGTTTGCAATATGATTATATAACCATTGTATCAGAACAACCTCTTGTAATTTCTCCATCTGAATATTCAAAATGAAGAACATCAAAACTTAGTTATGATTTCCTGCAGGAGCTAATATCAGGATTCTGTCTGTAAAATATTTAGGAAATCTCTGTGTATGGCAGGAAATATAAGCTACATTTACAGTAGTGAACACGTTTCACTGTGTGTACTCAAAAATTAACCAAGTTGCCTTGGCTATCTTCATAGCCATTCAGGAAACAAGGACACCTCCCAGAAATACTAATTCTTCAATTTTAAAAATAACAGCCATACAGACATCTAAGATACCTGTTGCAAATTACTGACTGTCTCCTTCCTCTGATTCCAGAGGTTTTGGCTCTACAGCTAAGGAACAATTCATTTACCTAAGCAAAGGTGGTCTGGTGCCATTTTGGATGCCTGGATTATTAAGGACTACTGCATAAGGCTGGCAGGTACAGCAAAGGATCTATGCACTTAAGTTCTAGAGAGGTAGCTGGAGTCCAAACAAAATACCATGAGGCACCTAAAATATCTAAGAAACACTACTACACTGCCTTCTTTATTTTAAGCTCTCTTGATTGCATTGCCCCTATTGACAAGAACAAGACTCAGTTGTTTAAATTTCAGAAGCTGGTGTTGTATCTAAAACTTGGGCACAGTGACATAGCACAGGATTTGCAGGACATCTGCACTAACCTGAACTGGAAACAGGAGGACAAGTATGACACTGTGAAACCAAAATGACAATAGACAACTTGCCCAAGCATCCACATTCTGTTATACATTTCCATTAACTGCATTTGTAGAGTTTAGCAATCCAGCTGTCACTTAGACATCTAATGCTATAAATCTCAATTTACATAAACAGAATCCACCTAATTTTTTATCATCTAAAGTAAGATGTGACAGATTTCATTAACAGAAGCATTACATTCTGCACCTTCAGTACTTCAGGTGAAGTATGAATTAATTCACTTAAAAAGAATTATTTATGTATCCTTGTCAAGGGAAATAGACACTATTTAGTCTCAGTGATAGTAACTTCAGTTGACTTTAGGGCAGAAAGTAAAACAGTTTGTCAGAAAGATGTTAAAATTTCTTTGAAAATCAGAAGGCACCCAGTGAAGTCCATATGCATACTTGCAGTTTTATAAAGGCACAAGCATAAAAATAAAAATTACAGTGTTAGCAAACAAGAGATTACATCTTTTTTTTAGAGTGACAGCATAGAGTAGATGACATCTTTTTCAGAAACAACAACTCATCTGTTTTAAGGTCTGACTCTATGTCAAACTAATTTTCTGACTACAGGATTCTCAAAACAGCAGGACAACTATATAGCAAATGATGCCTCCTGGGTTTTGCTGGTTTAATTTTACCAAAATTAGAGCCTTTGAGAAACCCTAGATGGACAACTCTGAACTCCTCTCTATTAAAAAGACAATGCAGACAGCACTTCTGAGAGCAGTAGTATGTTTCCTATTCTCTGCAAAACATTATCTCTAAGAAGAAAGGTTCATTTTCGCACTAATCCCCTTGTTTTCTCCATCCACTTTATAGTATTACTTCCCATAAACTATGAAACACATTCTAAAATTATAGTAAAATGAAAGTACTTTAGTCTTCCAGCCATAATGACTTTAAAGAGGGGGTTATTTGGAGATTCAACGCATTGATTATTTAACTTCCTAAGATACAGAAGTATTTGGGTGCTTGAAAATTGAATGCCTGGAACTAATGCATTTGATTCACAGACCAAACACTGAAGAAGAATCAGACTGTTAAAAAAATTGCAAATTGTGGACACTGTCTGGTTGGAAATAGGCTGACAGACTGGTAAAAGCACACGAACTATTTTTTTTCCCAATGCATTTCATGTGAGCAAAACACCTAAAAAACACTGCAAGAACAAAACACAATCAACCTGAATCAAGAAAAATGATAACATTTATGGCTAAATTATTGAAATCTGACAACAGCAATCTTCCATACTCTTCATTTGTAAGATGACTTACAGTATCTTCTCAATATCACATCTGTTGTTATTATTGATCAGTATTTTGTTTGGAGATTTATATTTCTGTACAATTTATAGCAGTTTTAAATGCAATTATTGGCGGTAGGCACAAAAATAGGTAGTTGCTTAAGTATCCAGTTACACATATCATTTTTCAAATAGGCAAATAATTATGGGAAAGAATGTACAGGTCAAGCAGGGGAGTAAAGCACATGACATATAGATATAGACATATGTGCAGGTAATTAACAGACTGCAGCCCTTCCCTGAGCAATGCACTTCTTATATGCAACTTCATTAATTCCCCCTTGCTACCATATATATGTAACTTGAAGTATAAATACCAAATCATGTGATTTCTATATCATACATGTTTACCATTTAAATAATGCCACTTAATATTTTCCAGATGTTGTGAAATCCAATAGGAACTGTTTATTTACAACTTTTCAGTAAGAGAAATGGATGGTATGCAATCCATCTGTCCTCGTGATCCAGCTTAGCCTTTCAGCATCAAAAATAAAGAAAAATGTTAATGTTCCATGTAATCCAAGGAAGATGTACATTGCTATCAGTAAGTCTATTCTAAAAAGATCTACAGGTAGCCTGGATGTACAGGGCAAAAGACTCTTAGTGATTTTCAACAGAAAGCCTAAAACCACACAAATCAATTTTTAAAATGATGGAAAGCTTAATAAATAGTTAGTAAATAAAGCTGTAAGTAAACCTACAGTTTGATTATGAATAGAAAAGAGCATGATACAAGCTGTAATTCCTGTTACAAAGAATAGTCATCATGTCACTGAAAGCTAGATTACAGGCTGCCTAAAAAGTAGCATAATAAAACTTGCTGTAATGACATTTTATTTATGTCCATAAAATTGAAGAATGGAAAATCTCTGGTTATTTTATTTTTTAATACAGAGATGAATTTTAACAAGCTAATTTATAAAAGGTTACACCCATGTCTAGATTTAAATCAAAGGAATTAATGTCCACACTACCACAGTTTACAGAGAGAAATTCTTGTAACATATTTCAGTAGTTGATGAGGCTAAAAAGGTCAACACTCACAACATCTGTTTGGAATTAAATGAAAGAATCTGTCAAAGTTTAAAAGTTTAGTTGGGAATCAGCATGAAGTTCAACAGCTATGCCTCAGGTCTTCAAATTAACCGGGCCTTTTTTTTTCCCATCCAAATTACTACCTAGAATAAATACTTGAGTAATCTTGAATAGCTCCTTCTCTTCATCCTTATTCACTGTTCATTGATATGTACTCAAGAATCTTTGCTGAACAGTAAAAAGTTACTTAAAACAAGCAGAAGTAACCAACTCAGGTATTACATGAATATAGTTGTGCTTAGTCAAAGATGACTTCTTTTCCAGGCAGGTGAGACAAGCTCAGCTGAAATTCTGGTTGTAGTAAGGTGTTCACCAATCAGAAGCCCTTCCTGCTCATTTTTCCTGAAGTAAAGTAGTACAATTTTTATAATAAAAGTACTTTAGCAGCTTTCTTCAGAAACACATTATTTGTTTCTGTTGCAAGATCTGCATTGACGTTTTTCAGATTTTGCATTACTCCATAAGAGGGCACAGGAAAAAACACTTCTCTGCAGCTGCTCTGGCAACTAATGGGCAAGAGTGTGCACCAACTCCTGGAGCAGATAAACTTAAGCACCTGGTACACTGACACACTGTTTGGGGACACACTGACCATCTTCTTGAGGAGCTCCCCTATCACTGAGGATCTGATTACCCAGCCTAGCATAAGAAGCAGTGTAATTACCTACTTTTCCTTATATCCCTGCTACAGTGGGTTGGACAAATTATTTAAACCTAACAGGCTTTCCGGCAGCTGGGGAAAAAAAGAAGAAAAAGCACAAAAAAGCAGTATACATCCCCTCATTTTCTTTCCAATTTCAGTATGCCTTTCTCGGATATTTATTGCCTCTCTGGCACTTCACATACACAGTGTTATATATTAATTTAATGAGTCATGAAATGCTTCCCTAAGACTGGAACATATCCAGAGGTGGGGAAGGTGGCAGTGGGGATAGTGAAGTCAGACTTTTCAATTACTCTTCAGAGAGAAGCTTTCATTCAGCTCCCATTCTTCTACCTTGAGAAGCAATCCTACAGGTACAGAAAAGCCTGTCAAATACATGAGGTGTCTCTGCAGTTGCCAAAATCTGCATGAAACCTACGAGAAACTCTTGCAAGGACTATCTCATTTTTTCCCTCCTGAATGAGTAGAAAGGCTGGCAGTGGTGACACTTTTAAATACAAATGGGTAACTGTATCTCTGTCAAAAACATTTTTTAGATGAGAAGTAGAGCAAAAGTCTGTTTCGGAATTTCAGGCAGAAGGGGCAAAAGTAGTGACAGGATTAATGAAAATACAGGGATCGTGTATCAAGCCAAGATACGCCAGCTTGCAACACTACAACAATGCATTGAAGGAGAGGTAGTGCAGTGTTAGTCATATGTACTATAAGAGAGCTCAGCTTCCAAATGTGTACATATTATTTTTAATGCCATAAATGTAACTACAGCACTGCAGTGACTGGTGTTTCTACACAAGGTTTGCAAAAGGAAGAACACAAGGCAAAAAAACCCTGAGACACAGAGGGGAGTAACTTGCCCAGGAACATGAAAAATCCACCTCAGATTTAGGATTAGGACAAGAAACAGAAATTGTAGCTTCTAACCTCGGATCATCAAGGTATACAGATGAGAGGACCAAAACGCAGAAAAGCACTAAACAGTCCATCCATGAACACGACAGCCCCGCACAGCATCACTTTCCGAGAAAGACTATACTACTCCTCCCAAGTCCATACAACCACGCGGGCTCTGGGTGCTCAACAAGCCTTAAAGCACTTGCACATGTCAGAGTTTACCCACAGACAAGCCGGGCTGTTCGCTTTCTTTGCCCTGAACCGCGCAAGAAGCAGGGAGATGCCGCCAGCCGCGGCCCTCCATCACCGGCCCCGGCGAGCCCGCCG
>WEIU01008620.1:86066-115615 GCA_013389925.1 Aegithalos caudatus
TTTTTTTTACTCTACAGATGGGCAGTATTGAAGACCTGTCCTTTCAAAGACTTCAGAGGGAGTGAATTCAGGGAAGGGTACTAATTCAATTCTGTCCTCCTAAATTCCGAAAGAAAGTATTAACACCAAAGAAAATATTTCTTATGAAGAGTTTAACATGGTTTAAAAGCACATTTAAACGCTAATAACTTTTCTTAAATAGATTGTCTGTTTTATAACAGAAAAAAAAAAAGTTAGCAAGCACTATTTTTGATTAATGTGCTGTCCTGGTACTTTGGAAACACATCTGAGGTAGGAATGAATCAATAGTTCTGTAAAGTCTGTCATGTTTTGTCACACTTCATTTAAGTATTTGTCTTCTTGATCTTACAGAGCAACCATTTACTTGGGAACTGCATAAAGATAATCTAGGCTGGAGCTGGTGGAACAAGGAAGTGTTTAATGGGTTATGGAGCATCAGTTCCATGGGACTCTGGGTTCAGTTAGGCTTAGCAGTAACTGAAAGATGTTAAAAACTATAAACAATCAGTGAATTTCATGAAAGGTAAAAATTATCTCGACTTCTCTGTGACATGACATTTTCATGAAAGTAGCACTGTAGGTTTTGTCTGCAGGAAAGGCTCATAACTAAGCTTCTGTGGCAATGGAATGGAGGTGACACCCAGAAAAGACCTGCACCAGGCACAGTATTCAAGGAAATAGTGGGAGCCCAGACTTTTGGAAAGCTATTTAATGTGGCCAATAAGGAAAAAATGGGCACAGAAATAGACTCCTTGTCCTGCCCCAGAATTCAGCATCCTGACTTTGCATCTGGAATTAGGTTCCCAAACATCTATTTTCAAAAGGCAAGCAGGTTATTTCAAGGTATGGCTGGAAGGAGTCTGGGCACTTCTATTCACTAAAGCAAAACAAAGCATCCAGTCACAACCTGTAGATTGTCCATCGAAGAAAATCCCAAGGAAATATCTCCTGAGATAAGCCCAAACTCCAGGATCTCAGGGTAAACTTTTGTTTTTTTGAAACGTTCCACTTTTCAGCAAATAGTTAAGTAGGGGAGACGGAAGGAATTAAAATAACTCTGTGGCCTAGTGATTTGGCTGTTGCCTGGGAAGTACTGTTATTTCATAAATAATCCAGGGATTCATGAATTAATTACTGGATAAAATAAATCAATGTTCAGTGGTATAAGGAACAAAATCCAATTCTCTCCTCCTTTTAGGTGCCTTCGTCATCGTTCATTCTCACTCCTTGCTCTTTTTCCCATGTACGGTCTTTCTGTCCCAGTAAAACTACCCCTGTAAAATATGAGACTTTGAACATTATAGTTCAGGGACTAAAATTCGTCACATTTTCTACAACCTTGGTTAATGTTTCAGCCTCTGGGCCACTAGATAGTTAAGATGTATTCTCCTGATCAAATTTTGTTCACTGAGGTAAGCACAGCTTGTATTTTTTATTTCTTCAGCATTGCCAATACTGTAAATTCCCTAAATTCTCCACTTCAACAGTGGAGAAGTCTAAACTGCAAAGGCAAGTGTTATGTGTGAAGAAGTAAAAGGACTGTCCTTGCTCCAATGCAAATGGGTGTGGAAGAATACAACTGCCAAGCCTACATGTGAATGAAGTCCTTGGGGGAAGTTGGATTATAATGGATTTATCAACTAACTCTGGGTTAGCAGGTACAGGGGCTGTATCTAAAACAAAACTCTTGTTGCTGAGGATCTGATACCCATGCCACATTTGTTGTTTTGAGTTTCATTTTTTTTTACCCCATTAGGAAATGTGGCCAAATCTGGTCCACTAGACTAAATGCTCGTTAGCAGTTAGAGTAATGTGCTGCTGGGATGCATTTTTCACCCTAGTTTGAAAGGAGTTTTGTTCATGTACTTCAAGACTGCTCTGAGATGTGGAACAAAGCACAGTAAGTGGGAAAAGTGATTCACTTTGCAAACACAGTTCTGGTCTGCAGTAAAATGCTATGTAGATGCATCCATCATCTCATTTCAGAAGAAGCTGGAACAGAGCACACTCAGCCTTGATCAAAGGACAGAAATGGTTGAAGGCAGTGGGATTGGAATGAGAAGCGACTCAAAATTTTGGAACAAATTCCAGTTTCCTTCATCACTGTCAGTACTAATGGAGATACAGCAGAGGAGTCAATGACAGGAAGGCTAGAGAAGAGGAGAGGTCTGCTCACAACTGATGCATTTGCAGTGCTACCACTATCAGTCACCAGATGTAGGAGAAAGCCTGGCTTGGGAATCAGGGAAGAAGTATTTGATCACACCATGCAATACATCACTGAACTCCTGTGCTGGAAAGTGGTACTGGGGGTTTACCTGACAAAATGAACTTAACTTCACTTACAGACTGAGGTCAGAATCACTTATCAAATATTTTCTTTTTCATTTTCCTTTCTGGCTTGCCTGTCATTTAACTGATTTTGACAAAGATCCGGTCTTATCCTGAAGCAAACTGCAATCACAAAGGGTTCAGAAATACAAAAGAGAGAGAGACTGAAACTAAAAGAAAGTGGAAATAATTGCTGTTATGGCTGAAATGTTGTCTTCTGAGGAACATGGGACATTAATCTTACTAGGCTGAGACCCATGCTGCTGCTTACCTACTCTGCCTTGAAGCAATTTTAATAGCCTGCATGCTTAACATGCCGAGAAGGTTTAATTAATAAAACTGGCTAGGAAAAAATACACAATAAAATTTTCAACTTTTTTTTTTTTCCTAAATGGACTATTTTTCACTTTACGAAATCAAAAATGGATCCGTTTTTGCCAAAATACAATAGAAAATTAGTGTTTCTTTCAGAAAGCTCAACTTTCTTATTTTCTGCCCTACTGTATCTCAGCAGAAGCAGAGTTTTAAAGTGACAGGCAGTTGATGGGAAGCATTAGGGCTTAGGGAATACTCTGCACTTTGGCAGTTTTTTACAGAGTGTTTCTTGCCTGTTCAGATAATGAGCAGTTGTTGTTGGACATATTATGTTAGGAGAAGAAGATTTTGTTTATTTACTATATATATTTATCAGAAATTGTGTGTAATATTTGCTGATATTGGGTAATACTCAACAGTTTATTTAACTGACAGGGAGTTTATACTCATTGTCCCCATTTCTGTCAGACAGCATTGCATGAATCCATTTGCTTTGGTTGCATAATTTGCTGGTTTACATTTAATTATACAGAAATATTAGTGGCGTTATGTCAACAGTTCTGATGTAGTGGAGATCTGAATGTTTCAGTGGGCCACATAAAGAATAAGTTATTAATCCATATGAGTAATGGGGAAAATTTGCCTTTAATAAGAGGCTTGACCCAAATTGTCTTGAACAGCTGTTTAAATTTCAGATGGGTATTTTTTCTTCATAGTCAAGAACACAACAAAAATTTGAGTTATCTGAATGAATTGAAAAGAGTATTCCTGCAACATTCCATTCTTTATGCAGCAAAACCTCTGGATTATTCACACAGTGAGTCAGACACGTCAAAATAAAAATCTATTGACACTTTGGCAGAGGAAGAAATAATCATGGCTCTTTATAACTCACATTTTTTTCATCATAAAGATTAATGATTATGCACTGAAATAACACAAATACATTAGAGAAGCCTGTGGTGCATTAGAAATACTATTCTTTTAAGTCCCTGTCCAGATGAAAACAGAGCCTTTTGAGAAAAACAGACAAGTAAACTGAGCTATGACATTTTTTTTTCACTCCAACTGCAGTTGAGGAAGTGCTATTTTATATAGGACTTCTTTGTTACTATTCTAGTTGAGTGGATTCATCTAAATCTCCTTTGTTGGGAGCACATTATTCTTAACAAAACAGTATGCAGCAGTTACCTTTTTTCTCTTAGGCTATATCAGAAAGAAATAGTCCATATATTTATGTTTTCATATTTATCAATACCTTAATGAACCTTATTTTTTATTAATTATTGGTTATGCAAATTTTTAGTAACAGCAGACAGAATTCCAAGTTAAGATCCCAACCTCCTTTTGCAGGAGATTATACCGAGTGAAGAAGACAAGCATGAGTTCTTTGAATTGCTTATATTTTATATTATGTATATTTAAAGGAAGATCAAGGCAGGATCCTAACTGATGCAGCTTTATTAGGACTAGGTAAAACACCAAGATGTTGGTTCCTGGCATTTTCATCCAAATGTCCCTTTGAATTTTAACAGAGGAAAAGAGAAAAGATGAGGAAAAAAACACCAAGGGGAGGGAAGTGCAAACACTTCCACATAAAACAGGATAAACAATGAGAAAGAAGTAAAGTGAATTTTTTTTTTTTTCATTTTCTAGACACAGCTGTGGAAGTTAGAATCCAGGGTAGCAAAGAAAAAGCTGTGGGTAGAATAAAGTGAAAATCTGATGCATGTCTTGCTCTTATCCTTTGAGAAGGACACAAATCCTCTTTTGCTTACACTGAGGAGTGCCCTTAAGAGGAACCAGTCCATGAAGGATGAGGGGAAAGTAAAGGCTTCAGAATGCGGAGGTGTGTTTATCGAGGCTGCATCCACAGCCTTCCACTGCCAAGGCACAGCTCTCTGCTGGTCTTTCTAAATGCATCCCCTTTTCCCAAGGCTGTGCCAGCTAGCCCTTTGCTCTCGTTCCCTAAACACTGACATCAGAGGCAGACACAGTTAAGCTCATAATACACAGATCAGGATCATGGGCCATATTCCATCTGTGAAACAACATGTAAATTAAGCTGGTTGTGTAACTGTATTTCTTTGTCATATGCAGTGTACACAGAGGTGAAGTCACTATATTTAAAGGGAAATTATTATTAGGTATATATAGAATTTTGTGTCATGGGTTAAAATATTTTTCATTTTGCCTTAAAGATTACCTCGTGGCTCAGGAAAAAAAATGTTATTAGTAATTTTTAACATTTACATTCTATTACAGACATTAATCACATGCTCACATTACTTTTAGTAACTTACCTTGTGTCATAAATTGCATATAATTTTTTGTTTTCTTCAACTGCATTCCTAAAAAGAAAGAAAAAGAGCATATTAGTTACATGCCTTGTGTCCATTGCCAATAAAACCCCCCTCATTTATGTCTCTAAATGTTTTCAGACCATCATTGTAGAATCTAGAGATGGGGGAAAAAATAACCTATAAATTGACTTGTTCAACCCCTCACATGACAAGATTGTAATAATCCTTTGGAAATTGCCTAAGTGGGTTTTTAATTATAGATCCATGACTCTGTTGCCAAGAAATGAAAAAAGAAAAAAAAATAGTAACTGCTTTTGTGAAAAACACAATGAAAAGATATGTTTTTGATAGAGCTATATGAATAATTTTCAGCAATGCTTTCCAATTGATCCAAATGAATATTATCCAATTCAGTTATTTCATTTTTTAAATAAATAAAATTTTAAAAATACAGTGAAGTCCAATGCACTGTATTCAGTGTGAGTAAATAATTTAACTCTGATATTTTGAATACTTTTAGATATGATTAAACATAGAGGTTTGTATAAAAAAAAGACATATTGAAAATTCGAAGCTGGAGTCTATATTTTTGAGCTTTTTCAATTGAAATCACTATCAGTTTGCAGAATGCATTTTGCAGTCTTTAACCAGAAAAAAGAGGGTTTTTTTTTCCTGAACTTATTTTATTGGACTATTTCTGAACAAGAGGGGAAAAAAAGTGCTCTTCTGAAATAGTGCTAGTGACTTGAGGGAGAGCAAAAAATGTCTGAAATGTGTTGGCTTTGCTGGAATCAGCAATAAAATATAAGTTTTAGCTAAGTAGTTTCTGAGAAGGCGTGATGAATCTAAGAGGCACTCCATAATAAATATCGATTTGTATCTTACAATCTGATTTATGTCTCTATGCATTACTTTACCTGTCTGCTTAGAGAAGTTAAAGAGAAGGAACTAAAAGCATAGGGTAAATGATCCTGGGTTTGGATGCATTAAGCTCCACTTACATGGGAAAGTTAGGTGCTGGGTTTGGTCCCTGTTCCTGGAGTGGTTATTCCTTTTACATTAAATATGCACCGGCTAAAGGATATTAACAGCTGGCTTTTGTGAATGCTCTACTCTCTTGTATATTGGGTAAGGAGAGGTAGGGCCTCTCCCATGTCTTGGATCTCCCTGGAAAAGCCAGCTGTGTAAGACACAGTGGGTAGTGCTGGGCTGGGCTCAACTTGGCTGCCAACATCTGGTCCATTTAAGGTGCCCTGAGGTACCTGAGGCACTGATAAAGTCACTGCTTACCACACAGGACCTACGTGACTCCCACACTCCACTGAAGTTAGAGTTCCAGGGGGACAACTTGGAGAATTCCAATGGCTCAGAATTCTTGTGTATGTGAACTGGGCTGAAACTCTCAGGTCAGATTCCACCCGAGAGAAGGATCCCCAGTTTTCTATACAAAGGCTACACTAACTAGGATCCCCAGTTTTCTATACAAAGGCTACACTGAGTTGACTAGATCTCTGTTGACATAATGGGAACACCAGGTCTTGTGTAGACACCTACGCCTAATCTTCAGATTAATCCTACTCTAAATTTCACAGTATCTTATGTTATTTTGGTTGTTCTAGCATCAAGATTCACAAACCACACTGCTCTGGATTTTTAGATCATAGTATTATATGACTGCAACCACACCTGGGCATGCTCTGTTAGGATTTGATTGATATTCTCAAGTACAGTTTCATTTATTCTCCACACTTCTTAGCTCTCTGTTCCTCCAGCCCAGCAAAGGAGAGAGAAGGGGAGAAATAGCAGAGAAGTAGCATCTGAAGCCTGAACACTGACCCAAATATATCTCCTGATTATAGTTAGGGGTCTCATATTGGTAGAGTCACACGGTCAATGCTGAAACAAGAAGATGGCTGGGCTCTTTTCTGATGCGTACATTGCAACTTGCTGCAGGGTACTGGAAGATCCACTAGAACATCCCCTGCATTTACAGAGGCTGGATACAGAGAGTCAGAGAGCAAGCTCAGCCTTCATCTTACTTTAGGACTATGCTCCAAACACAGTCAGTGACACCTGGGAGACAGTGGCAGCTCAACCTGTAACCATGACAACTGGCATGGGACTTACAGCAAATTAGCTATGGGTGGAAGAGGGCACCATTTCTAAATGAAAGTCTATAGCATCGATGGAATAAGTATCTGGTTTCCATCTCATTACCTAAATAGATTCATACCCATGAGATAAAAAGAAATTTGAATACAATAGATTTTTCTTTAATTATTAGATTTGTGAAAATTTATAAAACTGGGCAAAACATCATGTGTGGCCACTCTGTATTTATAATTTTTGACATTGATCATCAAAAATGCCAATGGCAGGATAGAAGTAACTTAGTTTCCTTAGTGGTAGAGAGAAAATAATGGCAAAAGGAGATCAGGAAAACCATCAGGCAAATGTAATAGGAAAGAATCAAATTTAATCTTTTAAGTGTTGAAGTTTTACAATCAGCTTTTATTCAGACTGATAATGCACTCTATTTTTTCCTTCTCTTGCAAAAAATGTAGACACATCTTAATGTTGAAATTCACTTATTCAGCAGAGTGTTAAAGTCATGTAGATTCTGCACTGAAAAATGCTTTCTTGTGAATGAGGAATAAATGGAGTTCAGGAGTCTCCTAGTGCAGCTCTGTCTGCCTGGCACAACTAGAAGACATACTTCTGAAAGTATTACAAAAGTAATTCCCCTGTCACAAAAGTGGCACATTAAAAGTACTTACATTAAAAGCACTTTGTTGTATATGAATATCATTATATAATTGATTATTCCCATTAAAATGCCTTGCCTCCTTATCACAACTTTAATAAAAGAACAAAACTGCTTTGAATATTATGCATGCACTTGCCTAGAGCCACTATTAAGCACAGAGGCTCTGTGTGCAGCCAGGCAGTGGTTGATGGTAAATCAAATGGAGGGCATATGGTTTCAGTAGGACTGCTGGTGGAGCTTTTGTTGCTAGAAAGAGCTAATGTTTGCATTTAGGATTATTAAAGTAACAGAAATAGTATGTTTATCTCTTCCCCTTTTTTTCCTCGCCAGCTCTCCTGAAGGCCCATTCAATATAATACAGAAAAAAAAAAATCAAAATCTAGGAACAACCCATGCTGGAATGTTAGGACTTCCCTGAACTGCAAACTTAGAACATTGTGTGTTTTTTTTAAAGACCACGCAGTTTCTGGATGATACCATGAGTCAGAATGCCTCTGGTTGGGATTCCTCCTTGCTGATGTAAGCATCAGAGACTAAATGTCTAAGTCTGAGCCAGTTACCTCACTAATCAGTGAGGACAGCAAAAGCAAGTCCAAAGACTGAAAGAAACTCCAGTTTACACTACAAATAGTGTAAATGAATCACTCTCCAGAAGTACCTAATAACTGTGAACATATAGCCCATAGCTAGCCAGACATCTAACTTTTGGGTAGGTAATATTGCCTAAGATATATCCCATTCATGTGATTTAATGGGAATGAAAGCAAGATCTGTTTCAGTACATTGAGCATATTGCCCTACAAAGGTTTATTAGAGCAAGATGTCTTTGGGTTGGAGTTCCATGAAGAATATCTCTGCTAATGTTAGATGGGCAGCAAAGAAACAGAAAAGCTGCTAAGTTAATACTTTATTTCTGGAATTTCTGAGTCTTTTATCAAAATGTAAGTAGAATTTTAAACAAGGATCGTCCTTTCTGTATTAAGGCCACAATACAAGGGAGTGCTGGTGGATGAGAGGCTGGACATGACCCCCTAATATGCACTTGGAGCCCAGAAAGCGAAAGGTGTCCTAGGCTGCATCAAAAGCAGCGTGGCCAGCAGGGTGAGGTGAGACCCCCACATGCAGTGGTGAATCTACCCCTGGAGTCCCCAGAACAGGAAGGAGATGGACCTGTTGGAGCAAGTCCAGAGGAGGGGCACCAAGATGATCAGAGAGGTGGAGCACTTCTCCTATGAGGAAAGGCTGAGACATTTGGGTTTGTTCAGTCTGGAGAAGAGAAGGCTTTGGGATGACCTAATTGCAACCTTCCAGTACCTAAAGAGAACACATAAGATGGAGAGGGACTTTTTACAAGAGGATGTAGTGACTGGACAAAGACAAATAGATTCTAACTAAAACGGAGTTCATCTAGATGAGATATTAGAAAAACAATTCAAACTATGACAGTGGTGAGGTACTAGAACAGGTTTTCAAGGGAAGTTGTGGATGCCCCATCCCTGGAAGTATTCAAGGCCAGGCTGCATGGGGGTCTGAGCAACCCGGTCTAGAGAAAGGTGTCCCCACCCATGGCAGGGGGATAGGAACTAGATCATCTTTAAGGTCCCTTCCAACCCAAACCATTCTATGATTCTATACTTCGATGCTAATGAATCACAGGATGCTAAACAAGTACTCTTGTTATGAGTTACCTACTCAGATGTTATGTATCTAACAAAATGATTCAGCATAAAAACATAGATACAAAGACTAATTTTATAGCTTGTTAGACAATGCTAACAGTAAGGAAGTGAGATATTTTAGCTTCAAATTTAAAAGTACCTGAACATGGAAGGCCACCACTGAGAAAAAAAAAAAAATACTTGCTTTTTCTACTTTGGGAAAAATTCTCAGAGTACACCTCGCTCAAGCTATTTACAAACAGGAAGAAAAAAAATGTGAAGATAAACTCCCTCTCCACTGGCTCGGGGAATGTACACCTCATTATGTTTAAGCCTTATTCACTTTGAAATGAAGAAAATAAGTGTTGTTGGTTGACCCAGCATACACAATAGAGGCCGAGTGAAGCCCAATCTACATGGCTTTGGTGCAATAACTATTGGCTGCAATGGCAAAGCCCAACTGTAAATCTTCCTCCCTAGAACAGCTGATTCTGGCCTTCTACCTCAAGACTGTTCAACCCACTTTGCAAACTCTCCCTCCAGAAACTTCTGAAGCAGTGAGGCACTTGCATCAATGAGTCAATAAAATTCACTTTTCCTAGGAGGTTCAACCCTTGCTAACCACGTTAGGTATTCAAGGGCATCACTGTCACATAGCGTGATAGGCACTAACTAATTATTTTTAGTACCTGGAAGCCTATCAAGAAAAGTAAGAAAGTACAGACTGAAATGTCAAATGCAAAAATGGGAAACTGTGTTTAAAACTCCCAGGATATTGTAGACACAGTTATTGAATTACCATTGTAGATCTGCTGAAACCTAAGTAAGCAGCAGACGATGGAGGTTTTCGCTATAAATATAAGATTCAAATAGCTATCTCTTATTTTTTAAAATATAAATTAAGTGGATGCAGGCCAGGTTTTCATAAATAATGCCAAAAATGTTTATGTATGAGCAGCTTAAACTATGTAGCTCTAGCGGAAATAAATGTTTCAGTGAACATGATTTTAAACATGATTTATTCAAATGTTATGTTAAGTAAGCATTCAATATGCTTTTATGTAATACTGATGCCCAAGTTACATGTAATTATGATGACATTATAGCATTCTTGATCTTTCATAACCTCTCTAGAAATTCATTTTTCCCAGCATCAAGCTCCACAAATAGTATGGAAGTGACAATGTCACATAGTATAAACAGTTACCAGAAAAATACTCTTCAGGTCCATTTCTATGAGGGCTAGTGAGTCTTGACTCCTTTTGACATCAGCCAGAGATGGGAAGTTTAGTATTGCTCAGAAACTTGCCAATGAATTAGCAAGTATACAAACCTGTTTGTTGGCATTTCAGAGCAAGATAAGAACGATGAAGCAAGACTATGTCAAGTTGTGGACTCCTGTTTGCTCACATTTAATCACTGATATTTTTGAATGTGTCTAGTTCTAGTTCAAATTCTGTAGTTTCTATAGCATTATTTTAGCCCACAGAATTTATTTTCTCTTCTCTTTTCTTTTTAATGCATTCTATTTCCAAATATAAAATAATAGGCACAGGGAAAGCCATGAAAATACACACAAGACCAGTGCATAAATTTTCCATTATCCTTACACTAAAGATCTCAGTGTCCATGCAAATAGTTTAGTGAAGGTTCCAGCTCTGTGCTCAGCAGGGCTCAAAAAGGTAAACAAGTGCTAAGAACAATGAGGGAATTAATAGAACAAAATAGGATCACTACAGTATCTGTGTTCTACCCATACCCTTGAAGCTTCCTGCTGTTCTCTTCCACCTCAGAGAGCTTGAGAGTTCAATAAAAAGGGAAGAACTACAGGGATGATTAGAAGTATGGAATGGAATTGGTGGGAAGAAAAATATTTAGGCTGAGACACTTAAGTCTGGAAGGCACTTGAGGGAGGAGAGAGACGATGGATGTATATAAAGTCATAGGCTGCCTAAATGATTATTTGCTGTCACGTGTATTATAAAACACAGAGAAGCACTCAGATGATCAGGCGGTCAGTTTAAAGCAAACAATATGAAGTCCTTTATCACACAATGCATAATTAAATTGTAGGGTTCATTGCCAGAGGAAGCTGTGGAGGTCAAAGATATAAATGGGCTCAAGAATCCATTAGACAAATGCATGAGAAGAAGCTCCATCAATAGATATTAAGATCAATGATGTGAATGCACCCTCTCCCTGAGGAAGTCCATAAACCTCAGACTGCTTGAAACTGAAAGCTTATAGCTTGGGAAAAAATGGGTTTTATCTGTCCTGTTTTGTATGTCTTTCCCATACTGCCCATTGTCAGGTGACAGCAAACTGACATAACATTGGCTTGATTCAGTCTGCGAATGGTTATCTTCAATGCAGTCAGAAAGACGTTTCTGGTTTACTGTGAGCCAGCAGTTAAATAATTTTCACACCTTAAAATGTCTGTTGTTTTCATTACTACACTCTTCACTGATCCAAAAAAACCCACTGATTTTACTTCCCTGACTTCAGAAATTCATTCAGTTGCATATTTTTGATTTCTATACTTTGATCATCTGAAGCACTTGCGTACATCCCAGGGTGGTAAAAAGTTTTCAAGTGTCCTTCTAACCCTCCAGAGGTTTTAGAGGGCTGTTGTAAAACATGCATTTACTCAGAAAGAAAAAAATTCAGATGCAGCTAGTGCTCATAAATATCTTTAGAAATAAACATCTTTACATTTCACAGACAAGAATATATGTTCAATAAACATAACTGTATTATAAAAGAGGTGATGTATATTGAATTTTAAGGTATTCATGTCAATTTTGGTGGCAGAAGCAATTATGATTTTAAACAAAGCCTACTCTCTCAAGCTCATCAATTCCGTAAAAATAGTTTGGTTTTGGTTTTGGTTTTGGTTTTGGTTTTGGTTTTGGTTTTGGTTTTGGTTTTGGTTTTGGTTTTGGTTTTGGTTTTGGTTTTGGTTTTTGGTTTTGGTTTTGGTGTTGGTTTTGGTGTTGGTTTTGGTTTTGGTTTGTTTTGATATTGGTATTGGTTTTGGTTTTGGTTTGATTTTGGTTTTTTAGTTTTCAGAATAAAAGTTAATAGTCTGGGAAAAATAAAAATTAATTCATTAAAGAATACCTGATGCCACCCTTGAAAGCCTCATGATTGTGAAGGGCAGCTCCCCACAGAGGTATTGAGTATTCCATGCAAAATACACGGAGGCAGAAGAGAGCCCTAAGCTCTCATTCAGGCATCCTAGTGTACATTGTGCACATTTTTCGACGACCCATATGACAAAATGAAGAAGTCACCTTGGCCCAACATCATGACAGTTTTGACTGAAAGCAGGTGTTGCTAACATGCTCTGTGCTGAACTCAGAGCTGTTGTGCAATAGCCATGCCAATGAGCACATCAATTTGACAGGGCCCATTAGATACTCCTAAGGTATTTTTACTGCAAAAAATTAAGGTGCCCTTGGTCTCCAAAGAAATTTCTGTGGCTCATTCCTTGGATTTTTTAGGCATCCACAGAAAACCAAAAATCTTTCTGCTGTTGTTTGGGTTTTTTGTTTAGCTTTTTTAAAAAATAATACTATGGAGAAAAGCCGTGAACCAAGAGAAGGCATTTCCATCAAAGACTCAAGTATTTCAGCCATTTGAAAAAATGTCACGAGGAAGAGAAATTTCTTGATCTATTCGAAAACATGTTAAGTGTATGCACTTATACACACATACTTAAAATGGGTTATGAATCCCTTGACACACACTGTTACCAAAAAAAACCTGGTCTCCAGCTATGCATGGAAGAGCAATTTTAAGATGATGAAACCACATATGATCAGATGAAATAATTGCCTGCATATGTACATGGTAATACTTTCTCATAGGTTGCTACTGCTTTGCAAGTATAGATCAAAATAATTATTCTAAGTGATCTTTAGCTCTTTTGGTTGTTTAGATAGGAGGTCTTTATAAATTCAAAGGCTGTCAGCCCACAGTGTGTCAAGAACCTTGAATTTAAGAGCCCAACCCTAACATTTACATTCCTCTGTTATGTTTCAGGGTTGGTTGTAGATGTTAAGAATATTGCCTTTGGGACCTCTAAGTGCATTATATCATAGCCTCGAGCTGTACTTTCTTTTTTCTGCTCTTCTTTAATCATCAGAAGTTTTGATTTAAAAGAGAAACAAGCTGGTAAAGGAGCCTATGCATCTTTGCATTTTCCTTACTTCACATCAAGTGTGCGGGTGAGAGAACTGTAAAGTGTAGTTAAATAGTCATGCCAGTCTATGAAAGATTGGAAATGTTCTATGAATTGGAAAACATGGAAATGTTCTTTGCTTTAAAAATGAATCAGAAGAACTAACACCATTTTTATTGTACAGTATTTTGAGATGTGAATATGAACATTTAAACTGCCCTGAATATATTGAGACATCTCCCTATCTGTTGCAGTAGTGCTAAAACTTTTATTTTCTTTAAATGCTAAATAAACATCCAGTGACATTAGAATGATTAGAATCTGCTCTCAGATCTTCTTTTGACCTCGGTAAATATAAAAAAATAACTAAAATCTTTTTAAGGATGAAATTTTTTAATATATTTTTATTAAAATGATGTTTCAAAATTCCTCCCATCTTTATTGGAAAACACTGTGAACTAATTAAGTCTGAAAAAGCACTTATGAAATCAGAGCACACATTTCAACACCTCAGTTTATCAAGAGTTTTATAAACAGTTTTGGATATGCCTGAAATACTTTCCTATTGCCTGTAAGAAACAATAAAAAAAATTCATATTCATCCCCTTTATTCATATTCATTCAGTGTTTAGTCATCCACTAGAATCTCTAAATTGCCTGGCTTTGTTCATCATCAGCTTTATAAATTGTACCATGCATGCAAGCTGGCTAAAAGGCCCTAATATAATTTTCAACTATATTTGGTATTTTTCTCTCAAAGTTCTCAAATGCTGTGTGTACATATATATTAGACATTGTAAAACTGGGACATCTGAAACCTCAGAGAGGAGAGCAGTTATTAATCTCCATTTAAAAATCCCACTTGAGGAATATGGGGCAAACACTACAGAATTAAATCATTTATCAATGTCAGGCTGTGAGTCCTGGTTATAAGGTTTTTCTGGCATATAGGGAAGGGAATATTAGCCTCCTAATGCCCAATACTTTGTTGTAACTTCTAGGAAACATAAATTATATTTTCCCACATAGAAAGAAATTCTACATTTAACAGTACTTTAGACAAAATAAATCAACTTGACATATATTTTGCAGTATTTCAGAGATCCTAACACCCTTAAGTTGGCATGCAAAACTCTTATATATAGATTTATTACATATGATTAAATATCAATTAACATTTAACTCTAAACTGCAGATTGCTAGAACCTGAGAGTAATGGAAGAGCTGACTTTCTCTGGAATGCTGGGTACCATGGAATGCAATTTTGGCCCTCCAGTCAATGGGATACTAATTCCTTGATCACTGGAAAGTTTCTCATTGCTTCCAAACTAACAGGCTGGATTTTTATTTTTTTTTTAAGCTCCTAAACCTCTTGAAATTTCATCATGTGGACCTCAGGCAGAGTGGGGCACTGACTGACACCCAGAGCAGAGTGGGACCATAGCAGGAGAGAATGAGAGGCTGGACCCTCTCACAGCCTTCCCAGGCCTTCTTTGGTGCTCAGCACAAGGGGACTGCTCTCTCTTTCAGGGATTGTGTAAGTACTTGTCCATTTACTCATTTTCTGTAAGTTCAGGGGGAATCACTGAATAAGGTGTTTTGGTCTGTTGCAGTGTTCTCATTCTTATGTGCTTATAACTGCACAGAGATTTGCCATTTCACTGGATGCACTTAGCAGCAGTTTTAAATCTTAGCAGAATCTCTCAGTAGAAGTATCTATAATGAAAAAAGCTATAGTTCGCTGAACTTCAGACCAAATTTCCATTTTGCTATAGAAATTGATGTCATATTATGCTTTAAAATTTTTTGTGCTTCTTCTTCAATGCATACAATCCAATAACTCGCAGAAAGTTTAAGACCTCATTCTTTAAAACAATAGCAAATTGAATAAAACACATACTTTGTCAGCCTTTATTCCTGCCTTAATATGATCCCTTCAGTATTAAGTGAAATTGCTACAAGCCCACTGTAATTAACACTAGACTGAAAAAGGAAATAAGGAAGCTGACAGCTTCTACATTTCAATGTGGTACATTCCAGCATATTTTCCAGATCCCCTTCTGGAAAGATGAATCTCACTCTTGCAACAGAAATAATTTTTTCTTCTTTTAGTAATTTCTTTCCAATCTGTTTTCATTGATACTTAGGCACAAAATCCACTTTGAAAAATAAGTAAAAAGCAATAATACTTAAAAACAGAAAATATTCTTCTAAGTAAAAACTCACTATTTTTATGCTAAACTAAGGGTATTTTATGAAATGATGGGCCAGATTGTGCCTCACACAAACATGCATACTCTGGAGGTTATGGCAAGCTGCACAGCCCTCTGGGAGCTCTGCAGCTCCACCGGACATGGCAGACGTGCCAGATGCTGCACCTTTCTCAGGCATGCACCATATCCTTTTCTAGGGTTTTGGCCAATGTAGAAGGTGGCTAGGTTTTGTTTTCCCATCTTGAAGGATGGTTGATAGGCCAGGAAGAGGAGTGCAATGCTGACACAGTGCTCAGTAACACACATGATGGCCTGGGAAGAAGAGTGTGGGAGCAGACACACAGGTGTGCCTGTGCCCCCCCACACACACCTCACATGTTGTAGTCACCCTCCTTGTCCCAAGGGCTGGCTAACATTAGGCCAAACCTTCCCTTAGGAAATCTCTCTTGTGGATACTTATGAATAAATAAAAGTGCTTGAGATTCCCATCAGGATGAAGGGAATTGCTTGAGCACTCTGGCAATTTCTGTATAGGAAGCCAGAATGAGCAAACACAGGGAGCTAATGATATCCCAAGTTAAAGAAAATTTGGTGCAAATCTCTGTTTAATATGTGCAGCTCAGAGAGCTAGAAAGAGCTAAAATAAGAACTATAAAATAAGAAAATTTGGTGCAAATCTCTGTTTCATACATGCAGCTCAGAGAGTTAGAAAGAGCTAAAATACTTGTTTAAGTCTAAACTTCAGGAAAGATAACATGGAGGAGACTGCATGCTGGCGTAGCATGAGTTCAGGAGTCATTTTGCTAATAAATTCAGTGGAATGACAAATTTACTTTGTTTTTTCTTTGGAAAGCCTCCCACTATACTGTGGTACTGGACAGCAGCCTCTAGCAACCACCACAAATAATTTGGTTAGACTGAACTCTGGGGAGCTCAAATAATCTTTGAAGATCTTGATGTACCATCTGATACAGGAATAATTTTCCTTAGAATATTCTGATAATTTGGGGTAATTTTCCTTAGAATTAGTTAAGAGGAAAGCTTTATAACATGGGCAACATGGCATATTTTAGTAGGTATATTTCATATATTCACTAGCAGAAGTCACAGGATTTTACAAAAAAAAACCATTCATCTAAGACCTAGGACAGACAACCTTACATAAGAATAAGAATAGATGTGTTAATTCTCAGTGCACCCTAAGCAATATGGTCACATTTTTCTCAGTGATAGTCCTAAAGGCCACAATGAGTTCTCCCTGGAGCTTTCTCTTCTTCAGGCTGAACAATTCCCAACTCTTCCAGCCTGTCTTCATAGCAGAGGGATTCCAGCCCTCTGATAATTTTTGTAGCCTCCTCTCAATCTGCTCCAACAAGTCCATGCCTTTCCTGTGCTGGGGGCCCCAGAGCTGGGTGCAGCACTCCTGGTGGGGTCTCAGCAGAGCAGAGGGGCAGAATCCCTTCCCTGGCCCTGCTGCCCACACTGCTTTGGATGCAGCCCAGGGTGTGATTGGTTTTCTGGTCTGCAAGTGCACATTGCCAGCTCATGTCCAGCTTCTCATCCACCAGCATCCACAAGTCCTTCTTGGCAGGGCTGAGTATCAAGGCTGTCTTGATCCTCTCATCCCACAGCCCTTATAGTTGTCAGGGGTTGCCCTGACCCAGGTGCATCACCCTACACTTGACTTTGTTGAAGCTCATTATGTTCCCATAGACCCACTCCTTGAACTTGTCCAGGTCTGGCATCCCATCCTCGAGGAGTGTCCCTGAGAAAGATGTGACCACATTACTGAGGGTGCACTGAGTATTAACCTTGTAAGGATCTTATCGCTTTCCATGTGTAGGTGTGCACAGTTCTACACCCAAGTTTGCTTTTGTCCTCTCCTCTGCCCTGCTAGCTAGCTATGTCCTGTTACTATTAAGGAACATATGTACTGCTGCTATTAAAGAGCATTTAGTTCATGGCAAGTGACATTTTCACTGGAAGTCAAATAGACTCTACACTGGAGTAGATAATTCAATTTCCAGCTAAGAAAAAGAATAATAAATAAATAATGCTGAAGCAGTCTTTTTGTTCCTCCCTATTGGGAGGATAACCATTAATCTTTCAGCCACTGGGGAAATACATTTAAGAAATAACTGGGAGGATGATAACAATTAAAAATAAGACTGAAATGAATTTACCCACATTAGTAAAGTTACTAATACCATGGAGTGCCTGCATGCAATAAAGAGAATGACAGGGAAAGTTGTCATTTTTTATATAGGCATCTGAAGGCCTAGCAGCAATGTCTTGTTTGTTTGTTTGTTTGTTTTAAAGATAGGAAATCTTCTGAATTATTCAGGCTATTTATATAATATGGAACATTGCTCAGGTTTTTATGATATCACCAGGGTCTGGCCTTCCAAACACACTCTGTGTCTCTGTGCATCTCAGTGGAAACAGTTACACAGCATAACTTACAGCATCAAGCTCCTTCCCACACTTAAATCCAGTCTTTAAAATGTAAACCTGTGTGCAGTCATAACTGGGTTAAACAAGCCACAATTGCATAGTTGCTGCTGGCCACCACAAATTCTGTTGAGGCATCTTCCTTATTATAACCTTGCTTGTGGTGCTGCTGGCAGCTTTACGTTACAACTGGTGCTGAGGTACTGGTAGCTGGTATGTTCTTGCTTCATTCAGGTTTTTCCCTGGTGTCACTCTGACCTTTTCAAAGTACATTCTGTGATATGAAAGATGACGGTGATCTCTCCTTCCCCTTAATCTCTTTCCCTGACACCAAGAAAACAGACATCAGTGTTTCAATTGGGGTTTGATTATAAGCATCAGGGTGCTATTCCAAGAAGATGAGAGTTTTATGTTTAACTCCAAGTACAGCCAGGTTACAATAATTTTCTAGCAATGAATTATTTTTATTTAGCACAGTCCCTGCTGAAGTTCTGCTTGTTGCAACTGTGTTCATCTCATACTTTTCAACAGTAGCATCATTTCAGTGGCCAGTTTTCATGGGAGAACATGGTACGAGACTACTTCCAATTAGATCATCAGCAGCTAAAGGAAAAGGACACTTCTTGCTTGTCATTCATGAGGGAACCCACATGAAAACTCACATTCAAATAGACCACATTCCACTTACTTTGCCATGTTCTCTAATATCTAGGTGCCTCTGAAGGTGCAGACATACCCAACAGCAAACACTAAGCAGAAGATACTGAATGAAATTTAGGCCATCAGATTCTGTCAGACAACAATGCAAAGGGTGATGTACTTTTGGCAAAGTTTTACTGAGCAGCAAAGCTGCCATGCTCACAACACACTGAAGATTTCTTCACTGAAATCTGTTTTGCAGTCATCCTTTTTATATGCAAACTGTTTTTAAAATATTTTCAATGTGAGACATTAGATGTTTAATTCATAAGTGACGAGGTAAAAGCCATCTGCAACAATAATTCTATGCCTATTGTTTGTATCCTGCTCATAGCTGGTAGCAGCCTTTGTTAAGTAAAAAGTAAAAACCTAAAGGACAAAGTGTTGCAAATATGTTTCAACTGAGTTAATCACTGCTATAACTTTGCACGTGGGTTCAGCTGCCAAAAATTCACATGCCTAGAGTGAGTTGTGTGTGTAGATCATAAGATAAGGACCTATAAAGAAGCATTTATGGAAAAAAAATTCTCAAAAATATTGGCTTGTGAAAGTTTTCAGTATAAGTAGCAAGAAAGAACTTATTTTAAGATATAAATTTAAATATCCTTTGAGGGCATGTTGTACATTGTTTTATGCAGTATATTCTTATTATTTCAAATAGATCTTAAATATCACAAATAATTCCATCAAGTAAATGTCGAGAAATGTGTAGAGAACTAGATTACGATAAAACATGCTTCTTTATTAGATACCGAGGGGCTGTAAGTATTATGCAGTGGATGATTTCCTGTTATATCAAGACTACTAGAAATACCACGATTCTAATTTGATATGTCCTAATTTTAAATATAGCACCACCAAATGGGGTGCAGATCAGATGAACAAATCTATGCATACTCTGTCCTGGCAGAACATAGATTTTCTTCTGTATGGAAAAGTAAGCATGTCTCAAAACTACTCAAAAAGAACCATTGGGGGGACTGCTGTACTAGCACCTTATATACACAAGTACAAAAGAGAATTCCAGAATTGCAAAATAGTTGTGGTTGGAATACCTCTGGAAATTGTCTATTCCAAGCCACCTGCCAAAGCAGGTCCACCTAGTGCATGTGGCACAATACAACCAGGTTTTGAATATCTCCACAGAAGGAATCTCTACAACCTGGGCATTCTGTTCGAGTGCTCTGTCCCCCTCAAAGTAAGGACTTTTTTCTCATACTGAGAGCAAAATTCCTGTGGTCCCATTTGGGTCTGATGCCCTTCATTATGTTGCTGGGCACCACTGACAAGTGTCTGGACCTATCCTCTTGGCACCCAGCCTTAAGATATTTGTATGCATCAATAAAATACCCTCTCATTTTTTTTCTGCAGGCTAAACAGCCCCAGATCCCTCAGCCTTTCCTCACAAGAGAGATGATCTATTCCCTAATCATCTTCATAGCCCTCCACTGGACTGTCTCAAGTACTTCCTTATATTTCTTGAGTGGGGAAGTCCATAACTGGACACAGTAGTCCCAATGCTGCTTCACTAGGACTGAATAGAGGAGGAGGATCATCTCTCTTGACTTGCAGGCCTCGCTATTCCTAATGCACCCGAGGACACCATTGGCCCTCTTGGCCCCAAGGACCCACTGCTGGTTCAGGGACAGCTTGTTGTCAACCAGGATCCCCAGGTTCTTCTCTGCAGAACTGTTCCCCAGCAGGTCAGCCCCAGTCTGTGCTGCAGATCAGGGTTGTTCTTCCCGAGGTACAGGACCCTGCATTTTCCTTTTTTGGACTTCATTAGCTTCCTCCCTGCCCAACTCTGCAGCCTGTCCAAGTCTCACTGACTGGTAGCAGAGCCTTCTGGTGTGCCAGCCATTCCTCCCTGTCTTACATCATCAGCAAACTTGCTGCTCCATCCGTTCCTCCATGTCACTTATGAGTAAGTTGAATGAGAATGGTCCCAGTGCTGACCCCTGGGGAACAGTGCTTGCTGCATGTCTACAAACAGACTCTGTGCCACTGGTCACAACCCTCTGACTTCCATCTCTCATGCAGCTCTTGATCTGTGTGCTCATCTCGCTGTGTGTTCTTTTTCACTATGTGCTCATCTAACCCATGCTTCCTGACCTTAACTGTGAGGATCCTATGGGAGACAGCACCAAAAGAAGATAAGGAGGACAACAGGCACTTCTTCCCCTCATCTCCCCATCCAGAACAGTAATACAGATCTCTGAACAATGTAATTGTAAAGGGACATTTGGCAGCTTGTTTTGCAGATTGCACATGCTTTTAACAGATGTGATAGCAATGGTCTGATAAACAGTTAAACTGCAGGATAAACATGCTCAGACTACTCTAACAAAGTTTGAAGTGTTAGCATTCCACCATTTACAGTGGCCTTCACTGTTTTTCTTGCTACTTTCAACAGCAGAAATTTATTTAAGAGAGGGGGATTTATTTATTACCTTTTAAGGGAATTTTATTTGTATACAAAGAAAAAGACACTGTATTTTGCAGGTCACCTACCTTGAAACTAATCTGAGAACTCAGAAAAATGCAATATAAGAATGGAAATATGATGGTGTGGTCAAATCATCCATTAAAAAAATAACATATCAGATTATTTTTTCCCGGTTTTCATACAGAAGTAATTGCACATGAAGAATGATACATGTGCATAGTCGCAATGTTATTTTTTAAGTAAAGCATCCCTTCTGTCTTATGGCAGGGGGCAAGTTACTACACCTAAATATGTGGCTGCACAGAAGACAATTGTCTCAGAAGAACATTATGATGTCTGCCAAAATCATGACCTTTAAAGTTGAAGAACACTAGAGCCTAAATGGATGATGAAATCCTAACTGTACTTTTCTGTAAATTAATATTAAGATTTTCTTGAAATCTGTCTTTATCTCCCTTTTTCCCACCAAGGAAGCCTTTATCATTCATTACACAGGATAAGTAGGTACTGATTGCACAGTACCTACTGAATAAACAGCTACTTAGAAAAGTAATCTTCACCAGCCAGTTAGCAGTGCCTTATTTACTGCACACCCAAAGCCTGTTGTAAATACAGAATTATTCATTTTTTCACAGTCTTTTCTGGGCCACTCATCACTGTAGTATTTGCATGCCTCAAGAACACAGATGAATTTATCTCTGCCGAAAGATAGGAAACCATTATTATTATTCCCATTTTACAGCTGAAGAGATAGGAACTTGCCTGGAGCTACACAGTGAATTAGTGGCAGAGTAAGGATTAGAATTCATGGCTTGCAACCCTGTGCACTTTAGTGGAGATTGCACTGCCTTGCAGTCTGAAGTGCTGAGAAACCACAGCTCTCACCAGTTTTGTCTACCATTTCAAGTGCTCTCTAAGCCTTGGGCAGCCCAAGCTGGTCATCCATAAAATAAGACATATAGTTAAAGGTCAGCTGCCAAAATTTTGGACTTATCTTCACATTGAGACTAATACTTCAGTCCAGTGCTTACAAAAGGGCTCACCCATGCCTAGGTGAATGCCTTAGCCACCAGACTGCTGGTGGTTCCAGGGTGGGTGATTTTCTTTTCCATGATGTAGATGCTAGAACTCAAAAAGCTGTGATAAAAGCACCATAATCTGATTTTTTAAAAAAATGGCATTTCATGATGAAACACAATTAAGAGTGGAAAACAAACTGGCAGGCTCTCCTGGTTTCAGCAAAAGTAGAATTAATTTCTTCTCAGTAGCTGTTGCCGTGCTGTGTTTTGTATTTGGAATTAGAATGGTGTTGATAGCACACTGATGTTCTGGGTTTTTTTTGCTAAGTTGTTTTTATCTTAAGTCAGGGGTATTTTCCTTGTCTCATGCTCTGGCAGTGAGGAGGTACCCAAAGGAAACTGGAAGGGAGCATAGCTGGGACAGATGGCCCAAACTGAACAAAGGGATATTCCACACCAAGAATGTCATGCCTGGCATATAAATGGGGGAAGTTACCCTGAAGGGGGGCTGACCTGCTTTTGGGAAAGGGACTTAAATCATGACAGGCATTTTTGACACCCAATGTGAGGCACTAAGGGCTGACATAAGGACAGATCTGACCAGAGTGTGTTAAGAGAAACATGACACAACCCTAATTTCTCTTGTATTCTTCACCTGAAACCCATTCCCTCCTGCTGTCTTGGACATACCCAGGATGCTGCCCCAGTACTCTCCACACAAAAAGCATCTGATTAACATTTGATGGCTCTTGTTTTGTTCTTTTTAATAAACTGGGAAAACACCAGTACATCAAACTGCAATCATTCTAGCGGTCATGATTTATTTAAGTCACTATTTTCTCTTTGAAGATACTCTTTTGATCCTCTTCTGTGCAACTGAGATGCTGTGCTCATTGACCATTCCCACTTTTTGGCTGCTAAAATTAACATGGGTGTTAGCTCCTTGCGTCCACAGTGGGCTGTTGAGACAAGCAGGTAAAGTTTCTTGCAGACAACTGACCAGCACTCTGTGATCCATTCAAAGTATATAGCCCCAACTAGTCCACTAGTTTTCAGTTGCTCAAGGTGAAAGGCATTTTGATAAATCCAGTTTATCTTACATAAGTAAGCGATCTTCTTTCTCAAAAATATGCAGCCAACAGAGTTGTTGTGGACTTTAAAGAACGACCAGGCACAATAGATAGGCAGCCTTGTCCCTCCAGGTCATATGCCTGGTTCCTTCCTTCAAGAACTACAGCACAAGCTGTCAATAAAAACACTCTGCACCTAGGAATGAAACTGAATCTGCAACATCCTAAATATGTTGAACATTCAGTCACCTCCGTAAAACTGGAAAAGTGTAAGAGGAGAGAACAAGGAAAACCCCCCAAAAATTCCTAATGCCCGAAAAGAAAATGACTGCCCTCAGCAAAGAGTTAATTTGACTTTCTCACAGTGCAAGTGAACATTCAAAGCATGGGTTATATGATGGCTCCTCACAGCTGTTCTTAAGTTTTTCTGCAATTATAGCCTCCTCTTCCATCCCACTGATGTTTTCAGAAATATTGAAACCAAAATGCTTATTAACTCTGCTGTTTTTATCTACTTTTTTTTTCATTGACTAATACAAATTGACAAATTTGAGACTGCACTGCAGTTGTTTTGTGAGCAAGCTACCTGCATTTTTCATTGAATAAATGTGTGATAAAATGAAAAAAAAAAAAATCCTATTTAATATTTGTGCCAAATCTCATTCTTCAGATTCAAACAAACTCTCGTTGACTGAGTCATAATTACTGGGTCACACTCCAGGCATAACCTCAGCTGATGTATGGGTGTAGTTCTGCTGCCCTTCACTTGGCCAATTTATACTGCATGAAAATCTGGATTATTGACTGATATATGCTACTATTTTTATCTTTCTGAATTCTACTGCACTGGGACAAAATATTTTCCTACAAAGCTGTAGGACTGGCATCACCTGAATTGGTGTGGTATATTTTAATAGTTACTATAGTTCAACAATTAATATTTGACATCCTGTAAATATTTTGAAATCATCAATATCTTTTCCAAAACAAGGCAATGTGAGGTTATTTCCTTTTTTTTTTTACCAGCTCTGTTCAATTTCAGTAGACGTTAATTCTAGATCAAACAATTTTAAAACTCTTTTTTCTTGAGATTTTATTAATTATAGTACTTGAATCTATACAACAGAAGTCACATTTAATGGGATTTGGAACTGCTGAGAACATTTATTCCCACCTAACCTTTGCCAATAAATTCAGCCTGAAAAACAGTATATTGCAAATCCTAAAATAAATGTAAGTGGTGTCTACAGCTTTCCAAATGGTATGCATTAATGTATTTTCCTGTAGCAGCATCTAATTATTGTAATGAATCACGAACAGGGTAACTTGAAAGCTTATGTGAAATTTTACAAAAGTGGATACTAATATTAGTTGGCATCTTTGACAGTTACCTTTATTGATCAGAAACAGAAATAATGAGTTCTGTCAGTATGCCCAGCACACATATAAACAACACAGATAAATGCAGTAAATATGGAAACTACAGCAGCCAAAAAAAGACCTGGGCTCATCACAACAACTTAAAAATATGCTAATCCAATCTTATTTTAGTATTTGCACAGCCAAAACCCAGCTGACAGTTGAGATGCACATACATGTATCAATAGACATAAATATGTAGATCTTATAACCTAAATATGAGAGAGATACATGCATATGTATGTATAATACAATTCACAGATTTACTATGAATGTCAAATAGATTTTGATTCCTCTTGGCTGTATTTAACCAATTTCTAAACTGCAAATATTCTGTTCTTAACATCAGTAAGTACATTATTTTACTATAGTCCTACCTTGTCCATTAATACACTCACTTTTCATCCATTATGAATATTTGAATATATGCTTAATAAAGAATTTATCAACATTGATCTGTTCCTCTTAGTTCAATGAATTTCTGCATTGTTCCTTCTAAGATTTGTTCTTGCCTTCCTCTTATGAAGGAATTACATGTACAGTAGCCTATGCATAAAGCCTTGAATATTGATGCTGAGCTCACATGCTCCGGTTTAAGCCTGATAAAAATTTCTTTAGGAATCATATGTATGAAGCTGAATTGTTGTGGTTATTCCCTACAAAGTACTTTCTTAATTAGATGGGTTTTTGCTCCACTGTATCATTTAAGGCATGCTCTATCCTCAGAAGGGGTGTACCATGAAGTGCCTTACAGTATATTTGCACCCAAATCACCAGGCTGAGGCCTTAAAGATTATGTTCAATGCTAGCCTAATGACTCATTATTTTTCAGATATAGATATAACTGCTACTCTACCTAGCAAAAATACTAACCAGTAAATTTAACCATTTTGAAAAAAAATAACTAAAGGTATTTTACATATCATAGGGTCATAAATTTCTGGTTCACAGGTTTTCTGAGTTGATGCTCACTTGTGTGTAAAAACCTTGTGTCCACAAACTTATCTCTGCTAAAGGCACAGTGCCAACAGGAGAAGAAACCAGGGGAAAATTCAAGGTGAGTTAATGGCAGGCCCTTGTTTATGGGCTATAACACTCATGGAAGAGGCGACCTGCTGCAGTTTAAGGATACCCAGAAAAAAAGAGCCTGTATTCTTGCAACACAAGAGGAAAGCAAAAAGAAAGTCACAGTTTATAGTACTACAGAAATTTGTGGGCTGTGTGATGCAGGAGGGATTTTTGTTAGGTATCTCCTCTGCCTCCCAAATCTAAGACCATGAACCAGGATGTGTTGTCTTTGACTTTCATTATTTTTGTTTCAAGGGCAGACTTTTGGAGGCTGTTGGAACAAGGAGCAGATTTCACATCTGAACCTAATAAGGATATGAATAAAAGCACAGTCCTTCCACAGGAAAAAATATTTGTAAGGAGTTCTGACCCTTCTCTCTGAGTTTTCATTGCTACCCACTGGTGTGGAGGAAATTCTCTCTTTTCCGAGGCAGAGGTGAAAAGGGCTATCTCAGTGGCAAGCTGAACTGATGTAAACAAATGGTCAAAACCTGCCTGTGTGCAACATTTCCCTGCAAAGGCATTGCAAGGGCAGTGTCAGGGCTGATGAAACCCATCATCAGCCCCACAGCTGGGAGGAGGGAATAGGTAAGGGACAAGGGAGCTGTAAGGAGTCAAACACCCAAATGTGTTTGGAGAAAAAGGTGGAACATTTATATGGCTGCAGAAAGACAGGGATGTCACTTTAAGTAACAATCTTTGCTTTAATGCTCTAATCCAATGATTAGAGCACTAGAACCTTAAAATGGGCTGAAAAATATTGGAAATGTTCTCCACTCCTTTGGGTGTGGGAGGCATGTCTAGGAAACATTTTGCTTGTCTAATAGGGCAAAGTCTATAATACAGCACCCAGGGTTCTAGTCTTGGAGGAAGGACCTCTGTAAGGTGCCTAGAGTTGTTTTCAGAAACAGGGAATCTTAGGACATTCTATAAATCTATGACAAAAGTATTCAGGCACACCCTGAACATTGGCTCAGCTGTTAGTCTAATATGTGGAAATGGACTGAAGATTGCCCATGGCAGACAGGATGAACTGCCAAAGAGAAAATGCAACCTCTCATTCATTTCTAAACTGAATCCATGCAGAAAGCACCCTACTCAAGATTAGATTCAGATGAACCATTGAACCTGTAGATTTGAGAATCACAACAAATAGCACACAGAAGCATCAGTGTTGCTTGCTAAAGGTATAACTTCTCACAACCAGCTGGAATTTTGCTGGAACACTGCAGGTAGGCAGCTGTCTCTCTCTCCCAATGGCACTGCTGATGTCTTCTGTGCTACACAAAAAGGAACCAACTCTATGAGCAATCCTTCCCAGTGTTATCCTGTCCCCAACCACATCTCACAAAACTCAGGCAAATAGTTCCCTATTGCCACTGGGATGCACAGAACAAACCACCAAACCACCAGGTCCTAAAAGCAGGTCTATCTGCCACATGGCCCAGCAGACAAGTGACATGCAGCAAACTGGTCATATTTTATGGTGTCTATGGCATTATAGGAGAGAAAAAAAGGCTATCAATGTCTGTTATTATCATTCAGAAATACATCAAATGCTTCAAATTCTACCAGACTCTAATACCTCTCATATCAGCAAGGTTGTTTGCATCATTTCACTACCACACCCAGCTGTGAAATGGTTTGGAGAAATTAGGAGAGGCTTTTACAGGATGGCACAGTTTTCATACTTTACAATTCACAGGACGACGGAGGCTGGGGGGTGCCTCTGGAGATTATTGAGGCCCACCTCCTGCTCAAACAGGGTCAGTTACAGTGGGTTTCCCAGGATCATTTATTTTCAAATTTTGTCTCCACAGACAGAGACTTCACAACTTCTCTGGGCAACCTGTTCCTATGTTTGACCACCCTCAAAGTAAAAAACATGTTTTCTTGTATTCAGATGGAATGTAATGTCTTTTAATTTGTGACTGCTGTACTTTTTCCTGTCACAGAATCAGTTAGGTTGGAAAAGACCTCCAAGATTATCAAGTCCAAGCTTTGAGTGATCACCACCCTGTCATGGTCTAATGACCATGGCACTAAATGCCACATCCAGTCATTTCTTGAATGCCTCCAGGGATAGTGATTCCACCACTTCCCTGAGCAGCTCATTCCAATACTTAACAACTCTTTCTGTGAAGAATTTCTTCCTGCTGTCCAACCTGAATTTTTCCTGCTGCAGCTTGAAGCCATTTCCTCTCATCCTTTCATTGGTTGCTTGGGAGAAGAGGCTGACCCCTGGTTACAACCTCCTGTCAGGTGGTTGTAGAGAGAGAGAAAGTCTCCCTTGAGCCTCCTTTTCTCCAGGCTAAACAACCCAAGCTTCCTCCTCACAGGACTTACTGTTAGTCAGTAGTACTAAGCAAAGTCTGTCTCCCACTTATTCAGGCCCCTGCCCTCAGGTATTTATACCCATGGATAAGTATCCCACTTAGCCTTTTCTTCTCCTGTCTGGACAATCCCAGCTCTCTCTGCCTCACATTCCTAGGAGAGACACTCCAGTCCTTTAATAATCTTCTTGGTCCTTTGCTTGACTTTTTCTACCACATGCATGTCTCTTTCATACTGGGGAACTCTGGGTGTGTCTCACCTGGGCTCAGTAGAGCCTTGACTCCAGTTTCCAATAAAGAAAGGAGTGAAAACAAGACTTACGTCCTTTGCTCAGATCCAGTCTCTGCACTGAGAGTAGCTCAGTCTGTATTAGCTGGTGATTAGAGGCTCCTTCAATGACTGATGAATTCAGACTGCTCTCTATTGGAAAAGGATTTGTATCACGAAAGTCACTGTTCCAAGTGCTGCCTTTTATGGAATCTTAGCTAAGAGGCCAAAGGAAAAAGATGTCAAGAGAACAGGCAGTCCTCCCTACCTAGATGATGGAAATGAATTGTTTTGGTAGAGGAGAATGCCTCTGAAGACCTACTCACACCAATTCCCACAGCATATCATACCTCCACACAACTTCACAAGCTCTCTGTAACTCTCCTGGAAGAAGGAATTACTTGATCAATTACAGAGGCACCTTTGGCTGCTGGCAAAACAGGCCATTTTCTAGTACAGTGAGATGTTAGTGTGTGTTTCCCAGTGGGCTCCCAAGCATGTGCCATGGTAAAAATCCCAGTCCAATTTGCCTGCACTATTGTTTCAGTCCCATGTAGAGGATGATCGACCTCAAATACATTCATCTATGAAAATGAGCAACATTACTTAGTGAAACATGGAGGAGAACTGTCAGAGAGGGACCACGTCAACTTCTCTTAAATTTAAAAGAAAATCACTGTATGGAATATCGGTATCTTTCTACACACCAGCACGGAGAACAATCAACCAAACAAAACATTTCCCTGACCCTAATAGAAAGCATTTGACTCACATACTAAATTCAAGGTACTCTTTAAAACGTGACGAGGAGGCTGAGGATCCAAACAGGGTGTGAATCACAAGAGAGCGCCTGAAGAAACACACAGCGGAAGACGCGCAACACGGTTGCCTTCACAGCAGCGTCCTCTCTATTGCTGGCAATAGCTGCGATCACAGCCACTGTCCCGCCGGGATCCAGCCCGCGAACCTGTGCAGCGTTTTCCCG